>RJWH01000044.1:600000-1138099 GCA_004363575.1 Solenodon paradoxus
TTATTTTTACAGTTAATAGACAGATTTTTGCAGGCAATTATAGTGGGTTTGAATTCAGGCTTCTCTCCATAAGCTTCCTACTTGTCTGACTTTGAAAAAAGCTTCAGATTTCCTATCTATGGAAGAGAGGTTCTTCCATTATTTATTAAGAGGAAGGAACCAGGCAGGGATAAAGGTAAGTGAGCAGGAAGGAAGAAAAAGCAGGAAGAAGTATTTATTTAGTTGCTCATCTTGGTTGTTCCCCCAGTCCTGGATCTTGAACCTGGGTCCTTGGGATGTATGTGGACTGCGCTGAAAATTTATTGGTTGAGCCACTGGAGTTTTGACCTCAGGTCTTTGGGCTTTATGTGGCCTACACTGGAGCTGCAGACATAAAACCTGAGTATCTATTTCATTGATAGCATGAAATTTGGATGTCTACTCAATTTTAAGTAATCAAATAATTAACACTTAATAAATGGCAACTACTGTTATTATCATTGCAATTAAAATAAGCCAAATACTTGAGATAAAGGGTTATAACTTGAGGTGTAGGATTATAACTGTTAGAGTCTCAATGATTGTTGAATTATTAATTTATTGCATGTTACCTGTGTTTCTTCTATAGTAAAGCTTTATGAACAGACTTTCAAGTCAAGAATATATTTTTAGACAAATTGCATTGGAATAAGCTGAAAAATTCTGTCGTATTCCTTTAAATATCAAAGAGAACAGTAATGAATATTCTGCTTATTAAAATAAATAATGTCAATACAGATTGCCTGTTAATAAGCAAATCCCTGATATATACATTCTTCCATTTCTATTAGGGATTAAATGATTATAATTAATCTATACTAACATTTGACAACTTTCCTATCTTAATAAAACCCAGGTAAATAAATTTTTAATAGAAATAAATGATTTTGAAAACATTTTAGAAATCCATTATGTTCAGAACAAAAGCAAAGTGATAGAAACATTTTTAGCAATCAATAATTGTGCCTTTTTCTGGATTATTTACCAAGTTGAAACAGTAATTAAGTTTAAGATCCATTATAAATTTTTTCCATGTTATACTTTTTTAAATTTGATTTTTTTAATACTCTTGCTTTCTCTGTAGTATTTTCTACTGATAATACTAAATGTATGTATTTACTAATGTTATCTTGTTCCTTGCATCTAATTTTGGCATCAATCACAGTCCAGATGCATATTTGGCGACTAGCACATTCAAAAGATGAATTTTAATGAGTAGTCATTATATGATGACATTGAATCAAGTATTTCTGTTTGCTCTTTGGAAATACTGTCAAAACTACAAATTGGCGGAAGGTAGCAGCCTAGTCATTGAGAGTATAAAAAGATTCCATTAAACAAAGAAAAAGTTTATCTGTGAAAGTAATATATACAACTGATTTTATATGAATACATATTGTCATTTTGTTATAAATGGGAATATAGATAGGAAAATCGTCAGTCTTAAAACTCACATTTATCATTGCATTATAATATAATACTGGATTTTGGGGTAAGAATTAAATTCACCTAATTACCCACAAGATATGTTCAAGCCCTTTATGGTAGAATAATAATGACAGTGATAATAGGTAGCTCTAAAGAAATACAATATTCGTTTCATGTCAGTCTTTTGTAGAAATGTTAAGCAGAAATGTAGACAGCATTCTTTTATTCATCATTTTATTCTTTATTGCTTTGCTGATTAATACCAGACAAGAAACATTTCATTTCTTAAAGCTGTATTATATTTTTAAGGCTGTTATCTAATAAGTTTCAAGATGATAGTTATTGTACATACTAAAAGAATTTGAGTTTTTTGTCAAATGTGTTTGCAGCAGACATATATGACAAAAACTTTTAAAAGTGTTTTAATGAGCTTCTCGATGAAATGGTATTTTAAGATATGTCCTTTTATGAAAATGTTAGAATGCTCATACACAAGCCCTTTGTGATTTTAAAAAATCATTTTTAATAAGCATGCTAATATTATTCTAAATAAAAAATACTTATTGCAAAGTAGTTTATTTTTTAAATTCTGATCAGTGACAATCAGCTTTATTATACATAAGATTACTTTGTCCAGGATTTTCTTGGTTTCAAAAATGAAAATTTCATGTCTTGCGAACCCCCACAGACCAAGAAAATGGTGATGTTAGGTCCCTCTAACTTCAGGTCACTTAAATACATGTTGCCAAGTACAAATAAAACTAAGACTACTAGTGTTTTTATGACTCTTAACATTTTAAGATCACGTTAAAGGAGGCAAATTGATATAATTTTGCTGGTTATCAGAGTGTAGTATTTAAATAAAGTCTGTTTAAATTAAAAAAATGCTGCTTAGAATACGTGATGACTGATCAAATTTACCTTAATAAGATACTTACTTCTGTAAAAATTCTTCAAAGCCACATATACTTAGAAGGTGATCTTTTGGGGATAATTGGTCATTTGTATAAGAATGTAGAATTTCTGCTATTAGGTCTTTCACAAGATAATTTGCTGAAAACAAAGATGAATAATAAAAAGTTAAGAACTTATCACATGTTTACAGTGAAAAAGATTTTGAGCCTAAAAATGATAGAACATTATAAATTATTGTTTACTCTTTAGCTCCCTCAAAAAGAATGAATATGTAATATAGTTCATATATCAGTATGGTTAGATTTGGATATATTTTTGAAAAATATTGTTTGCTTTTCTTTGATTAATTCTGTCTCATGTAACACAATAGAAATAGATATCACATCCTTTGTGTTAAAACTTTGATTGTTATAGCGCCATATAACATTTTTTCTGCTGTGGTTACCCTTAGGGACTTGGAAGAAGTTAGACCCATATAGCCAAGCAAGGGCTCCAGTAGTGTATATTTTCCACTTTCAGCATAAATAAGAAATGTTTGAAATATACCACAATGATAAAAAAAGTTATGGAATTAACTGGAAACAAGTATTTTCAGAGCACTTGTGTTAGTTAATATTTAAATGTATGCCATGATATTAAAACAACTACATCATTTGGTATGTTTTTTAAAAGCTCTGCTAGTAAGTATAGTTTTGCTATTTAATGGATTTACTTTATTATATTATTTTACTTCTTTTATCTAATTTCCTAATCTGTAATAAAACATTTTTAATAATGAGTTATTTCTCTCAGCACTTTGGTATGAGGCTAACATAAAAAATGAAGAGACAAAAGTGGTCAGTGAATTTTAAAAATATTATATTAAAAAAGTTCATATTAATAAATGCCTACATTAAGAACCAAGCAATCTCAAATAAAAAACAGAACTTTACACCTCAGGGAACTAAAGACAAGGAGAACACAAAAAGCTCAAAGTTAGTAGAAGAAATAACAAAGAGCAGAGTGAAAATAAATGAAATAGGGACTAAAAAGACAAAAATGATCAATGAAACTAAGAACTAATTCTTTGAGATAAGCAAAATTGACAAACATTTTAGCTAGACTCACCAGGAAAACAAAAAAAGAAATGAAATCAATAAAATCAGAAAGAAAAGATGTAATAACTGATACCACTGAAATACAAAGGACTATCAGAAAGCTATGAACAATCATATGCAAGGAAATGACAACCCAAAAGAAACAGATACATTCCTAAAACATAAAACCTAAGAAGACAATCACAAATAAATAGAAAATTCGAACATATTATTAGTGAGTGAGATGAATCAGTCGTAAACATCTCAATAAACAGAAGTCCAAAACCAGATTGCTTCACTGGTGAATTCCACCTAACATTCAAAAAAAGAATCAATACCAATAATTCTCAAATTCTTGAACAAGTTGAAGAGAGAACGTTCTGTAGAACAGGAAGACTAGTTACCTCTACCTTTCTGGCTTCTTGCCTGAGACGCCCCCTGCAATAAAGGACAGATTAACAGGAGAAAAACAAATTTAATTGTGCATATACAGGGTCCAAAAAGATGAGGCTCAAGGGTAAGTCAGGCAGTGGATACTTATATGCCATCCTGAGATACAAAATGGCTTACGGGTATGGGGCTTCAGAGGGGTATATGGTTTATTCATAGAATTTTTTTAATTTAAAAACATACTTTTGGTATTTATATATTTGCCCTGATATATAGACAAGTCATTCAGATGAAAAAGTTATTTCTGGTAATAACTCTTTCTGAGCCAGGTCTTCCTACTTTTTTAATTTTTTTTTAGATAGTTAAAGAGTATATTCGTTTTTGTTTTTAATTTGCTCAGTCCTATTTACCTTCAGCTCAGTGCAGTTCAGATGCCAAAGTGGAATATTTTGAGGAGCCTTTTTCTGAACATCTGCAGCTTCCAAATTCATTTTATGAGACCAGCATTATGCTGATACCAAAACCAGACAAGAATCCCCACTAGAAATGAAAATTATTGGCTAATATCTTCGATGAAAATATTTGCAAAAATCCTTAGTAAAATACAGTAAATGATTAAGCGGGATATATTCCAGGGATGAAAAGATGGTACAACATCCATAAATCAATCAATGTGATACCATATTATCAAAATGAAGTATAAAAATCATATGGTCATCTCATTAGATACAGAAGTCATTTAAGAAGATTCAACAAAATTACCATAAAATATTTTAATAAAATGTGTATAAAGGGAACGTACCTTGACATTTTAAGGACCATATATGACAAGTCCACAGCTAACATCATGCCCAGTAGTGAAAAGGCGAAAGCTTTTCGTCTAAGATCTGGAGCAAGACAAGGATGCCCACTCTACCCATCATTCAAGATAGTACTGGATGGTCTAGCCAGAGCAATTAGGTGATAAAAATAAACAGAAACAATCTAAAGTGGAAAGGTAGAAGTAAAATTACCACAATTTGCAGATAGCAGGAGATTATATCTAGAAAATTCTAAAACTCAACCAAAAATTTCAGGACATTAAAAATCAGTAAAGTTGCAGGAAGAAAGCAGTGTGCAAGATTCTGTTGCATTTCTATAAATCACAACACACCTTCAAAAAGAGAAATTAAGAGAAAAATCCTATTTACAATCACATCAAAATAAATAAGAATTTGACCAAAGAAGTGAAAGTCCTGTACACTTAAAACTAGAAGTTATTAATGGAATCAGTTGAAGAAGACAGAGATAAATGGAAAATCTTTCCTGCTTCTGGATTAGAAGAATCAGTATTGTTAAAATATATGTACTACCTAAAAAAATCTAATCCTATAAAATTCAAAATTCAGTTGTATAAAATTCCTATTGGATATTCACATGAATTGAACAAAGAATCCTAATATTTGAGTTGAACTATGGACAACCTTCAATAACCAAAGCAATTTTGAGAAAGAACAAAGCTGGATACATCATGGATCCTGACTGTAAACTATACTACAAAGTCATAGAAATCAAAAGAGCATAGAATTGGTATAAAAATAGACATACATCAATAGTATAGATTAGAGAACCCAGATATAAACTCACATATATATGGCCATTTAATTTATAACAGACACGCCAAAAATATACAATGGAGGACGCACCTTCTCTTCAATAAATGATGTTGGAGAAACTGGACACTCACATGCAGAATAATGAAACTAGATCACTACTTACACCATACACAAACATCAACTTAAAGTATATTAAAGACTTGCATGTAAGACCTAGAACCATAAAACTTCCACAAGAAAGAATAGGAAACAAGTTCCTTGACATCAGTTCTGGTGATTTTTAAAATCTGGCATCCAAAGTAAATACACACGTGAAACTGAAAAACTCTTAACAGCAAAAGAAATCAACAAACTAAAACGACAGCCTGCTGAATGGAAGAAAGTATTTGCAAACCATAGATCTGATAAAGAGTTAATATCCAAAATAATATGAGCTCATACAAATCTAAAGCAAAAGAACACTTAGATTGAAAATGGACGGAATCTCTCAATAGAATTTTTCCAAGGAACACAAATAAATGGGCAACAGGTACATGAAAAGATACTCAACATCACTAATCATCAGGGAAATACAACTCAAAACCACAATGAGATATCACTTCATGCTGTTGGAATGCCTATTATCAACAAGACGAGAAATAAAAAAATCATCTGGAAATGGCGAACAGGAAATCTTTGTACACTCTTGGTAATTGTGTTTCCCCAAAATTAAAAATAGAGCTACCATATGATCCAGCAGTTCCACTCTTGGGTACTTATCTTAAGAAAACAAAATCACTAATTTGAAAAGGTATCTCCACCCCTATGTTCATTGCAGCATTATTTACAATAGCCAAGACATGGAAACAACGTAAGTATTCATCGTGGATAAATAAATATAAAAAGTGTGTATATACAATTTTGTATTCATATCATTTTGTATTCATTTATAAATTTATACACATACATGCATGCAGTCATGTGTTGCTTCCTGATTCTTTGGGCAATGATGGACTTAATATACAAAAGGAGTCCCAGTAGGCTGTACAATAGATGCAGCAGTCTGTATCAGCCACCTTTCTGTCATTACACTCTATATCCTTGCATAACTGTCTTCCAGTTGCAATGATTAACCCCCTCTTTTCTGTATGTTCTTAATTTTCCAGTCTGAAATGCTTTTGTATTTTCTTAGGTCATTCTATTTATTTTTTTAAATTTAAATTAATTTTATTCTTCCTTTTTAATCTTCCAATTAAGTTTTACCTCGTGCATTTTAGTATCTTAAATTATCTTTCTTTATCTTCCTATTAATGATAAATCTCTTTAAAAAGTAGATGTCTGTACATTTTTCTTTAATCTTTGTAAACTTGACTTTTCTTTCTAATACTTTGTGGATCACAAATGGCCTTCTGGTATATGTTCCAGCCATACATCTTCAAAGCCTGGAAGGTAGTTGGAAGACAATGAATCCAGAGCAAATGTGGAGTTATATGTGAGGACACAGGAATATCCTTATTGATAGCTGATGATTCTGTGACACAGAATTCCTTATTCATAATATCTTCTCCTCTAGACAAATCCATTTCCTCACCTTTAGGAAAAGAGTTCCTTTAGATGAAGACCTGTCCTCAGTTTGCTAATCTTTACTTACCTAGATTTCATTATTCTTCCTGTTTCTAGCAACAGTTTCTTTTATCAAAGTCATTCATGATATGCTCTTGAGACTTTCTTTCTTAAGAACACTGAGTTGCCAGTAAAATATAAACAGATAGTGGTGAAAGGATCACTGTTTTGGCATAAAGATTACTTTAAAGTGAAAACACTTGAAATCTTATGGAACTTTATTTGACTAAAGCAGAGACTGACTAAAATACTGCTGCAATTATAACTTCCTTTGGAGGTAGTTCCCTGCTAATCCTAGAAAGGAGACAGCCTGTCTATCCAATAACGATGATAATGTAACTCTATACTTTCCTATTGAAGCTCTAATACAGCCACCCCCCCCCCAACATAATTTTACATTAAGTTGGTATGTAAACCTTTACCTCTGGGTAGTCAGCTCTTACTCCTTAGTGAGTAACTCATGTGTCTTTGTGTAAATAAATGTCTTTTCTCCTGTTAACCTGTCTATTGTCAGTTAATTCTTAGTGCCCCAACCCCAAACAAATTTAAGTGGATAGAAGAAGTGCTTTCTTCCCAGTTGTGTGCTCTGTATGTTCCCATGAATGTGGATTTTCTCTTCCTCAGCTCCTTCCTCCTTCCCCTCTACTTAACCCTATCCTCCTCCTTCTTCCTTCTTATAAACACTTTCAGTATTTTTGAGGGCACAGACCTCCTCCTTCTCACTATAATCTCTGTAACATTAAACATGGACTTAATCACTTAGTGAAACTACTCATAAAGGCCAAAAATGGTCTCTGGCTAGCCAAGTTCAACAAGGGAATATCGAGAGAGAGAGAGAGAGAGAGAGAGAGAGAGAGAGAGAGAGAGAGAGAGAGAGAGAGAGAGACACACACACACACACACACACACACACACACACATGCACACACGCACGCACACAGACATATGTTGTACATTACATTATAAACTGGAACGACAAGAGTGGTCTCCCTAGTTCATAATTACTCCCTATTCTCCAGCAGGGGAAGCCAACGAGGCTCAGATGTGGGGCCATTCTGACTGGATGTAGGTGCAGCAATAATGATCTTGACTGGATAATCAATATCATGCTTTTATACATTTGAATTTCAGTCCAAGAGAAGAAGTTGAGCTTTCTTTAGGCAAATAGTACATAAACCTAGGGCCTTGGTTTTCCACATGTTCTGGGAAAGCAAGGAAAATGGAGACAGCAGAAAGCCAGAGAAACATCAGAAGCAGTAGTGCAGAGAGGAGATGAGGTGAGAGGGATATACAAATTTTGAACTGCTTGTACATCTGTGCTTTTAGTGTGTTCCTGAATCTTTGCTTAATTTCTACTCTTGAATTTCATAAGCCTTCTCTATATTCTTTAAAAAAACATTTTTTGTTTCCTTACTTACACCAGGGGGATTTGGTTTCTATTCATTTCAAAACAGATGGCTCTGTGTTAGGTGTATAGTTTACTAAAATGGAGCCTTGAAAAAAGCAAAATTAATAATAATCATCAATGAAAGAAAATATTTACATTGGACCATTATGTGTCAAGAAATAAAGATGATGTGAAAAAACTCAGGAGCAACTAAATGATGTTTAAATAACTAATTTTTTTGCGGGGGGAATACTTGACTATAACAGTAAAATAAGATACTAAGTATAAAGACATTCTAAAACTTTAGAGAAATAAGAATCATCAGGGGAGGTGATAAATACAAATTCCTAAGATCCCTCCCGAAGGATTCTGATTTAGTAGATCTGTTAGTTCTGCTTTTGCTGAAAAGGCCATTGTTCTTACTATGGGAGAAGAGACTATGTGTCAGAGTCTTATCACCTCACAATTTATTTGCATTTGAATATATTATTTATAATGGATAAGAATAGTCATAGTCTCTTATGCATAGTCTAGAATCTGTTGGAAATTCAGTTTTTTAATATGTTACGAAATTACTTTACTTTCTATTAAATATTTCATGGCCAGAAAATAAGTTATATTTATTGATGATATCCTATGTGAGTAGTTACTGAAAACAATAGCTGAACAAACATTAACGAAAGGTTTCAGTTACTTTCCTCATCTTTTACTTCAAGGCAAAAGACTAGCTCATAATGCTTGTTTTAATGATTTCAGTTTGAGGACTCAGGATTATGCAGATAGCAGGGTAAAATGTGTGAACATTTGTGGAAACATTTTTCAGTGGAGCTGAACAACCATAACAGAGAAACTGCATGACCTGTCCTGTTTAAACTAAGCCAAAGCCCTTTGGACTGAGTCAAAACAATTGTTTTAAGAATCATCTAGAAAAAGATTTTTTGAGAGGTCATTCTGGTCATAGGAAGGTCATGAATAATTATGGACTCTTGCCTGAGATAGAATCCCTAGCCAATTATGTGTAGCCAAGAATAGTTTAAGCTTGTTAACATTATTCAGCTCTTTTCATAACCACTTACCTCATGGGCCTCTTTTCCTTCCATAAATAACACACCTCACTTTATTCCTCCTGGGAGCACATTTTAGGTTTCTACCCAAATCTGTATATCCCTGATTGCAATTCTTTGATTCCAAATAATCACTATACCTTTTAAAGTGCCTCCTGAAATTTTAGGTTGGCAGTAGCTTTACTGATACCTGCATTTGTTTTCAAGGTCTCTTACCATATGGCTCAAAATGAAGTATTTGTGTTGAATTATCAGTGAAAATATTGATGTTAAACTTAGTATTCAGAAAGAGCTGATGAGGAAAAGCTGTCGTGGGACTCCAGATCTTGCCCGAATTGGAATTCACATCAGCTGCATAATATAATTCTTTTATTCTGAAAATATATGAGAAAATAAATACTTAGGACAAGATGATAAGAAATGTCAATGAGTTTTCCCTACGCATGCTCTAAAATATGAAAATTATCAGGAGCTCATTTGGGATGTGGTGCTATTAGCTGGGCGAGATTGGTAACATTGACATTATGTTGAAAACTACTCTAAAGGGCCGTTCTTTAGGTTTCTCCAGAAGCACCTCATTTGAAGAAATTAAAAATACATTGATTAGATGCACATTACACCACACTCGCTGCCAGAGTTCTAGCCCGTCACAAAGGCTAAGAGTATGAATATGTTATCCTGAAATCATGTAATTATGTAAACAAAAGAAACAATAAATAATACATTGTCATTATAAACCATGAAAATTCACTCTGAATAATTACATTATTGCTTCCCTGATGTTGGTTCTGAAGCCTGAACTTCTTTCTTGACTTTCTCACTGCCCATCTTGATTTAAAGATTTTGACAAATTGATTCTCTTGTTTGTATCAAATGGATAAATAATTGGTTTGGTAAATTCACTATTCATTTCTTTTAACTTTTTTATTTTGCGTAAATATTCAGATATGACATAAATAATTGAGCCTAAAAGTCATTTGTACATTCTGAACAATTGTCGCTCAAGTTGAATCACAGAATAGCAAAATAGTTTCTCCTTGGAGCTAGAAGCTTTGAGTTTGAATCTTGATTAGGCTGCCCATACATCCTGTTTTAAACAGGATAGGGACAGTACTGTTTGTTTTCGTATTTCCTAACCATAAATTTTGTCACATTTTTAATAAACCAGGGTTATCTGTAATGCAGGACAATAGGTGCAAATGAGTTGCCCCAAGGCCAGTCTGCTGAGGGACCCCAAAAGCCCTGTGTTCTCTTTTTTCTCATTTTGAAGTATTGTCAGCATAATCCTGGCTCTTCCATTTAGTAGTTTCATGATTGGAGGCAAATTATTTGACCATTTTGTTTTGTTTTGTTTTCAAAAGGAGTGCTTACATCTATCTCACAGGTTTATTATGAAGATTAAAATGGAAAAAGAATGAAAAAGACTTTTTATAGAGTATAGAGCAATATCCACATGTGCCATTACATAATTATATGTTACAGCTGAATCCCTGTTGATCTTTATTTTATGCTTACATATATAACATTACTTAAAATTACTTACAAATAGATATTGTAAATGCTTCAGTGATGAATATAGATCTTATTTTTATGTTAATTATGAATAAATATAAATTTGTAGTCATCAAAGATAACAATTATACATTCTATGTATAAATTCTACCAGTAGTCTGTCAATCAATGATAGATAAGTGTATCTATCTACCTATTATCTATCTATACATATAGCTATGCAGACAGGTATAATATTATATCTTGGCAACTTTCTAACTATGCAGTGCTAAAGTTAATATCAGGTTCATTGAAGAAAACATAATTTCTGCGCCCTTAAATTCTACATCAAAAATAGAGAAATATGCCCTTCTGGATAAATTCCAAGTATACATTCACCCCCTAGGACGGTGTGCTTCAGATCACCTTGTTTACTGTTTACTTGTTTCCCATAGTTCTGATCATTAGATTTATATTTTCCATTTGCCCTCCTACCAGTTTCCCAATGAAGTCACTGCTGCTTCTATTTCAGAACTGTAGTTTATTTTAATATATTTTTCAAACATTTTATTGAAAGGACATTAGACTGTTGGTGGTAAACTTAATGTAGTATATACAGATGTTGATTAAAATGATGCACATCTGAAATCTATATAATGTTATAATACAAGAGCTATGGTTTGACTACCACTGCTCAGGATAAAGATATGAATCTTTCTCTCTTGATTACCCTACAGCAAAAGTCTAGATTCCATTTGTGAATGGAGGTGTTTTATAATATTAAGCAGTCATCATATGATAGGAAACTATTTAATGCATATATGACTTGAGCTTCTACCATTTTGAAAAATTAAATTTAGAATGCAAATTTGTGATTCTTTCACTCCGAAACCTCGGCTGACCATCTTTATTGGGAGAACAGCTTCCCTTAGTTGCTTTGACATTTTATTTATTTATTTTTTTTATAAAAAATATTTCTGAAAGATATGATTCAAAAGTATGCCATAGCAAGAAAAAAACCCAATAAATTAGAATACTTCTTTAAAGGGTTTATAATAGGTACATTAGTAACATGTTTACATAAATTCGATTATTAAAATTTAAATATTTATGTTTATTTAAACATATCATTCTGTCTATAAATCAGTTCTATTATAGCTTTCCAGAAATTTAGGAGTCTCTTAGGAATCTTAGTTTTCAAATTCAATTTGATCTTCTATTAAATATCTTGCACAGTGCCTGGCACATAGTATGTCCTCAAAAATATTTTTTGATAGAACAGTATGTTTGCACAAAATAATTGTGTTTATATATTCTTAATAACATTGTAAATGAGTGTTTGCCAATGAAGAAAATTGAAAAACCATGTGACTATAACATGTCTTTGTCTCACTACTCCAAATTTCATTCTTGCTTGGCTGTCTGTTTTAGTTCTCATGGTTGTTTTGAAGGAAATTATTGAGGAAAATTCCTTTGAGAGTTTGGATAATGCATCATGTCAGCACCGTGGCTGACAGGCCATCACATACAATGATTTCATATCACTATTGCATCCACATTATTTCATCTAAGAATATTAAGTTATATAAAAATGATGGGGGGGACTAATGTTGAGTATTATGTAATGGACATTATATTTAGTGATGTCTTATGATATTAAGAAAGGTGTTTCTCATGCTTAAAGGATAGAAATCACCACTGTTAGATTTAAAGTGTCAAGTTCCTGGCAATATTTAACAGTTTGTTAAAGTTAGTAACTTATTTTTGAAAGAATTAATAATAATATTTTTAAAGATGCTAATTTAGGAGTCCAAAGGGCCATTTTCAATTTTCTAGAGCAAGAAGCTAATTAAAGATTGAATGTTCTAATTGATTTGATCTGCATTGTTTTGTATTTTTCTTTGGGTGCCTTTAGATTCTTCCAGTATGATTGGAAGTTTTTTAAGGCAGAGGCCTTTGTTTTTTGTTTTTGTTTGCTGGCTTATTCTATATGTGAATATATTCCGTGCATGAGCGAGTCATAAAACATTCATTTATATATCCTTTAAATTAATAATTAAGTAAATGATTCAAGTCTTTATTCCCAAATGATCATTTTTAGTAAGAAGATGCTACAGCTGATAAATTAACTAAATTTGTATGTACTTGTATGTATATATTTATTATATTTAAAATAGCAAGCCATCAGTGGGTAAAAATTGAAAGAACTAACCATTGATTTTTCAAAACTTTTAGGAACCTTAAAATTAGAAAGAATAAACATTATATAAATTTTATGTAAATTTTAATTGCCAATTGGAAGTTAGTTTTTTTAATAAGAATCTCTCTTTTGAGTTTTTTTAGATTACAAAAAAAGCATCAGCAATGCTTTTTGTAATATCCCCTAGTGATCAGTTTTGTTTTTCAAAGGACTCTCATGCCATTGTTCAATATTCTAGCAGCCTATTCCATGTAAGGCTGAGATATTAAGAGTGAGTCATACTCACAAATAGAATATCCCCAGTAGGAAGGATGAATGTGTGCTAATATGGGAGAAAGCCAGAGAAGTTGAGCACTTGTGTCATTAAATGAAAGTAATTTACTGTAAACTCAACAACCAATAAAGCAATGGCAAGTCTGAAATAAGGAAACATTCCACTCTAACCAAATTTTCAAAAGATAAAAAGTATTTGACTATAAACAATAAGACCAGATGTTTATTAATGAATAGTAATTAAATTCTATTTTTCACTGTTAAAATTACAGCTTTGTAACAATTTGTATGTAAAATTAATCAGTTCATTGACATTAATATAGATAAATTTATTCAGATACAGAAATTCAAAGTTTAATAAAATGACAACACTTACTTTTTTACTTCGTTGCAAAAGGAGGCCAGACTCATATTACTGCCTTGAGGTACTTCAATTAGTTGAATGGAATAACCTGTCAGCTTAAAATAAAAATTGTTGCATTAATAAAGTTTGATGTGAGTAAAAGATTAATACACTCCTTATTTTTTTGTTTTCATAATTCATTCCATTTTTATTTTTAAATATACTTTAATGAAGTCATAGTTATGCATAGAATAGTTTATAAGCCATAAGTGTGTAATTTACATTTTGAAGAGTATATACAATTATGATATTAATATCTCAGTCAAATTACAAAAATTTCTGTCTCTAGAAAATCCCCGACATTTCTTTCTAGTTAATCTGTACATTTATTTGTTACTCATTCCTATTCAAATTCTTGTCACTAGATTAGGTGTATGTTTTTGTTTTTTGGCTTCTTTCATTTAAACAATATGTATTTTGAGGCTTTTCTAGTTGTCACTCATATTAATTGTTCACTTTCTAATGCTGATTGGTAGTATTATATTGTGTGAACATTCCAAAATGTATTTATTCATCTTCATGTTGATGGACATTTGGTTATTTTAAGTTTTTGAATATTAGGAAAATTATCAACTTTAATATACAGATATTTGTGTAGGTATGTGTTCCAGTTCTGTTTTTATAACAAGTTTGTCAATTTCACCCTTTTATTTGCAAAATTGAGTCTATTTATATTTAGTATATTTATGGATATTGTTGGGTTTAAGATTATCATATTCATATTTGTATCTTCTATTTTACTTTTTTCTTTATTTTTCCTTCACTTTATGATTTTCTTGATTTTTCCCCTGTTAGATTTTTAGTTTGTCTTTTTTGTGTCTTTCTTTTTTGTTTTAGTGATTGGACTAGCTCTTGGAATTACAATATGCATACTTAATATAGCACCATTTACTTAGAGTTAATGCTGTACTGCTACATGTAAAATATAAGAATTTAAAATAGCAAAATGTTTACCCCTTCCATCCCTCATGCTATTGTCACGTTTTTCCTATGCACAGTAACTCCCACAATGGAATACTCTTTTTTGCATTAAGCGGTTAACTGTCTTTCATAAAATTTATGATAAAATGAATCCATATCTATCAACATACTTATCATTTGTACTGCTAATCACTCCTTCCTAGATAAGCACAGTCAGCTGGCCCCAAATCTGCAGTGATCTCAGGCAGACTTCAGACTCCCACCATTGCAGAATTCCTTCTCCAGTACTCTGCCCTGCAAATCACAGCTTTTTTCTGTAGACTGGAGTTTCAGGCTCTGCCTTCTCAGCTCAGTGAGACAGCTGCTGGAATTGGGCTCCATCAGCCTGTCAGCAGCTGGAAAGTGTTCACAGGCAGAAACCGAGGGCTCACAGGACACTTTGTTGTGTTAATTGTCTTAAGCATCAATGCCCTGTATAGCCTGTTGTTCATGACCTGAAATCTTTTGCTTCAAATATTATGTCTAACTTCTGAGTTGTTTTCACTGGTAGGGGATGTTCAGTACTTCACTCTCATGATCAGAGATAGATATGCCTAAACTTTATTATTTACTTATTTATTTATTATTAAAAATTAATTTTATTGAAGTAACACTGCATCATTATAAATCAACATCTGTATATAATACATTAAGTTGAACACACTAGCCTAGGTCTATCATTCACTGTATAATTAATTATTTTTACTTATTTTAATTCAGTTCAGTTGAGGGGCTACTTCCTCTGAAAGTGTGTCACACAGAATTAGGTTTTTCTTTGCTGATGGACTCACCCTTCTGTTAATTTACTCTGTTGTCATTATTTGTTTGAAAGGTAATATGAACAATATACAATTTCTGAGATCAGATATCATATTGTTTTTTGCATTCCTTCTGCTTATTATCTAATGTATATTTTAAGGATATGCTAAATAACTTTTGAATAATGAAGAATATTTTTGCCTCAGACTATACATTTTAGCTGCAATAATATTTCTTCTTTGTACTGTTGACTTCTGCCTTCACTTGTTTCTAGACTCACTATAAGCAGAGCAATGTTTAAACATTATACAAGAGACTCTTTGGTTACTACAATGATTGGAAAATTACTAATGAAACTATTAAGATAAATTACACAATGATTGCTTAATTTCCTTCTCTTGGAATGATCCCAAGAGAAGTTGCCTGCCAGCAATCTAATTTAGGAGGTGCCTGGTAAAGGGACATTTATCCTATGTGTTATGATGTAAAGTTTTAAATCATGACAGTGTAACTCAATAATATGATAAAATGTATGCGTGTTTCTGTGTGTACATAATAATGCACTAAGAACAGAAATATTAGCTATCCCTCCACCTATATTTTTATCTAATAAAATATTGCTGATATAGAATATTCGTTAATTTTGATGAAACTGAAACTTTAAAATTATAATATGTTATTTTCCTTCAGATAATATAATTAATTTCACATGGATTTTGTGAATAATAAGTGATTTTATAAAGGTGATTTAATACATTTCCCTAAATAAGTTTAGTTACCCTCATTTACCAAATTAATCTTAATATTTTATTGAATATTATTTCAGATTCATATTTTCAGGTTGACTTGTATACAAATACCTCTGCATTCTTTGGCAATGAACTTTCCCACATACTGGATAGAAGAGAGACTTTAGGGAGCGGCAGATATGGTTCCACAGTGTTCATATTTTCTCTCTTTTTAGTCTCTTCTTTTGTCATGAAGTCAGTTGAGTAAGATAGGTATCTAGGAGTAATGTCACCTTCAAATCCTATATGATAATTATGACATTCGTTTTCCGGTTTTCTCTGTGAATTCATTGTATCCAAAGTAGTGGGCGATGGAGATAAAATATTGAATCTTTGATATTCAGCACCATAGGATTTTCCTGTGGGTTTTCCCCAAGAGCTTTCTTTACTCATGCATTGAAGATTTGGTAGCACAGAAGGACTAAAACCAATTACTGGTGTTTTCCTAACTTGATCGCGGGAGACTTCTGTGCTTTTTGAAGTGAATTCATTCAAGGATATTTGATGCGTTTCATATAATGAATGCCTTTTTGAATGCTGGTTTGGAGAACTGGGCACATACAGGCTGTTTTCTTCAATTTCACTCTGATTTTGTTGAATTTTATTACTGATTTCATTGACTAGCTGATCAAAACCCAGACTGATTTGGCTAGGATAAAAGGGTTGCTTTACGGGGTGAAATTTTTGGTGCCCATGCTGCTCTGCATGTGAGTCACTGGGATTTGCATCTGTTTTCCAATGATGTGCCATTTTTTATTTTATATAACTGAGAAGATTGAGTGCTCCAAATATCTTCTTGATATTATACAAAAGGTTTCCTAGAAAAAGCATAAAATGAAACAATTTTTGATTAATTAGAAATAAAAGATTGTGCCAGAAAGAAATATGACAAATATAAGCTATTGTTTTAAAGTTTCTCTTTAGCAAATAAAATAATTTGCTGATAATATATAATTCTATCACAGCTCATGACATTTAAATCTGAGGGGAAATATTCATTTCAGATAGATTCATGAAACACCTATGATGGAAAAATTATTTCACCTATGACTGCAGTTTCATGCATCTATCCAAAGTCATTATTCATTCTAACACCATTTAGGTATCAAAATGTTCTTGATATAGGTATCAAAATATTCTTGATATAGGTCTCAAAGACTCAGTCATCGTTATCTCTGATGTATTACATATTCTAAACAAAACACACCCAATATGTAAACCTTAAATATGTTATTCATGATTTTTTTCTACTTTTTCTGAGGCAAAATATGTTTACTAGCCCTATAATAAATTCCCCAAACAAAATGGAGACTGCATCTATTAAAGTAATTCTTATATTGTACTGTATTATAAATTTATGGCTCTGAAGTACTTGAGGGCATGAGTTGTGATTTATATTTGTATTATTGTATCCCTGGTGCTTTGCACAGTACTTGACATAATATACTTAAAAACAGGTACTGAATAAGTAAATGAGTAAACAGATGTATGAAAAAAATTTACTCAAGTCAACATAATTCAAAAATAAGAATAATTGACAGCCTCAAATTTCCATATACAGAAATTCTAGTAAGTCTAATAGGTAGTGAGACTTCTATAGGATTATATGCAAGTAAGAAAATGCCAAAAGGCACCTGATAGAGACTGTTGACTGTTGTGAAATGTTTTCTCCAACATCTCTTGTCTTCATTTATGTAAAAATAACAGCAGAACTCATGAAAATAATATTATGTGTATTTTATCATTCAATTCCAAATTATAAGTAGAAAATGTAAGGTAATATAAATATATATATATATATACATACACATATATACATAGATACACACATATATCCATGTGTACACATATGTAGTGGTCTTTTCTGTATTCATATCACAAAATGAACTAAGAAAAATCAGAAGTATGTACCTAAAACATGAGTCAGCATGTGTGTGTGCCTGCCTGATATTCACAATTGACTCACCAGATGAAGAGAATTTCAGATCTTACCAGTTCAGTCTCTTCTGGAACCAGGTCAGCTGCTGTAGTTACACAGACTTTCCCTCCACATTACTGAAAATACAAATGATTTAGCTTGATGAGATTCTGTCATTGCATGTTGGTACACTATCTCCTGTGACACTTATTTATTAAAAATGTCTAATTTTCAATACCTATACTTTTCTGACTGAAACATAGATCATCTATTTCCCCATATCATAATTAATCTGTACCCTCTTATCCTTTCTCTCCTGTACATAAGCTTATTCAGTAATGTAGCTAGGACTCTTTGAATGAAGAACAGTCATTTTGAGAAAGGTTCTTTTCATTCTTTGTTCTTTTGTAAAAACAAACATTTTTGTTCCTATTTTGACTACTGAGACTATTTGGATGAAATCTGTACCTTATCAATTTATAAAATGCAAACAGCTAGCAAGGCTGCCCTTTCTCTAATAGGCACGTAATTTGGTCCATACTTTCTCCTTTAGGCCAGTAAGTAATCTGCCCTCCAAAAAATAGACCTTTATGAGAGTGAACTAAATAGATTGCTATAAGCAGTTGCAATACACTAAAGTGTTATTATTAGCAGTTTTAAACATCCCTGTGTGAATCTACCTAAATTTACTAAGAATCAAGGGCTATATTCATGTGGTCATCCATACTTACTCTAGTCACTGAATCAGTTTTGAATCAGTTTAGGAAGCCTTTGCCAGTTTGCATATCATATTCTTTTCTATTGCTGCCATCACAGAGCTCACACACTTAGTGACTTGAAACAACAGAAATACATTATTACACAATAGCTGTATTTCAGCAGTACCACATGGCTAAAATCAAGGTGCTGCAAGGGCTGTATTCTTTTCTGGAAGAGTCTGGTGGAAAACCTAGTCCCTTTCTCTTCCCAGCTTCTAAAGTTCCTTAAAGTTGGCCTTAAGATTTCCTTTATGATTTCGCAAAATTTAAAAAATAATTCTAAACACAGAATCAGTTTTTGAAACCTGCATTCCTTGGAGCATAGACTCTGTTTTCTATCTTCAAAAGAGCTAACAAAAGTGGGTTAAGTCCTCACATCACAGCACTCCAACCTCTCTTCCTCCTATTCCACTTTCAAGGATCCTTGTGATTAAATAGAACCCACTCATATAATCTTCCTATTTTAAAGTAAGTTAATTGAGGAACTTAACTCCATCTATACTCTTAATTTCTCTTTGCATGCAACTGAATATATTCACAGCTGCCAGGGATGAAGACATTGGCCTCTGGAGAGGCTATTATTCTGCCAACCTCACTTATTTTCTAGACCAGCAGAGCTTCTTTAAATCAGGAACACATAGCCACATCATCATTGCTGCTAATCTGTATGTAGTTCTTCCACAAAGTCAAAATATATGACATATAATTAGCTTCAGACATTACTTCCTATGCGGAGTGTAGCATGTGCCAGAGGGCACATAATAACATTTGTCTGTTGTAAAGTAAGAAATAATCTAGCTTCTAGATTATGATAGGAAAGTGAATAAAATTACTAGAAATTCCATGAAATCATCAAATTTAATATTGGGAAAAAAACGTGGAAGAGGTTTTGTTTTTATTACATTTTCAATATGAATAAGTACTTCTCATTCTCCTATATCTCATGATAATGAGATTTTTTTTTCAGACAGACTTCTAACTCATTTCAAATTTTAGTCCCGAGAGAAATGCTTCAAAAAACATTATTATAGTTAACTCTTTTCAGTATAAATAGTGTGTTAATGTTAAATTGCAGTACCTAAATTCTTTCAGGCATGGTCCAGATGTCATAGTAATATGACATGTTCATCCAGGTGCCTCCCTTTAATCCCATTCATTCTCCTTTAAATTCCTTTTCCTATTGGAGACTCACTTGCCAAAGCTTCATTATTGTCCTCTTTATTCAGATATCTATAAGAAAGATGCCAGTGTGCTAGTCTTCTTGTTAGCTGCAGTTTCTTCTTGGTCAGCAGTTGCTTCGTGTAATTTTTTTCTTTACTCCATAACTATTTTGTAGTTTGGGTAGATGTTCTTTTCCTATAGATGTTATATATGTGAAGTTTCTTTTTTCCACTGAATCATAAGGCCATGTTAGTCTTTCTAATTGTTGACTCCAGTATTCTGCCTTACAAATTATAGTTTCTTCTGTCAACTAGAATCGCCGCTCTGCCCTCTTAGCTTAATGAAGTTTCTAGTACTTTGTTTCTTCTAGAGTAACTACTCACTGGTACTTGTAGAAAGATGATTTAAGAATTTTATATAAATATACAGTTGAGATATAAGAACATAAAGCTTAAAAGTATTTGCCTCATTTTAATGGACTTACTAATAACAATTATGTGCATGTTAAAGACAAGAGTTACTTAAAGGATAATTATGGACTATGTCAGGCTTTCAGATAGGACTAGGGTCAAGTTTTCAGCAGAGAGGAAAATGTAGATGTGATGCAAATGTTCTGACACCTCAGAGAACTGAACAATGACAAAGTCTGAGGAGAAATATCAGTAAGAGGAAAGTAGTACAAGTCCACTCAACCAAGCAAAATGAAAATTAATTTAAAATAGATGAAAACTTGGATATAAGACCTGAAACCAGATAATACATGGAAGAAAACATAGGTAGTACATCCTGACACTGGTCTAAGAGATGTCTTTGGGAACTCAGCCCCACTGTTAAGGGATGCAAAATCCAAAGTAAGATAACTACATCATGCCACAAAGCTACTGCTCCTCAAAAGAAGTTATAATCAAAATGAAAATACATCCTACTAAATGGGAGAAGATACTTTCACATCATACACCTGGAATGAATCAATTTGACTTATTGTACTTCACTAAAGGAATTGAATTAGCAGATGTGGAAAAAAAAATTAGTTCATTTCTGTCAATAAATTGCACTGATAAATTTTGGAGAGATTTTCAAAGATATAAGTAAAAATGTATAGATTGAATCAGTAACCAGAAAATTAATCTATAATAAATTATTCCAAACTGTACCAAATCATATGTCATATAAATACATTACTATCTAGACAGAATCTGTTTTTCAGGAATCACCACTCTTTCACCCCCACATTACTAGTGAGAGCTATTTCATTAAAGCAAATTATTCTCCTACATTTGTCTCTGTCATGGAATTCAGAATTTGTCAGCAGGTGTGACTCTATTCCAACTAGAATTAATATCCTGCTTCAGTATTCCTTAACTAGCCTGCCCTGTCTTAGCTTAATATGGTCATTATGGCTATATTAAAGTGACTTTTACAATTTTGGGTGGTTACAAAGGAGCTTTTTACATTTATTAAAGTTTTTTTTTTGGTAGAGTCATAAAGGAGGTGTTTAAATAAGGTATCAGTGGTCTGGTACTGAAATTAAAGATCCCTTGTTGCATTGGTAATACTGATATTAATAATGAAAATAACACTTTTGAACATGTGCTCTATACTCCCATTATATGTACATGCTCATGTGTTTTAACATTTTTTTCTTAATCTATGATCTCATCATGCTACTTAACAAATGTGAAAACTAAAACACAGAAAGGTGAATTAACTTACCCAGCATCTCAGAATTTATGTTCTCAGATTTATTTTCCATAGCTCTGACATGATAAAGTCACTGAAGCAATACTTCATTTACTGTGAGTGAGTTGTAGGAGAAAATTGAAAAAAAAATTAAAACCTCCTATTCTGATTCAACGACTTTGGAGGAAATGATCTAGTGGGCATGCACCTGTTTCAGGGGAGACCTTTGACACTCAGGGAGTATGATGACAATCGTTAGGAGAGGCCCAGTCCAAACAGTCCTGAATCATGACACTTCCATAAGCACTGTTGAGGGCATTTGGGAACAACCAATAATGCTTCACTTATAGTGAGAAAAATCTATCTTGAAAAGAATAGCAGGGCTATGAGAATTTCCAGATAATCAAAGCTATTATGTCTGCTGTTTCCTTTACTACAGCAACTAACATATTTGTCCCCATGCCCCATTTAAGTCTCCTGTTACTGAGTGTTCTATCAGTAATAAGTGTGAGTCAGAGAATTATTTTCAATCATGTATTTGTGGCTCAGAGAAGTCCTCTGCATTATACCTGTAAGCAATAGCATTAGGAAAAGAAGATTGCCATTTATTAAAGTGAGTTGGGTAAAATTTCAAGAAGAGATGACTTTTCAGCTAAGAGAAGAAAGAGCAGTCATTTTCTAGACAGTTTCAAAGCAGAAATGAGAGGTTCTTAAATTGTTTTCCAGACAGAAATTAAATTTTAAATTTTGTGAAGTTGGATTAAGAAAAAGAGAGAAAAAATAGGAAAAAGAGTGGCTAAAGAGTATATGGAATAGGAAAGAAAAAGGTGGAGATGGAAGAAAGATGACGACATGGAGTCACCCTCTGCTATAGACAGAGCACTAGGTACTGATTTATAACATGGAGTAAGCCTAGCACATCCTCATAATGTGCTGCTGAAGAGGGAGCAGTCATTCCATTCTGAGCAGCAACACCCATGCTAGAAGAAGATAGTTATATATTTAAAATACTCAAGGAATGAAGGGTAAACCATATATATATATATTCACTTAAACTAACTTCCCCGTTATATTTCCCAAGAGGTCATGAACACACGAAGATGTAGCCAATAATGTTCTCATGGGTTCTTCCTTAGTAAACTACTAAGACATGTGGTTCAGAAAACCAAAATAACAGATACATCCACAATACTGCTCACCATGGTGAATATGAAACATATGCATATTTTCTTAGAGAACTCAGACAGATGAAGACTATCTGGAAGACAGTTTAAAATGGCTATCTTGCTGACAATGTAGATAAGAGTTTAATTTTAATAATTGTGTTAAAATGAATGATCTGTAAGGCAGTGACAGTCTGGAAGAATGCTGGCTGTGCCTCCTGTCCTTGGTTTGTGGGGTAGCGGAGAATGAACAGCTTCTTCTGGAGAGCCCCCAGAAAGCAGAGCCCTTGGGGAAAGCCAGATTTACTCTTTAGGACAAGAAAGGGAAGAAGGGAAAAAAGAAACAGCTCTTTATGTACGGATGAAGTTCGAACTAGAAAATATGCCTTCCTCTATACATTTTACAAGTTGGTATTTATGTTGCTTGTCTTACTCTCAGGGGATCTGGAATACAAATCATTAGTTGATAGTTGATCAATTAAACTCTAGTTCATAGGACTGTTGATTGTGAGCTTAATGTAATGTATACATATGCTGATTTCCAGTGATAGACAACTTAAACCTATGCAAGGGTATAGGGCAATATTACTTCAATAAATTATAAAAACTACTTTTTTTGAAAAAATTAAACAAAAATAAATGTATGTCTCTAGTACAAAACTTCAGGCATATCAAAACAACATTCTTGACTACTAAATGGTTCTTTTACATGGTTTATATTTATGAAACATTCTATATTTTAATAGTACCAGAAATTGATTGCTTTCTGTCATTTCAAGCTTTGCAGAATTAGAGTGAAATCACAACTATATGAATAGGTCACAGTTCATAGATCTTGGCTCCTTTAAATGATAAATTTTATCTGGTAGGAATTTAACCCTTAAATGTTTTCTTGGAAAGCAATAATAGTCCTTGGACTTATTCTAAAGGATAAGCATAATTCTATGAAATAAAAAAGACTATTATATTCTGCAACTTAAATTTCTATCTCCTACCTTTTTAATTTGATTCTGTGTATTTAACCAAATATAACAAGATGTATATTGTCATGTTTATTTACCATTAGCTTAAGTTTCATTGATAACTACCAATACAACTTGGTAGACTTTTCCGTACATTCAAAGCAATGTCATTTTGCAGATTTGAGAATGGAATTAAGTAGCAGACATAAGTCAATAACAATTTCTTCTTTGGGGGAATTCTAAAAGAAATCTGAAAGTGAGGTGATATATGCTTTTATCTCATAAATGAAATTTCATCACACCGTAATGACTTCCTAGGACATGGTTTTAGAAGAAATGTATGTCTGAGCAGAACCTTGGAGGTGTTAATGCTGTTTCTGCTGACTACAAGGAGCAGGAAAGGGAGAGCAGGTTTCCTTCAGTGTACCTGATAATAACAAAACAGACACCACATTGTGACACTGCTATTCTAGAACCTAGAAGCATGGCTGTGTCTTTTACCAAATAAATTTACATTTATGAGGGAATTAAAGTCTCCAAATATTATAGGTACCAAGTGGTAACTACTTGATGATTTGTGTTATAAACATATAATCATTGGCATAATTCTTGAGAAATCCAAGTTTCAACAGAATTTGGCAAAGTATTTGAATTTGATTCAGATTCTAGAGTTTTTAAAAAACCAAGTGTAGCAAAACCAATAACAATATGAACACATTAGTCATTTTAATGCTTCCAAGAACATTTTAATACCAACCCATACCATGAGATATACCAAAAGGCATTTTTAAAAAATGCATGTATATGGCTAACATATATGGTTTGAATAAATATACTTTGTTTTTGCTATTTAGCACATTTATCTTAATGATACACAGTCTTTGATTCTCGATAGATCCCTGTATGCAGAGGGTGTACAATGGGAATGCATCTAAAAGTCAGCATAGTGGAAGAGTTAAGTTTATCAGTGTATAAAGTTTCAATGAAAGAAAATCAACAGCAAGGTAAAATACAGAAACATTAAAATAACCAGAAAAAGCTTATAAATTACAAAAATAAACACCAATTAATAGATTGTGAATTGAGTAAAGAAGTTTAGTTCCCTAATCTTAGAGTAATGATAATAATAAAATAAATCAAGGTTTTGAAATTCATTCCAATTGACTTTCTTTTGAATCACATAGGACTGCTGGCATATAACTTTTTAAATTAGCCAAAAAAGGTGTGCCCTGGTAGAGTAGTGGTTAGGTCTGCTGTCTCTGGGAAAGTATAGTCCACATACATTCCAAAGACCTGAATTTGTGTCCCAAGTCCAAGGGGAACAACCAATGTGGACAGCTACATAAAAATAAAAATAATAATAAAATGCTTTTTCCTTCTCTCTTTTCCTGCCTGCCTACTCACTTCATTTCTGCCTTCATCTTTTCTTTAAAAATAAAATAACCAAATGTTTTTAAATGAAATATTATATATTCATAGCATAAAATCACCCACTATAGAGTATGACAATCATTTATTAAATCATCCATACGATCCACACATGTGAGTTAAAGCAAACCAAGCCGAAATGGAAGAAAAACAAATACAACAGAAACACAACATGTCTGACACTTGATTCATCATTTGAAGGGAATAAATCTGCCCTCCTGAAAAATTATAAGGAGATGACATTTTTCCCTGATACTCTCTGATTGGGGGAAGTAGGGTTTTCCTCACTTTCCCCACCATCTCCAAATGGGTACCTCTTGTTCTCCTACATTACATATCTCCAAGGAATACCCGGGGCCACTTCTTCCTCTTTCTGTCCTCTTTCTACATGTTTTACAAGACAAAATTTCCATAAAGCAAAATATCCAGAGTATGCAGTGACAGAACGTTTGATTTGCTGCCTCTGGGAGTGTGAGATAAGAAAGTACAGAGAGAGGGGTGGGCTCTGATGGATTAGAGGTTGGGTCAGTTGCCTCTAAGAATTGTAGGCCACATACCCCTGGGTTCAAGTCATGGGTCTGGGAGGAACAAGCAGTGTGAACAACTAAAATGAAAGTAAAATAAATGCTTCTTCCTCCTCTCCCTTCCTGCTTGCCTGCTTACTAATCTTTATTCTTACCTGTACCTTTCCTTTAAAAAAAAAGAAAAGAAAGTACAAGTCTAGCCAGATTCTGGCAAAAAGGTGACTATATATTAATTAGAATCACCTAGAAATAAGCTTACCTTCTCAAAATAGTCAATCAGACAACAAAAGCAAAGTGGAAGTCCAGAATTTAGAGAAGGTACAATGAGAGAAACCAGAAGAAGCTAAGACACTCTTTATGAGTAATCAGTGAGGAAACCTTCATTTCTAAAGGATGAGTAATTGAAAAAAAATCAACATACGAGGTGTGAAAATATTCCTAAAGAAATAGAACTGTTTTAACAAACAAGACACAAAAGGAGAAATTAATTTTGAAAAATATATGCTATCAGATGTCTAAATGTTACATAAAAATTAGCTCTACATGTTATAGAATGTTAAGAAATTATGTCTGATTAAATAATGATAAAATATAAAATAATATAAAATAAAATAAGAATAAATGTATAGAGGAAATTGGATATAGGGAGATGTTTATGAAAGTGGAGCTTAATGAATTGTGATATAAAGAAGCTGAAAATTCTGAATACCTTCAAAATTTCATTAGAGCACAATGCAGACAGCAGAAAATTAAATTTTGAGATAAATGTAGACAATACTCTCTGAATACAAAGGAAAAGAAATATGATAGAAATAAATGACAAATACTACTGCATTTGGAACAGTCAGCAAATATCTACCATACTATTGAAATATTCTAGCAATAAAATGGAACAAATAAACAGAGATAACATTGAAGATAACAAAATAAGAAAATTTAATGGGACTTATTACAACTCGGAATATGCATACCAAACCTTCATGCACATACTCACACACCAGAAAATTTTCTAAACTTTAAAATTTCCAAAAATAGAGCATTCACTTATCAACAAGTAGGAGAAGAAAAGGGAGGTAAAAAGAAAACAGCATAGACTAGACTTCACCATGAAACATAAACTCTCTGAAGACAAAGAAAATAATAACTCTCTAGTTTTGAAGGTTTTATACCAAGCATTCAATTCACCTTTTATATGTGCCAGCATCTAAAACATATTTGCATGTAATTTTTCAATTTTATAATACTTTATTGACAAAAGATTCCATCTCTGTGATACTTGTTGTTAGATTATCTTTTATTATTTATGTGGGAAGAACAAAATTTCAGTGATCTTCTGGAAAACCAGAATGTTAATAAAAATCTGTTATTACTTAGAAGTCTTGGTATGCCCTCCTAAGAGAAATTGTTGACAATATCTTAAATAAAATGAATATTTAAGAATAGGAAAGTAAATTATTTTAAAAAATCAGATGATGTTGACTTAGTCTAAATAATTGTTGCAAATATAATTTTAATATATAATCATTTAAAAATTATTCAGTATTAATAAGATAGGTGAAAAAGTATAGACTATATCATGTATGCTAATTTTCTGCCTTAACCATAAGTAAAGGTAATAAAATATAACACTTCATTTTCACCAGTGATTAAGAAAAATAAGTTTCTAGACATTTATTTATATATAGTTTTTATTACAGAATTATTAAGTGAAGAAAAATAGTATGTTTAATTCTAAGACACTGGAAGAATAAAAATTTGATGATGTTTACATGTAATCAGAAGGAAATTAGGAAATTAAAAGGATGTTTTGAAAAACAGAAAACAGCGTGACAAGTAGGAGCAATGACGTTTCTAAAGATAGTAAATACAAGTAGTTAATTGGATTATAAACATTATCCAAACCTCTCTCTGGGTCAGGCAGCTAAGACAAAGGCTAGAAAAACTGTGGTCTCAGATTTGAAAACCATGACCAGTGATGGAAAACAAATAAACAAACAAATACCCAAAAACTTTTATCAAAGTATGTAATTTTCAAATATGCAGTTTTAACAAAAAAAACATAAGTATCAAAAAAGGGGAGAGCTATTCTAAATATGTTAAATATATACACACAAACACATAGACAACATGAAGTAGCATATACAATATTAATATCTAATATCAGAAAAAAGTAGAATAAAGGTCAAAAAGAATCAAGACCATGAATTACAATATCTAAATAAGTGGGTAGTCATTTGATTTGTATATTCATTTTTAAGGTGAATTAATGTGTACTTCTGAGAATTTCTAACCAACTCAATTTATTCATTTAAATTTTGCATATATATAATTAATTTTCTTCCTTTTTCTGCTCCAGACTGAACTTTCTAAGAAATATTTAATAAACAAATTATAGCATAAAATATATTTTTTATTTCATTTCTCATTATTTAAATGGTTGACTACAAATGAAAAGGATAAGTTGAACATACTGACAACAAAATTTTATATGAAGTAATTCTAAGAGCTTATTTTAAGTCAGAGAACGATAACTATTCTTGATATCAATTTATTTTAGATATTCTAGCCAATAAAGTAATGCAAATAAGGACATAAACCTTGAAAAGGAGGAGATAATTATTGTTTTAAATGATATGATTATATAAAACAGGATTTAAAATTTAATTTTATTGAAAGTATGTTGGATTATAATATTAAGAGGTTTAAGGGGATTTTAATTGTAAATCAGCATCTGTATAAAGTACATTAAAAGGGAGAAAAATGTTAAATCCTTAGCCTATGTGGAGACATAATATTTCAACATGAGAAGATATAGAATAATAAAAATATGAATAAAGTAGAAGAATTTATAATTTTATTTGATACTTTTAATTGGGAATTGGTAATCTGATTATAAAGTACTTATGAAAAGACAATCAAAGAATAGGAAAAATGATCAGTGATTTTTATTTGAAACCCCCGTTTAAAAATTTTAAAACCATAGAATTAAATAATGTACTAATTGAGCAGTTACCAACATCAGTATCCCAGAAGCAGAGTGGAAATATAATTCTATGATATTATATTGTATAACAGATTAGCAAACCAAATACTGTAATTTAGAAATACATATCACATTTATACATTTAGAAGGGAAAATATATAAAATAGATCCCAGCATATTTCTGTTTTAGCTTCAGTTAGACATGGAAGACCTGTTGGGTTACTTAATACATAGTGCAGGTATACTCAGTTAATCACTTGTATAAAAAAATCTTAATACCATTATATATGAATTACAATTGTGAAGTAAATTCTATGGGGAATAGATATCGAAAATATGGAATCATGAATTCCCCCCTATCAGTGGTTCCTAGATCATGGTGAAAACACAAGTTTGTTCAGTGGAACATGTTTGTCCTTTGTTACAGTAAGGTGTCGAAAAACATCCAAGTACATTCGAGATATGCTGTGTTTCAGGTCTTCAGGTATAAGTACATAAAGGGTCTGCTATGGTCTGTGAGTGTGAAGTATGCTCTGCAAAGTTTCAAGAAAGTTCTAAAGTTTGTAGTGCTTTAAAATGAATTTTCTCAGGGTGACTTTTGAGAGCACTTCTCTTTTGGGCAAAATTCAGTCACCAGTGGCAGAAGTCACTGCAAAGGGAATAGGATGTGAACTAGGATAATGGACACTGCTAGCATAATTCAACCCCTCTTTTTCTTGAATTTCTTTCTAAATATTTTGCCTTCTATTTTTTTTAAACAAAATTGACTCATTCTTCAAGATAGGCAATATGGGTAGAGGCTTTGGGGAAACAGATGACGTCAGTTTAACAATTGGAGCAGGACTCTGATGGTCCCGGCTTGAATCACAGGTATCTCTCTTGGATAATTCACAGGATTCCATAGAGGGAAGTACTAGGACTAATCAAACTGACCTAGAGCCTTATGTCCTCTTAATAGGAGAATGAAAAACCAGACACGACCACACCTTTACCAGGCATACACATTAATGTTTTTTGGAAGATTATCAAAATAAATTCTGAAAAATTTTGAATAAGAACACATAATTTAATCACTACAACAATTGAAGATACTTATTGAGTATTAACTTAGAATGTGCCAAACATTGTTCTAAGTGCTTTATATTTTTAACTTATTTAATGATCATACAAACTTAAGCTGCATGTCAGTCTTCTAAGTAGTTATCTTAATTTTAGAGAAAAATTGAAGTGCAAAGAATGTGGATTTCATAAAGCTAGGGAAATAGATTTGAGATCAACTCTGATAATCAGAAAAAAAGGAGTATTATGTTTTAAAAGATCAACTCAGCATCCACTTTCCTTGATGGCAGTGATATATGATATAATATTTCAGAAAAATAGTAGTATAAGAATTTGTTTTTTAAGGAAAGCATGTAGGAATGAAGGCAAGTAGGCAGGCAGGCGGAAGGAGAGAGAAGGAAGAAACATTCATTTATTTAGGTGTTCATTTTGGTTGTCTCCCCACCTCCACCCTTGATCCCAGATGTTAAACGCAGGTGCTTGGGCTTTATGTGGACTATGTCAGAGCTGCAGACTTTACATCTGAGCCACCAGGGCATGCCTAAGAAATTCTTGATTGGCACTATCTTTTAAGCTTAATTTATAGAGTGGAAAATTAATTCTATGATATTATATTGTATAATAGATTAGCAAACCAAATACTGTAATTTAAAAATTCATTTCATATTTATACATTTAGCCTTGATTTTTGCTAAGAGCACTACTTATGGTTTGTGATTTCAACAAATGACCTATGTATTATTCACTGTTTACATTTAGGAATCGAAAGTATTTGGTGACTCTTATGTAAAGGTTTAAAAAGAATTTGAACTGGCAATTTTTTAGTACACAAAATCATTTGAAATTAATGATTCAATACAAATATTGAAATGATAATTTCACTTAATGAATATTAAGGGTATTGAATAAGCATTAAAGACTATTCTTTTTCTATCTCCTATCTCAAGTATTAGGGGGGATGAAAGTATACCTGTGTTGTGTAATCTCTGCTTTTTGAGGCAGAATTTATATCTTATTCATAAAACAATTGTTATAAGGTGTTATGGAACATCTTTCTATCTCAACCACTGTGCAATCACTGGCCATGGGGCTGTGAATAGCACACGGTCTTCTTTATGGTACTCAAAATATTGACTATGATACAGGAGATAATTTTGAATGGTATGTGTATGCTAGACAAAAGCATTTTTCTCCCCTCTTCATCAGCTCTGAGATTCCAAGCAAAACTAGTGAGCTATAAGTGGTAGCAGACTAGTGGTTAATAATGGTGAATTGCATCTAATGGGCACAATATTCTTATATAAAATCACCATAACTTTGAGAAAAATATTAAAAACCTCGAGAGCAGTTTGGTGTCTGGGTGTGCACTTGTCATGCCTTCACATAGGAGTGGCTATGTAAGAAGGCATCCAGATGATCTGAAACGAGGTCTGCATGTAGAGAATTATTCCACTTCAGTTTTAAACTTGGATAGATTAAAAGCTTATTAAAAAGTGGAAAATAGGGAATATCTGAGCAGGGAATTCAGTTAGAGTCTTAAGTGATCAGATCAAAGAACAGCACATGTACCTTTAATTTCTTGGACTAAATCTTTCATCTTTGAAGGTTGAACACAGAGTAATGTGTATGTAAATATGCACATGTAGACACACGTGTACACACGCAAGGAGTAAATAATCATTCTGATGACCATAGAATTATTTCAGTGCTCTGGAAAGAGAATATCATTATGAAGAGCCTAAGAAATAGAATTCTTAAAATAATTGAGGGCAGGGGTTGCTTAAGTCTGTGTGGAGATGTCCTATGCAGGATTTTAGAGAGCTGGTAGTTAATCTCAAGACAGAGGAGAAAAGAGTGCTGTTACTGATGTCACTCAAAGAAATAAAATGATTTGTCATGGCCCACCTGACCTTGACATTCTGACCTTCACTGTTCTTCTCCAATACAGTCCTCTAAGTAGCTGTTGTCTCAGAAATAATCACTTTTATTATTAGATGTGCTAATAATCACTTTTATTATTAGACCTGAATTCAGCCTGAACAAAAATATCACAACTTAAAAAGAGATTGGGGGATCTATCATATGAAGAAAATATGCCGGTTTGCAGCAAAACTATCAAGAAAACAAAAGTAAAACATAATTCCCTGCTCCAAATGGTGAAAAATATTGTAGTAAATATGTAGATAATTCTAAACTGGAATTGACTTACATAAACAAAAGTAAAAATGTCTTACTTGGAGATCAAAATAAATGAGATGTAATTAAAAAGTAAACCACAAGGCTAGGTTTGGGCTGAGTGATCCAAATTTTGAAAGTTAAATATATATCTGGGAAGAAATAGACATAAATAACTTGAGATTTTTCCAGACTGCATGTAAAATTTTTAGGTGTGACCACTAAGACAATAGAGGGTGTTGCCTTTCTAATAGCAGAAGGGAAAAGGAAATGAAAATATGAAAATTAGAATTCTTGATTGATTTGGAAGATCTAAAAGTGTTGGGAAAAATAGAAAAAAATGGTCTAAATATAGACATTCTCTAAAATGATAGAAATGAAAAAGTGAATATCAGGAACACATGAATGTAAATAGTCTGAACATACTTTATATAATCTCTATATTTTTTTACATTTTGTTAAAGAGGAAAAAGAAAGAAAATAAAATTGTAGGTACTTGTGACATACGAGAAACACAGGATAGGATTGCTTAAAATTAAAAGGAAGGAAAATATATCCCAGGCAGTTAGTAACAACAGCAACAGAGAACTGTTATAGTTGTATTAAAAACAGGCAAAACTATCAACAAAAAAAAGTGTTTCAAGGGAAAGAGGAGCACTTTATAGAAGTAAAAGTAACTCAGTTTATCAGGTGAGTGTCTCAGATATGTTTTAAAAATTATTTATTCAGTATGTATACTGTAGCACATTATAGCTCGACAAGTGAAAACTTGATAACTTCGTCTATATGAGGAAAGGATGTAAGAAATAGTTCATATCATTTATAGACAAGAAAAAAATCACTAGACATATATAAGATCTATAAATTTTACAAGGTTGGTATACTGAGCATAGAGTATTGCACTGAATAAATGGAAATAACATATATTCTTTCCAAAGATAAGTATTACTTATGAACATAAACCATGTATTTGGCTATTACACAGACTTTTCTCTCTGACCCCAATGCTATTAAATGAATAAAAAGAATATAATTTACAAGAGAACTTATACATTTGAAACTTTAGAAACATATATGAATAATATAAGAAGAAAAATGTCATAGTAAAACAGGAAAATATTTAGAAATAAAAAGTAATCCAGAAACATTTTAAGTTAGAAGTTCAAAGATACATATCACCATATTCTGTAACAAAAAGTAATTCTTGAAAATATTCCATCCAACAGAACAATAACAAATAGTAAATAACTTTAAAAAGGATAAATTGTGCCATAAAGGACTATTGCTAAGAACTGATGACAGTTGAAACAGATTCGTGTCTAAATAATCATAAAAATTCATTTTTCCATAATTATCTGAATACTATTTCATCAGATCATAAATTTGCAACAAATAATTTAGTTAAAATGCAGCATAACCCTTTTGTAGGTATAAATGAAAGACTATTTTATCACTTTTAGAATTGTGCGATTTTGCTACTTTAAGAATCCTGCCTCATGATCTAAATGATCTCAGCTCTGACATAATGTGAAATCATGCTTTCATATTGGTAACACGGGAACTTCTTCATTCAGTGAATTCATTAACTCATGTATTTACCATGACTCTTCTATAGGAGTTGGGTAAAACTATATCTTGTTATTGTTTTGCCAGCTCAGTCAAAGTATCCTTTTCCTTATACTTAAATCACCAGCTTCTTTTGTACATGACCCGGCACATAAAGAGCATTTTTGTTGGTATAAGAAAATCTTGCTTTGGCGCCCTCGGGTAGAGCAGGAGTTAGGACACTTGCCGCTGAAGGACACAGGACAGATAACCCTGGGTTTGAGTCCTGGGTCTGGAGGGAAGCAACCAGTGTGAATGACTAAATAAAAATTAAATACGCTTCTTCCTCCTCTGTCTTCCTGCCTGCCTGCCTTCATTCCTGCAGGCACCTTTCCTTAAAAAAAAAAAGAAAAGAAAAACTTGTTTCAAACCTGAGCTCTTAAAGAGGTTATTAATGTGCATTCTTTATAACTTAGGTGATCTGTTCTTTATCTCTGTCTCTGGATCTGTTACTTGCTATACTAAATTACATTAGGTTATATATTTTTAAAGTTTGACATGTGTTACATATTATGATTTTTTTAAGTGGGTTATGTATTATTTCTAACTTTGATAGCAAGTATCAGAAAAAAGGAGGTAATTAGGACACATACCTTGTTCTCATTGGCCTTCAGTGAGTGAACAACACAGAGTTAGTTAGAGTGAACGGGGCAGGAGCCCAGCATGGAGTTACGGAACAGAAAGGTAACAGCAACTTTCTCCAGAGGAACCCTCAATTTGGAGCCCGTAGGTTTAGAACATCCACCTTCCCTTAATCCAAATTTCTTTTGGCAATCATTGTGAGCATGCAGTCTATCACCTATGTCACTAGCTTCATAACTCTGAAGAAAATGGGCACAAAGAAAAATCTCCCAGCAGATGAGACTGAAATTGGCTCAAGACTGACAGACATGAAAGTGAGTACTTGGGAGACAAAACAGGGAAAGTATATCAGCTCAATCTAAGGGGCTCAACCAGAGACTGGAGTCTGGGACAAGAGGGAGGGAAGGAGAGGCAGAGAAAGAGAGACAGAAAAGGCCTAAGCAAGGAATAGTCAGTTCTTCATAAAAGCTCTTTTTTCAGGAGACTATAAACTTACTCAGATTTAAAATTCCACCACCAGCTAAGTTTCACAATATAATTGAAGAGCTACGTTGCCTCAGTGATACAATTGAATTCAGATATTCTCTGGTGTATTTGGTGAAGTATAGGAAATTTATTTTTCAGTCTCTTACCTGAAGCACACATCTTCCTGGAATGAAACATGATCTCATTTCTTTCCAGAGTGAAATATGCTCCTACAAGCTAAAACAGTTCTACTTCAAAAGAACATTATGCTTCCATGGGACGCTTTTATTCCTGTTTGGCAGGTTTGGCACGTTTAGGAATCCCATTTTTCATTAAACCCTATTAGGGTTATACGGAAAAAACAGGTTTATATAATAAATACAGGATTTAAGCCAAAACCATAACAATGCATTAGCTTCTCTGTGCTAAACAGAATTTGAGCCAAAAAATAGCGAATGGCAATATACAAAAAAAAATTGAAAAAATGTGTAAGAGGGATATTTCTCCTCAAAGTGTTATCAAAAGATGTTATCATTCATTGGGATGTGGGAGTGGATGGAAGGACGGAAACAACAGTCTCTTTTCAAGGAGCAGAGGTGAACCCCGACAATCCCGTTCTAGGCAGGCTCCAAGTCTGTTGTTTTCTTATTTAATTAGGATTTCCATGTGTTCACTCTTCCCTAGTTTAGCAAACAGTCAGTATTGTTTGCTAAACCTCGGGACCCATAGTAAATTTAGATTAAAATGTATTGCTATCTTATAATCCTATTCAAAAGAAGCAGAAATGAAAAGGATTATTCACAAAGTGAGCAACAAGTAGAAGAGGGGAGTTTGCTCTTGTTTTGGTATTCTGCTGTTGAAAATGATCAATGTGTGCAGATTTTGAGGCAACGTATATAATTGCTTAATTGGATCCAGGAAGTAGGTTTAACCAGAGCATGTTTGCTTTAAGTTGGGGAAGTTTTAGGAATCAGAAATGTACTTGTGGGGTCACATTTTGTTACCAAAATATAGGTTCCTCATTACTACATATGTATATGTAGTAATATACAAGTAAGATGGAAGGATAGAGAACCGAAAATTGAGAATGACTTTCAGTGCTTCATTTAATAAGATATTTATGGTATGAGAGATTCAAATTCTTATATCCCCTTTTGCACTCTTTTCTCATAGAGCAGCTAAGATGTGAGAGGTTAAGATAGAGTCAAAGCCCCTCCTAGAAATGGAAGGTGGTTCCAGAGGGAAATTACTGTGCCTTTTGATATTAATAATAACCTAGATTGAAATTCTTAACTTTGGGTCTCTGAAGAGGTAGAGGAGTTTAATAATAACTTTCCATTAGTGATTTTTCCTCAGTACATTTTTGCTGAACACTTAAGATCTTTTCAAAATCCCTAAAATGAGCTGCAGGTTTTAAAGAAAATAGTCTCTTTAAAAATAAGGAATTTATGTACTTACAAATCTCCCATCACATATTACCATAGACTTATGTGTATTTTCAAGGAGAAATTAAGAGAGCTGTACTGTTTGAAAAAGGAATAATCTAATCTTGGGAAAACAGAAATATCAGGGCTAGCATAGTTTGCTAGTCATTATTTATTAATAAGAAGGGTACCAAAATGTTCCTTGCTCTTTGTTTTCTTTGAAAATATACCCTTCAGTAAATTATTTCCTTGTTTACCAAATACTCTCACCTTAATTTTGGTAGAAGTTTTCATTAAAAATAAAGCTAGAGGGACAATTATGCTTTTTATACAATCTACCTTTTCATTAGCTTGGTTCTCTGCTTATAAATTAAATTAGTCAAGCCTTGTCTATGTAGTGATGTATCCTTTTTTAAAAAAGTTATTTAAGACAAAAGGATTAGCCTTCCACACTGAAATTTCAGGTCATTTTAGACAAAAGTCAATTTTTACAGTGTTAGTTATGCTGTTTCCTATGTGTTGAGTTAATTTTAAGTTATTTTGTCTATATATTTTATTATAAGATGCAAAGTTAAGCAATAGTTTCAAGTGTGTTGGTGGACAGCCTTCTAACACTTTCCTATTCATTTTATTAAGAAGTCAACACCCAAATACATATCATGTACTATTTTTAAAATGTTTATTTTCTCCCAGTCTAAATTAAAGATAATTTCTTTGTTCAAAATACCTTAATTTTTAAAATACACATCCCAAGATAAATTACATAAGTGTCTGCCTGTAGTCTTGACTCAAACTTATGAAAGATTCTTCAACCCTCACCTTGACAATAGAATAGAATTTAAAGTAATCTTTAAAATGTCATATATAGTTGTGAACCAGATCCTTGAGACTGACTACATATATGTTTCATGTATGCTCAGATTTTCTTTACTCATTCTCTTCCTAATATTATTTTTATACACTCTTTTGCAAATAGTAGCTGACTTACTACTTCAAGAATTCTCACATAGCATCATCAGCTACTTGGAGTGTGTGTAGTGTGATGAGCAAGACTGGACTCCAGGTCCCTGTAATCACAGGTTGCAGTTCACTGGGCCACCCTTGGCCCAGTCACTTAGTACCTCATTGAAAAATAAATGAAGATAGTTGCAGAGTTGATAAAGTTACCTGTATATTCCTATTTCAAATGTTTAGAAAACTGACAGAGAAGGAAATGTCATCATTGTCAAGTTACATTGAAATTGAGTGTTAGCTGCATTGCTGGTGTGTGTGTGTGTGTGTGTGTGTGTGTGTGTGTGTGTGTGTGTGTGTATGCATATTAAAGGAAAGGGAAAGCCTGAATGAAGCCAAGCATAGGCAGGCAGCAAGGAAGAAACATTTTTACATTTATTTTTGTTTAGTTGTTCATCCTGGTGGTTACCACCAGCCCAGGGACATGAACTTGAGTCATTGGGATGTATGTGGACTGTGCCCAAATGCTACTCCATCAGCGTGCACCATATTACTGATATATTAAAAGTAAATAGTTCTTTCATTCATTTTAGCTTGATGAGGGGGAAAGTGAATGAATAGAATAGGAAGTCCTTATAATGATAGAACTTTCAGATTTTCAAAAAATAGCTTTGTCCACCAACACACTTGAAACTCTTGCTTAATTTTGCATCTTATAATAAAACATATAGACAAAATAACTTAAAATTAACACAACACATAGGAAACAGCATAAGTAACATTGTAAAAATTGACTTTTGCCTAAAATGACCTGAAATTTCAGTGTGGAAGGCTAATCCTTTTGTCTTAAATAACTTTTTTTTAAAAAAAGGATACATCATTACATAGACAAGGCTTGACTAATTTAATTTATAAGCATAGAACAAAGCTATTTTTTAGATTTTCAAAAAAGGAATAAGAAGCTGATATTTCCAAAGACTATACAAACTGAATTTCCAGTGCAATTGATGCAATTATTTTATTTTAAAGAGTTATTCAATTACTAAAGGATAAATACAAGTGAGAGTTCTTTCTATCACGTACAGTTGGAATCAAATCATGTCTTGGCACTCTGTGCTCCACTGGGGTGCCCGTTCATCAGAGTCATGGTGGATGCTATGGGCAGCAGCTCATTAAAACTGTTTCAACTTCTCCCTCCTGTGCCTGTCTGACTGCACATTCCGAAAAGTTTAAAGGGACACTTACATCCACTTTTGCAAACAAAAGTTAGGATGAGGATTAAGTTCTACCCATAAAGTATATTTGCACAAATTGTAGGAGGCAGAAGCAACAAATTACTTGTTTTGCCTTTGCTTTCTTTTTTTCCTACTGGCAAGCAGACTCCTGATTTCGAAAGTGGCATGCCCCAGTGTTCATTCTCCACCTCCTCAGTGGTGAGAGGTCACTGTTGCAGAAGTACTGGTGGCAGTTAATTCCCATCCTTTTTCTTTTAAATTACTTTTAAAGTGGAACATTTTACTCAATAGTTCTAGTGATGTTCTTAACCTTGGTCTTCCACTTCTGACTCATTCTACTCCACTCCAGAGCCCGCAACGTTGGCTCTTATTTTTCTTAATTTTGAAAGTACTTTATTCTCCTCATTGTCTATTTAGATTTGTTTTTGAGTAATAAGGTCGGATGTCCTCATTGCTCAACATCAGTTATTAAACTCTTTCCATAATAGATTCACAACTAGTTGATTCTCCATACTGTTCAAGATTCCTCTTGAGTGAGAGATATGTCCATGTGTCTAAGTTCTAGATAACAGAATTGAAACAAATGTTATATTTGATACTTCTGGATTTTGTGCTTAAAAGGAAAGAGTATATACACTATTCCTGTGTGTTTCTTTCTGATCTCTGTGTGATAGGAAAGACTGAACAACGTGTGCGACCAGAGAAAGAAGTCCTATGTTGAGAATAGTAGGATGCTCTGCCAATAAACTACTTACCTATGAATTATTTTACAAGAAATAATATGTATCTTGAATTTTAGACCCTTGAACAGCATCTTAATTTTTAAATGAAACATAGATTGATTAACAGAAGTGGTATATTACCATAATTTTTTAAAGGAGGAATTGTTCTAGCAGCTAGTATTAGGTGATAAGAACTCACATTGCAGGCTGGAAAGCCAGTAATCCTTATTACACCATGATAAAACATCTGGTAAAACTGTCCCTTGTAATCCTTGAAAAGATAAACTATTTGCCAAAGAACATGTAGTCTCTGTGAAATGTTTGGAAAAACTTGGGGAACACTGAAAAAAACCCCACAAAACATTGATTTATGTTGGCTCGTACGTATTGTGCAGCGTTCTGGGACGAGATGGAATGGGGTGGATTATATGAGGTGATTTTAAAGAAGTGTGTTAGCAATAAATTCACCTACAGTTCCCACAATGCCCACATTTACACTGCTTAGTCAATAGGGGTTCATTCAAGTTTTCAAAGGATATATTAGGTTAGTTTAGGTAGGAAAGCATCCTACCTAAACTAATATTTTCAGACAGTGTCACAATAGACACTATTAAATTGAGGGAAAGAAAAGAAGACTGAGCAAAGAAATAGTAGATTTAAGAGGAGAGTCTGTAAGCATAGCAACCTTGTCTAGATTAGATCTTCGGTTAAGGTTATTTGTCCATGGATCTTGACTGTCAGTAACAAGACCAAAAGTATACTGGTTTTTTTTTTTTTTGTTTCAAATTGTGTTGATCTGCAAAAGCCAATGTGTGCTTGACCTTTAAAGCAACCCAACTGGTCTTGCAGAATATAGCTCACAAAACATGTAACATCTCCAAGGAGGAAGTCTTGTCTAATTCTGTCTTAAAAAGGTGATAATGGGGTAGTCAAACATTTTTGACAGTGAAACGGACACCTATTTAAATAATTTATTCATTCAATATTGATATTATGCCCAGACATTGAATATAAATCAGGACTGTAAAAGCAAACCGGTCCTTATGGTTTCCAGACAACAAAGAGAACAAGAACCATATATGACACAGCAGAAGAAATTCCTCCCAGACCATTTAACCAGGATTTAGTCAAGGGCATTATTTCTCTGTCAGGACAGGATTGTTTTAAAGTTCTGTCCAGTAGGATTTAATCATTGCTTTGAAAATGAGCTGTGATCCCCCTACACTGTTTTATTTGAAAAGCAGCTATGCTAACCACTATACCCCTACCACTGTAATCTGTTTTTTTAAAGGTGACTTTAATAGTTGGTGTACCTGTGTGTTGAGGAAGTGGGTAAGTGTGAATTGGACACCTGGACATTTGACACTGTTTGTGCTATGCTCAGTATCTTTCCCTGCACCTCTTAGTAATGGCCAGCCAGCTAAAGACCATGTTTCCTAAACTTCCTTTCAACCAGTTGTGGGCAGGTTACTATTTCTAGTGCAAAAGTTAAATCAGAGATTTAAACTCTCTTGGTGCAAAATAAGAATGGTACAAAGTACTGATATTTTATGAATTTATATTAAGAATTGATTGTTAAGTAATTATTTCCAGAAAAATATTTACAGTAAATAAGTAATCCATTGTATATTAATGACAAGAATCCTTAGATTAATTCTAATAAACTTGTTATGCCAGGTTCAGATATTAGATATAAAAGCTTTAATATGGTTTGATATAAAGCTGAGAAATACAATCACTTCTGAACAACTTAAAATGTGATTTTATGAAGTCTAGGTTTCCAACCTGGAAAAAAGACTGAAGAAAAAATTCAAAATTATCTTAGATTATTAATTATATGTAGAGCTAATCTTCAGAAGACAGAGTACACAAAAGCATAGATTGTTAAAGGAATTTAGACTTTTTTTTCTCAGCATAAGCAGACGTAAAAAAAAAATTTCCTCTACATTTCTTAAAAAGTAAAAGCATAGCAAAGATATGTATGTTTTCCTCTATCCTTAAATTGTGGATTAAAGTAAACTGCTGTTTCTCAAACTCAAGACCAAGGTTATAACAATGCATTTTCTCTCTCGTTTTGCCTCTTTGTAGCAACCTAAGAAATTCTCACTTCCTCTTGACTGGCATGGTTGCAGGAAGGGTGCAACCATCCTTAAGATGAAGTCAGGGGCATAAAGAGAAGAGGAGAATTTAGCTAACTGTTCTCTTGAAAGTGAGAGTTGAAGTCGCCAGATCAATGGTTGGCCAATTTTATTGATTAATTTTTATAGTTCATGATGCTGGCCTGATAATTAGAATATTGAACATAAGGAATCATGATAAACTGAATTATATTGTGGGACTATGGAAACACATGGATACTTCTAAGCTTTCAAAGATATTATCAGACTATAGCTGTAGAGCGCAGTAGCCACTGTTGTCAGGATGGCTAGTTTCCTTTGTGAGTCTATTTTCAGCTTTTAGGGTTTAAGTTATCAAGGTAAAACCCATCTTGATATCATCTCTTATTCTTCTGAAATTGATTTGCTCTTCATCTCAACAACTCGAGGCATTTATTGTTTTCTGCCTTGTATTACAATGTGTTTATGTATATTTTTACTACCCTTTTGTGCGATAGTCAGTTTTATTTATATTCTCTACTTGTGAACATAATAAGCATCAATTCATGCATTTTAAGAACTCATTGTTAATAGGTATTGATCCTGCTTCTGGACTCTTTTGTATGTCCATACTCTTATTGTGTTATTTCTACTTAACTACCTGCATTCATAAATATTTTTGTTTTTCATTTATTGACATTTGTCCCTTTATTCATTGTGTTGCCCTTGGGAGCTAAAACTAATATAAGCCAGGATATTTCTCTTCCATTCCATAAAAAAAGTACAGTTTTTTAAAACACCCTCCTGTTTTTTTCTTTTATCTTCTTTGAATGTAATCTTTTTGAGACATAATTTCATACAGTGAAATAAATATATATATCTTAAGTACTCAGTCTGATAAATTTTGAAATATATGTAGACTTGCCTAACTCACAGCCCTCTCAAGATATTTCATTACAGGGAAAGCTGATCAAGTCCCCTTCAGACCGATCCCATCTCTCCTCCAGGCACAATTACTATCCTAAATTTTATCCTGATAGATCAGTTCCACCTAATAGGTCTTCTGGATTATGCTATAGGACTATGAGGGTCTTTAATTTCACTCTGGCAGGCAAGTAACTTTACTATTGTCTCAACTGGATCATTCTGAGCTTGCAGGATAGAGCATCACCGCTCCTAAATTCTGGCAATTCTGGAGTTTCAGTGAAACCCCTAGATCTCTAGTTCTCCCCACTCTGCTTAGTGACCTCTGTAGTAGACTCCATACCCAGAGGCTCTGTTGGGTTTAAAGTCAGGAGCAGTTTGGTAGACCTAAAGAGCCTATGTACACATGGCTTGTATTTTACACAAGGACTCAGAGGAAAGGTTCTCGGATAGGTGGTGGTCTCTTCAGTTCCCTTTTCTCTAGCACCTTTCTTTCAAATAACTGCTACCCCCATGACCCATAACTCTGTTAAGTTTCTTCTCAAGAGATATTGCTGTTTTGCTTTTGGCTCTCTTCTTGAATTGGAAAGTGATTTAGCAGCAAGCCAGGAGGAATATAGAACTTATTTTGTGTATTTCCTTTCTCTCAAGGGTCACAACCCTGAGTACTTTGTTTTATCATTTTGTCCAGTTGTACAGTTATTTAAGACAGCATTGCAAATATGATGACCAGTACTTTATCGTGGTAAGAGCTGAAAGTCTAAATCAGGTTCCATTTTATTTGCTTTTTTTTAACCATCTGTTTTGGTTGTTTAGCCTTCCATTGAAATAGAATAATGCATTCCATATCAATCTCGTGCAATTGCTTTAGGATTTAATACTCTGTGAAAAAGATAGCTCTCTCCACAAATGATATAACTTCAGAGTAGTTAAATCCTACCTCTTCAATATAATTAATATCATAACTCTTTCTAAAATATATACTGTAGGTTATTGTCACAAGTAAAGAAGGAGAATATGATTCTAAAAAATAGTTTGTGGGGTAGTTTCATTCGTCAATTCTTCTCAGACTTTTCCAACACAGTCCTCTAGTGGCAAAGGAGTTTATACAGTTCTATAGCAAGGAAAAATTATTTAAGATGGTACATTTTTTTCTCAAAATTATGTAGATACAATATATGTAATTATGTTGATTGTACTTAAAACATAATATTTCTTCCTCACTTAAATCTCTGTGTACAGGAATTGCACTAATTAGTTCTATACTTCAGTTATAGCCTGAACATAATTAGTTGTATTTTGCATGGAGAAATATAGTAACGCATGCTTATTTTCATGTAAGAACTAAAAACATTGATTTCAATCTGAATATTTATTTTTACTTATTTCCAAATGTTGATATTTGAAAATGCTGCTTTTCATAGTTTTTTAAATTGATAGTTCCTTCTTTTCTGGAGACAACTCAATTTAATATACATCTAAAAAACTAAATATACAAATTTAAAAATAAGTCTGATTTTATTTCATTCAGAAATGAATTATTATTGGAATTATTACCATTGTTATATGTTACATATAATTTTGGTGCCCTTAACTTTCTTCCTTTAAGATAAATTACTGATTTTATTTGTAACATCTTTCAAAATCTTTATAAATGGATGTGCTATGTACTTCTATAATGCATTGTGAATTAAGACTATAGAGAACTTGTAATTTAACCAAAATTAAATGATGATTAATTTCAAATGATCAAAACTTTGTTACATAGTTCAAAAAATTTATTTGATATAACAGCATGCACATTCAAGTATTTAAGTGTCAGATCTTTTTTTTATCTTAACATTTATTTTAAACTATGAACCACCTTGAAGATATTTCCACAAAAGTAAGAGTGAGATTCATTGATGCATTTGTGAGACTAATTGCTACACTAAATACATTTTGTAGGATGCATTTGAAATAGTCATATTTTAGTCTTTTAGTCATATGACTTCTAAATATACCTTATAGTCATATGACTTCTAGTCACATCACATGCTGCTTCCATAGAAATTCATGATTTAACCATAGTCAATCTATTACCTACATTATGTCACAAATATTTCACTAGGTAAAGATTTCTAGGAATTTTTTTAGAAAATTCAGAATTAACAGAATTCTCCCCTTTCTTGGAAGAGGCTCTTTTTGTGACTCTTCTATTTTCTACTATTATTTCAATTTCTCCGTATGCCTATTACTGGTCAAGATTTTTATAACCATCATATACATTTAATAACCACTGGAAAACCGCAAATATCTGTAATTATCTGAGTTGTAGTATTGTCTGTCTGATTTTGCATATAATAAAATTATATGCTATGATATTTTTATTTCATTATTTATTTTTGACAGATAGGACATTTCTGGGGATCCTAGAATGGAACAGAAATTCTTTAAAAAAGTGTGTCTGTTGACTTTCTTGGGCATGTTTATTATTATTTATTGTAATTATTACTATTTTATTTTTCATTGAAGTAACAAGGAATTAAAGCATTATATGCATTTCAGCTGTGCATCATTATAAATCAGCATCTGTATATAGTATATATGTTCACCATCAAAAACTGATTTTTCCTGTAGTACAATTGTGTGGCATCAAATATGATTTAAATACATTTACAGATTGACTTTTTTGAAAGTCACACCAGAATCTGGCATATTCTGATGTAACCAATACATTTTTGTCTATTTTGGTTAAAAGCTGCAATATCTAAACTGCTTTATTATTCATTTTCCAAGACAATGTTAGAATATGTACTGAGAAAATATGGAGATTCTTAAATTCTATCAAGGAAAGAGTAACAGGCATTTATTTCACTTGAGTATACACTATGTTTCTAGAATTTGTAAACTTAGATGCCAATGAAGGCATCATTTAGTTTCAGTTGGAAGCAAATCTGGGTTTCCCACTATTCTAGAGTGCCACCTTCAGGAAATGAAATGACTTTCTATATGTCAGGAAGCAACTCATTGTGACTGTAGAACAAGTTTGACTTGGTTCGAAGAAAGGTCAATGTTATGTGTCCCTTTCAAGTACAAGATATGTCTCCTACAGCACCCACCATCCTTAAGGGATTAAAATTAGGAAAACACTGATTTGTGTCAAAGGCAGAATAAGTGAAAAGTTTTTGAATGCTATATTAGTTTTTCTTTTTTTTCCCTTGTTAGAACTAAATAACAAAGTTGTTCTGCTTTCATAATATATGGCATTTTTACATGCAGTAAGAGCATATAGATATATGTAACACCATTTTAGCATTATTAAGGATATGCTATACTGTAGCAATTTAGAAAATAACATGTTTGAATAAATATACTATGAGTATACATTTTGACTGTCAACTGTCAATCTGAATAATTGAAACTATATCAGGTCAATTAAGCTTCTTCTTAGCTAGAGTTCACATTTAAATTCAGAGGCTCCTATGTTTGCCCTTTCCAGAAAGCAATATTTCACTTCATTGAATAGCATTAAAGGATTTTAAGAGAAATTATTGTAATTTTCTGTTGGAAAAAATTGGTGTGAAGATGAATCTGTAAAGGAAAGTTTTAAAATGAAATAGCAGTTCTATTTCTGCAAGTTCAGCTTTGTGAAATGGGAGTTGTTTTTTGAGGTTTCACTTTCTTTAGGAAAAAAAATCACCCAAAGATTTTTAAATTTCTAATTCCTATTTTAATTTCTAAGTCTGGTCACTTGAAGACTATATAGATCTATGTTATCAACAATCTTAATGGTCTCATACACACATTTTGCAGAGATCACCTTTCTCACTAATGCTGGAAAACAGTGTATACAATTCTTCATACCAACTGCTCTCACTAGAATAGAATCCATTTATGAGATGCAATTTACTGTTTATTGATGCCCTTGAGGAGCCACACAAATGATGAAAAGGGTAATATACATAGTGGAAGTGTGAGAAAAACATGTGCAAGAGTGATATCAATTTTCAGGGAAAGTGGGGAGATAGTTGCTTTATTGATATAATGTAAGTTGGCAAATAAGGCTTCTAGCCTCAAATTGTCTTCAATTAAATGCCATTAGATATGAATCATTTTTAGTATTTATTTTCCTAAGAGGAAGGAAGGAAGAGGATGAGGAAGAACTGCTATTCATCAGTTTTAATTAATTTCGGTTGTCCCCCCGGCTCTAGGTCCTGAAACCAAGTCCTTGAGCTTTGAATGATCCCTACTCCAGCCCAGCACCTGAGCTACCATGCACACCAAAAGAATTTTTTTCAGTAAGAAATACCATCCAGAGGTCAAAACCATAATACTCTACCAGCCATTGACAATTTATTGTATTTTTTTCTTAAAAACCCATCACCATAGGAATACTTTTTCTTGGGAAAATGTATCGAGACTGAGATACAAAAATGTGATTTTCTTGTTCTCCCTCCTGACTGGTGTTTATTTTTCTACTTTGTTATATTTTACGTAACTTGGGGAAATGCATTTTTCAGATATTTTCTTCGGCAGATTGTTGACTTGATCCTTTATCTTTAATTTGCTCAGATCACTATTCTTCCTCACTGTTTTTATACTTAACTTATGTAATAGAACCTCTGAGCCTTAAAAGTATTAGCACACTGGACTTTGAACTATAATTTTACTTTGTCTTCACTACCAAACATAAGCTCTTGATTTCTCATACATTTCGGTATTTCTTTTATATATAATAATATCTAGCATATAGATACACTCAGAGGGTTTAATATATTAATTAGTTTATGAGTATCATTTATTAAAATGACAGTGTCAATTTAGTTTCTAATATTGAAATTCTGTTAGAAAATGTGAAACCATCAGAAATAAGTATATGCATTTTATGAAATTTGGTTTTGTAAAGTGAAAGATAAAAAAATCTCCAGAGTGATGGCTCTATATATAATAAGGACTTTATGATCTTGCTGTTAGTTTTTTGAAAGTTCTCACTAATTACTTTTCTTAAACCACACCCTGTGCTTTTGGCTATAATGTGTGTAGTTATCTGTGTCTCTACCTTTTCACTGTACCCCCTTCATTCTTTGAAGGTAAATTTTTCTCTGAACCACGTGGAAGTGCTGACTTTGACCATATCATTTAACCTTCATGGTTTTATAGTTCTAGCTCTTAGAAGAGTTTTGAATCAAGCCATTATAATTACATGATTACTGTATACAAAGTATTCTTGGTAAACTCTCCTTTCTAAACAATTGTTATTTAGAAGAGCTATCCCTAAATTTTTTAAAAATTACACTGAATAAAACTTTGCTATAGAAATTTTAATTTCGTGTATGAATTAATCTATAATAATTCAGACTTTCCTATGATGATGTAAACAGATTATTTCATAGCATACTGTAAAGTAGTATTACTTACCTTATATTTTCTTCTTTATTTCAAATTTCATTTCTCTCATCACTAAAATACAATCAGGTTAAACTCAGTAGCTCATTTCATGTTTAATAATTCACTGCGATACTATGAAAGAAGTTTTGTTCACCCTTATCTTACCGTTTGCTACTCAAATAAAATTACATGTTCCCAAGCTTTGTTTGAACAACTTGAGTGATTGCAGTAACAACTCTCAAAGTTTTTTCTCTGGGTCCTCTAGTTAGTACTTACTAATTGACACATTTAATTTATACAACTGAAATGTTACCAGCAATGATCTAGTTGTTTATTCTCTGTATTTCACTAATTGGCTAGGTGGATCAAGGTTACAAAAGGACTTTTATGAACTTCTCATAGAAACTGTATTGTTCTTTGAGATTTGTACTTTCTTTTCCTATCACACATGTAAAATATTAAAGTTGTTTGATGATTTAGTGGAGTTGGAGTTAAAGCTTTTGTTTGATGATTTGGTAGAGTTGGAGTTAAAGCCGTGTGTTAGATCTTTGTAATAAGCTTCTTCCATAGGGAATCACTGGATACAGTTGTCTCTTATGGAATGGAGTTCTGTCTTATGGAGCATACTCAAAACTCTTTGGTCTGAATCACATTCTTCCTCTTAAAGATAAAAATCTAACTTCTGTTCATGTGGGTTTTTTTCTATTAATATTGTCATAATTGAAGCAAATATATATGCATTCATTTATTTCAAAATAACAATAATAAATTACTGTATGACAAAATAAGCAGTACCTCTTAATGGAAAAGTTGTATTTTTCAAAGAGAAGTACATAAGAAAATTGGCATTTTTTGCCTTCTTGCAAAATTATAGTGTCAGATTTAATAGAGACCAATGGATTCTGATAAGTGATTCTACATATAGTCTGTGACTGTACATTGGATCTAGCCTTACTCACATATGTGATTTAAAAAGGAGAAATATTTTGCAGAGCTTTGTGGATCTTATTCTGTGATGCCATACCAGAATTCATCAAGTGGTAGGTGCCTAAATATTAATTACCACATGATATCTGAAATTTTATTAATAACTTTTTTCATTGCTATAGTCCATTAAAGTCAAGGGTTTATCTTACACTGGATCTTTTGCTCACACATGGTTTTGTAATATTAAGCATCATTCATTCAGAAAACGCTCTTTACTCAGTTATGCATATATTTCAAGTGTTGACATATTTTGCCTGTAATATCCCAAACCAAGTCATATTTGTTAGTATAACCACTCACCTAGATCCTTAAGTATTTAAAACATGTAAGGCTCACTGTAGCGGGTTCCTCTTTTCCAAAATTCAGACTTTGCTTCATAGAATAAATTTCACTATTCACAACAAATAGTTGTTTTCTTCAAGTGGCAAGTATATTTCACTTAGTCTTGACAATCTAAATACTCAGTACCAAGACTTAAATGACCATATTTCTCTGCCAGTCATTAAGTAAAAAAGTTAGTCCTTAGAAATGGCAATAGTTCAGTTTTCAAGTCAAACAATTGTACATTTGTTTTCCTTGAAATAATCATTATACTTTAGTATAAAATAAATGTGCCTAAAAGTGTCTTAAATTATCATTTAATTGGACAGCCATTAAAATGATTCTTCCAAAGGTTAAGAGCTTATAAAAATAATAATTTCATGGCTTCATTAGATTTTATAAATATTGCTTTTATTGCCTTCATTGTTACTGAAATTGACTTTTTTAGTGTTGCTGTCCCTTTTGTAGCAGAGAACACAGTAACTACCAGAATGACTTAGTGCACGCTGTCTTAATTGTGATAGTAGCTTTATCTTCAACTGCTTTTGCACTGTCAGTGTAAATGTCAACAAAATGAAAGAGAAAATAGTTTTGTACTTTAAAGAAATAGTTTTGACTTACAGGACCTCCTTAAAGGAGATCCTAGACCCCCAGCTCTATAGCCAACACGTTAAAAAATAAGCCTCACTAGAGAAGAGCTTACAGTTTAAAAAAAATCAAAGCAAAATGAATCAACAAGTTGTCAGGACTAAGTCATCATTTATCTTTCATGAAAAGAGCCTTCATTCAGAGTTAGGAGGATCAATGGGAAACTCAGCTTTGCTAAAATTATTTCTTAGTCTCTTCATCTATAAATCTATAAAGATTTTAAATTTTTAGTAGCTACATATATTCGTCAGATAATAAACATACTGTTAGAAAATATGTGTTTATAAAATATGGGCCTCATTAAAACTAAATAAATGATTCATCCTAGAGCTAAAAGGGAGAATGTGTAATAAAATTTATGCTTAGTTAGTTAGGCCCATACATTTTTGATTAGAATACAATAGTAAATATTACTGATAATTCCTAAAAAATTGCACAAAAGTAGTTGTGATGTGTGAGTTTGTTTTAACACGGTAACTTTGCCTTATTTTAATATTAATACTTAGAAATTGAATTACATTAGGGTAGAGTATTGTTTTCCCATCTTTTACTTAATTAAAAATTCAGTTAGAGAAAGCTATTCTTAAAATACATTGAAATACTGCTTTAAAAAGATAGTAAGAACATTTTCTTACTGAGTTCTTTTGCTAAGTACAGATTAATATCAAAAAGAATTCCTGAAACTTCTTAAGTCTCTGTTAACAATGAACCTATGGTCCTCTCTTTCATGCATCTGTTAATAATAATTTTCCTTTTACAAATTATTATTGAACTCACATTGTATTGTGTTGTCTGATAGACTTCTAATTGCTTTATGGAGCTCTAATTAGTCTTGATAAGTAAAATTGGCTTGAATTCCCAATATATAATTTGTGAGTATACAAAATGCTACAATATTTCTGTAAATTTTGACAGTATTTTTCTGTGCTGATACTTTGGAAATCCTGCTGCGACAGTGCTCTCTGTACTGTCAAAGTCCTGTATTTGTTCAGTGTCTTCACTTTTCCTAAAACTCACAAGTATTTTTGTGCAGTAAAGTATACCAACAAAGCTATTCCCATAAATTCCAAAACCTGTCCCTTATCCCTACAAACAAATTGTCAAATATTCTGGACAATTCGTTTGAGTTCTTCCAGAAGACAGGAAATCCCTACTGGCACAAATAGAGACGGGACACAAGCTTGGATGAAGAACTCCAGCTGACCCTGTGATTACTTGGGGGTGTGCATTCCAACAGACTCTGGCAACAAATCTTGAGCTTATAAAGAGTTATTCTGTAGAGGAGGTAGTAGATATACTCTCAATCACTAGTTTTAGGAAAAAATAAAATAAAAACTTTACCTGTTAGTTGAGGAAGAATTTCTCAGCAATCAAGGCCTTGGAACTCCCAGAGCTATAAAGTATGAACACAATTCAGAGTGCTGCAGAAATCCCCATTTGAAAGTTTTCAGAAAGTTTTCTGGTCCAGAGATAAGCTTTGGAAGCTTGTAACACTACTCTCTTAAGATGCAGGCTAGATGAGATTCAACAGGAGAAAAAATAAGCCTCACTAGAGAAGAGCTTACAGTTTTAAAAAAATCAAAGCAAAATGAATCAACAAGTTGTTAGGACTAAGTCATCATTTATTAAAAAAAAAAAAGGAAGCTAGAATCATAAGATAATAGAATTAAGTAAAAGCAATCAAATATGCTTAAATGATTAAAGCAATAAAAGAAGCAGGACAACTGTAGAGATAAAACAAAATACTATAAAGATAGGCAAAATATTATAAAAATAGAAGAATTAAAAATACAGATATTTGAATTATGCTTCTGTGCACTTAGTTTAGTTGCTTTAAAAATAAAAATATATAAATATATTAGGAAAAAAGATTTAATAAAGAGCAAAAACATCTTTATTGAAACTCAAAGAAGAGTAATTGAAAAAATAAATGCATTGAATGAATTAAATAGCAGATTATAAACTCATCTAGACTAATCATTAGTAAGCTGGTAGGTAGTTGAGAGGGAATTAGCCAGAATGGCTGCACAGATATATTACAAATAATAAATTTGAGACAGCAAGTTGTGAAATTAATATGTACCTCAAATGAATATACAATACTCCTTTAGAGTCTTTGAGAGGCTGTAGAGACCTTCCCAAGTGACTCAGATGCTATGTTTGCAGCTGGGTGTTTGTTCTGTAAAGCTTAGGATCCAGGTTCCTGACCCAGCGGGGGTGGGAAAAACCAAAAATAAATAAAAGTGTTTCAGGTGTTCCCTGATGAAGTAGCACTTGGGTCTGCCACCTCCAGCTGGCTTGTTTCACATACATCACATAAGGACCTGGTGTGCATCTTGGGCGGAGGGGAACAAACAGGATAAACACTAAATAAAAAAAACAAAGTGCTTCTTCCTCCTCTCTCTCCTGCCTGCCTGCCTGCTCACCTTCATCCCTGCCTGTACCTTTCCTTAAAAAAACTAAAATAAAAGTGCTTCTACCTCCTCTTTCTTTCAGTCTACATAATTCCCAAGGATCTGGGTTCATGACCCAGTGTCAGGGGGACAACCAAGATGAGCAACTCAATAAAGGAGATAAATGCATCTTCCTCCGCTCTCTTCCTACTTGTCAGCCTGCTCACTTTCATTCTTGCCTGTACCCTTACCTAAAAACTAAAATAAAATAAAAAAAAGAATTAGGGGAAAAAGTAGGGTGAAGGAATATCCTACACAAAGACTGTCACTAATACTAAATACTAAATACTAAAGTATATGCTGCAAGAAAAAAAAATTAAACACAGAATGTCATGGAAAAAATAGAGGAAGGATAAAGTAGTAATATGCATATCTATATGTATAGCATTGACTATAGAAAGCAATATGTGACCAATTTAGAGAAAGGTAATGACAAGGTAAAAAAAATACAGTTAAAAATAGAATAAAGGAAATTTGATTAGAGTTAAAATTTGTTATCGGGGTAGAATGGTTCATTGTATACTTTGTCATGTGTATGTGTAAATATTTATTGTAATAATTAAATAGAACTTATATACATATATATAGTAAAAGGGAATAAGTAAAAGAAATAAAATTGGATTAAGAAAAATAAAAATTTGAAACAGCAAATACCATTGTAGCATAGAAAATATAAAATAAAATGTAGCTATAAATACTAATATGTTGATAATTATGATAAATAAAGGAAGAAATTAAATTTAAATATGCACTTACTGTATAGTCAAATATAGTTAAATATATAAAAATATAAAGGTACCAATTAGATATAACTTATGAAAGATACTATGAAATCAACTCAACAAATAAATTTTGAGATCTAAGTGTGTGCAGGCTTTGTCCTATATGTTTTAGGCCATTATTGAATAAAACACAAACATTCCTGACCTCATAAAGCTCTAGTTTCAGGGGGAGAGAAAATAGAGTAAACGAATTCAATACATAGAAAGTGAAAAATATGAAATAAGGAACACATTTAAGAAAATAAAGTTTTAAGTAAATCATGTAAATAAATTTCAGGTAGGAAATTAGCAAAATAAATTTGTGATAGCCATATTAGTGTGAGAAAAATAAACTGAAGACATAAAAATTATTAATGAATGAAAAGTTTGTAAAATCAGCAGAAACACATTGCAATGTTGAACCTGCATGTGCCTGGCAATATTAATTCAAAATTTGTAGGGCAAATGTAAAGAATATCAAAATGAAAAATTTTAAAAGACACCATGATATTTTGAGATCTTTGCCCAACTGCTTTATAACTTCTAAGGCAAATCAGTGACAGAAAGCTAGATGCTAGTTGAGCTGCAATCATAGAAACAAGTTTTACCAAATGGACATGGCTTCCACATAATGTACAAGATTTTTCGTTTCGTTGTTCTTAATACATGAATATAAAATAGATAAAAAAAAATCAGTTGTAGAAACAGATAATTCGTTGTGTATGTAATGTCAATGATCATATACCTTAAATACGAAAAAAAAAAAATACAAAAAACCCAGAAAATCATATAAGAGAAGGAAAAGGGCCTGGTCCAATAATCATATACAGAAAGATTCAAACATTAGCATCACAAAGATCTGAAGGTCAGAAATTCTAAATGTCTTAACTCAAATTTATGAAGATCTGAAATCCCTCAAATCATAGTCCTCAAAAATCAAAATCCCAAATATTGAAATTCCGAAAGTTGCCAAAACCTGGGTTAAAAAAAAAAGAATGAAGGCAATGCAAAAGGGCTAGAGAACCATGTGGATCCCCATTGGTGGGTGGTCTGGTTGTCCTTAGAAATTTGTGAATTTTTCTCTCAGAGTCCTCCAGGGTCTGGTGGGAGAGACAACCTCATGATGAAGGTCATTCTCAGTGATGCCATGAAAAATGGACATCACTTCCTGATGGAAACTAAGCAATCCCTGACTTTGAGGCACGACACCTCATTACTATTGACAAGTTCCCAGATCCCTCCCAGAACACAGCCTTTCCCAAAGGTCAAGAAAGGTCTCTGGAGTCCTGTTTGGGTATTTTATTCTCCAGCATTCCCTTTTTGGGATTTTGACATTTGGAGTTTTGAATTTTCAGAGTTTTGAATTTTTAGAATTCAAAACCTTTAGGATTCTGGAGTTTAGGGTTGCATCTTTCCAGATTAGGACCCATACACAAGGCTCAGCTATAATCCAGATTTATTTATGAACATAGAGACAAAAATGCTAAGATGGTATTTTAAAAAGCAAGCAAGTACTTCTTAAAATAAAATGATGCTTTCTAACCAAATTGATTTCAAATTAGTACGTTTCACCACTGAAAATGTATTAAGGTATTTTGGATGTTAACAGTTAATTAGCATGAAACTATGATTATATCACAATAGTAACTATTTTAAATTAAATTGTTATACTAATTAAAGATTAAAAGTCTTAACAAACATGGAATGAATGGAAAATCCTCATTCTAAGAGTATTTAAAAGAAATAAACAACATCATTATTCATCAAAAAAGAAATATTTAAAATAATTGCATATTCATGAAGAATAAGACACAACCTAGCAAGACTACTTCTATCCAGCGTTGCATTGGAGATTTTAGCTAGCACAGAGAATAAGAATGATAATGATTAAAAAGGATAGATATAATTATATTTTGATGTAGAAAAGCCAAGAACTTCTATGGACAAACTTTCAGAACAAATATTAGAATTTAGCAAATTTCCTTGTTATAGAATAATCATTTAAAATGAAATTGTCCTAATATTTGTAACTAACAATTAAAAGTGTTAACTTAAAGACAGATTCAATTTATGACAACATAGAAACAATACGTTTGGAACAAATGGAGAAAAGATACACTCTTTACTGAAATAAGAGAGTAAATGGCAGAATAGCAACAGCAGCAAAAAAAGGCGCATGTAACTGAAAAGTTTTCTTTGTTAGAGATATAAACAATGTCTTGAAAATAGCAGTGCTCCTTAAATTAAACTACTAAGTGAATTTAGTTCTTATTTAAAATCTCCGTGTTGTTTCATGAAACATGAACGGCTTCTCTAGAATGAATTTGCGCGGACAAATTAAAAAAATGAGCTAAGGGAATTTGGTTATTTTCAATTTTTGCATTATGGAAGTAACATTGGTTTATAAAGATAGTTTTGAAAATTTAAACAATATAAGAAAAATGGAACTCTCCAGGTTTCTCCATTTATTACTAACAGTGTAACTGAATTGATAGGATATTTGTGAAGGTTTGACAAATAGATCACTGAACACATAATGGAATGGTACTGCAGAGCCATTTGATTTTAATCTCTGTGTTTCTTTATGTCTAAAGTAGGTTCCTGCAGACGATGGAGAGTTAGTCTTGTTTTTTGATTCACTGTGATAAAACTGTCTTTTAATTGGTACATTTAGACCATTAGTGTTCAGTGTGATTACTGATACCACTGGATTAATATCTACCATGTTTGTCACTATTTATTGTATTCATTCTTCTTTTTTTTTTGTCTTCCATTCTTTGCTTCCTTTTGTGGTTGCTGGTTTTATATTTTATGAGAAAATTTCAAGTCTTTGCAGTATTTTAGTAAATCTCTGAAAGCAAATTGCTTTCTCGTGGTTTGTATTTTCCACCCATATTTCATATGCAGAATCATTACAGGGAAGAGGATGGTGGTGAATGAATGAAAAAGCAGTGACATTATTAAATATTATGTCACTTTTTCTAGTGTTTGCTTTGGTGCTTAGCGTAAGATAGTAAAAGCTACTTTAAGGACAATGGCAAAAAAAAAAATGGCAAAAATCATCATGTGAAATAATCATATTCCCCCAAATTATGAAAGTATACTTTTTCAAATGACAAATATAATAAGGCCTCTTAGTTTTCGTTTCATGCTGTTTATTAACTTGCTAACATTTTGTGTTGTTAATTGGGACTTTTTAATCTATAATCTAGTCCTGTGGGTTTCCCTATTTAAAATTATTTCCAATAATTGACTGTGACTGTGTATAATTTTGTTTCATTCTTGTGCTGCTGATATAAAATAGTATCTCTTTATACTCCATTCTGGACTTTTTCAAAGAAATACTATGAAGGGTGGTAACAGTGGGATAATGATTTTGAATACTTTAATGAAAGTCTATCAATGCTTCATTGAATTAAATTTACTTAAAAATGACATGATCTATGCTAGACTATACTAAGAATATAATATATAAGCAAAGATTCACAGATTGCCTAAAATATTAAAATGCATGTGCTTGTTTGTATTTGTAGTTATGGATATAAAGGCTGTTTTTCAGCATTAAATCTAAACAAACATATTAGTTATCTAGATATAAGTGATATATGAATTTAATTTATAAAAGTGCATTTAAATCCATCATTTACACAGCTTTTAATTTTCTCTGTCTTCCAAATTCCTACAGAATTCCTCTGGAGGGCACTATTACCATAACTAATACAATTAGCTCCTGCAGACTGTGATAAGGAAAGTCACAGCCTCCCTGTTAGTGCTGCTTACTTATTTCAGTCTTATTGTGTAGCAGGAATTTAGTTTTCCTAACTTTTATGGGAAAACATAAACTTTTTTCTCTTTCCTTTTTAAGGATTGATAGAAGTTGTCCCCAGTCACAACATACCATGTTTTAAAACAATCCACTTTTCTTTCCTCATTACTTTTTTAAAAACATTTAAAACCCTGGAAAGCTAATGAGGGGATAGTGTGTATGTGATTTTCTAATTGCTTTAATAAAAGGAAAATAGGAATTTCAGTAGTAGTAGTACAGAGATTAGCTAAACATACAATTAGCTTTATTCAGCATATTTTTTGCTCACTGAATAAGAATTCAAAGCAAAAAAAAAGACCTTAGAAGTCAAAGTTTTTATGTTTTTATGTCTACAGAGGATACATATTATTTTAGGTATATGTAGTTGCTCAGAAATCTGTAGGTGATGAACTGTAATTTTGACATTCCATTTATCGCATAATATCCCACTCAGAATTCTATTAAAAAAGAGTGCATTCCATTAAAAGTTAATTGAGCTAACTACTAATATAAATAGCACTGTATTATTTATTTGTAGTAGTCTCCTCTATGTCTCTTTAAATATTTTGTCCCTTTGAATCTTTTTCCATTTATTGCTTAAATAGAAAATCAAAATGTACTTGGAGATTTCATAAATTTTTGAGTTTCAAACAGAAATCAAATATCACCTAGGTAATAAAAACTTTCAAAAAAAACTGTCTTTCATTCTAATCATGTGTTACAGAGTAGAAATGCAGCAGCTATTATTTGTGATATTGAGAAAGGAAGAAAAAGTAATGTATATAGAGAACAAGTTTAAAAGGGAGAATTAACTTTCTTTGTTTTGGAACCTGATGATATTTACATAAGATGGAGATTTAGTTTCCATCCAAGTACCTTTTCCTTCCCTAGCTCATTATCCACTGATCAATGCTGATCAATGGCTAGACTCAGCAAGGGCATTTCATGTGACTCAGGGTGTGGAGGGAAAGGGTCTCTGCTTTCTACCACTTTTGGGATGAGTACCTAACAGCAGAGGGATAGTAAGAGATGTTTCTGAAGCCTCCTGTTAACTTGTGAATGAATGCAGGTATGCATTTTACTCCATGTAATTCCATATTTGTTCTAAAAGAAAGAGAATAACAAAAATGCTGTTTTGCTTTTCCCTGACTTCTGAACTTCTAAATTCCCCTGCTAAAGTCATATGGTACGATAAAGAAAATGGAATTTGTAATTAATACTTGTTCTGATAGAGTCTATTGTGTATATATATTGGACTCTGTGCAACTTACTTAAAGTCTCTAATCTTCAGTTACTCCTTTGAGAATGAAGTAAATGTTAGAATAAATAGTATGAAAATACTGTGTATGTAAGTTTAAAATGGAATATTGAAAATTTCTATGGTTTAAACCTTCCTTCCCACACAATGGTGTCTGCAAAACTCCCAATATAGTGCTTGACTCACAGTCATTTTAATATTACAAAAATTGTTCGGAGCTCTTTGCTAACAATATAAATAAAATACTCTATATTACAAATAAAAAACTTGTGGTGAGAAGTCCATGAAATTACAAGTCATCATTTCATTTTTACCACTCATTAGCTCTGAAAATACACACAGCATTATTTCTTCAAAAACTAGTTCATGGGGCTGTTAATAAGATTGTATAAGGTTATATTTGTGAGCATGCCAAGTATATCTGTTCCTTAAAGAAAGACTAAACAGTACACATTGATGATAGGAGGAAACAATACAGACACACGAGCTAAGGTGCTCTTCTCCACGTGGGGACACACCAGTTAGTAAGACAAAATTTATCCCTTCTAGAAGCACATACATTGGAAGAGGAGGTGATATAGTCAAAAGCATCGTAATAGAGTTAATAAGAAGGAAAAAGTATCTTAGCATATATTTAACACAGATACTTAACACAGATTTTTAAAATCCAATTTTTCTCTCATCATCCTATAACCATGCCATTAAAGCATAATCCATCATTCTTTTTCCTTTGTAGCTTAATTTATATAGAGTTGTGATGAGACTCCAAATATTTGGACATTTAAAAAAATTTCTAATTATTAGCTTCTCTGTATACCAAATACCCTATGAAAAGCCTCTCTCCTCTTTCCCTGTGTTGCATTAACAAAAATGCTTGGCTCTGGAAATAAGATGGTAGGTAGCACAATAAAATTTTAAAGCTCGATCTAATCTTGGTTAAGAAATATAGTAATTGTTACCTAGCTCTCTGAATGATATTTCCCTAAATAACCAGCATACTGAAGTGAAAAATTTTTATTTCACCTTCCTTTTTATAGCTGCATCCCTTTGGAATCTTTTATCATTTTATTGCATTTGAAGCGCTTTCTTTTTTGGGGGAAAAAAGAACTATTTGAACTTTACAAACTGATATAAATGGAAAGAAAGAGGAAGGTCAGATTTTGGGGCTGCTAACCTTGGCAGTGTCCTTTGAAAGTAGTCCCAAGGTAGCTTTAACTTCTGCAAGCACACGTGAGTCTGAGATCACCCCCGGGGCCCAGCCTGCTTGGCACACTGACAGAGGTCACATTTTCACACAAATGAACACTTTCCCTGATAAAGTGAAACTGGTACTTAAGCACAAGCCCTAATGAACAGCCCCCCTGTCTGGAGCTCTCGCTTTAAAGTATCCCCAAGGTTTTCAGTACAATTTCATATGACCTTTAGCAAAAGACCATATTTTACTAGATCACCACTTTCTCCTTTTCCCTGGAGTGTGTGCCTATGTCAGCACTTAGGAGAAATGAGTAGAGCACACGGGGCAGGCGTTCATTACCCCTCTTTAGAACCACCTGCCCCTCCTTTAGTCCAGCCCCCTGATCTTCCATCTCCTCTTGGATGAGATGATAGAAATTTTCAGACTGTTTCTATAACATCCCCAGACAGATTGTTCTTGTTGGCAATATTCTGGCCTTGGAGCAAAACATGTTTCTGAGCCATCTAAATCACTATTATATTTTGGATAATCTTAATGACGTGAACTTTCTTATACTACAAAAAGCACAGACTGTTTGTATTAAAGGAACCTCAAATCATTTGTGTAAACTGCCTCTTCTCCTGTTTTGTCATAATTAAATTGCGTAACAATATCAGTAGTTGAACATATTGCTATTCCATTAGGTTAGTAACTGTCTTTAATCATACAACAATTATTCTTCTTAATAGACAAATCCTTTTTGAATCAACTGACAAATATATAAATATTATTGGGGAGACACTTATTCCACAATAATTATATCTGCATCAAATGAAGAGATTTCCACTTTGCTTCTAAGAGGGAGAAGCTTCCATGAGACTCCTTCATCTCTTCTATACAACTCTTACTCTCTCTTTTCAAGGGAACACCAGTGAGTGATTAATTCTGTGCTCCAGGGCTACTGAGAAGACAATGAGCTTCTTCACTTGTCCTTTGATAACCATACTGGGGTGGGCTTTGTCCCCATACAGGTGAGTCCTGCAGTTTGTGGAGTTGTCAATTCTAGAATGAAATTCTAGGAAACACATCGAAACTGTCTATGGAAGCTATATTTATCATATGAAAGCTTTGTCTTGATCTTCAACTATCTTATTCATGCTTTCCCTCAGCTACAGATGTGTCAGGGAAAAAAAGGTGGTATTTACTGGAGCCCTAAATACACAAGTGAAAATGTACCTTGGAATGTGTGTAAAGTTATCATAATCACCATTATTTTTCTTCATTCTAGTTAATGTGAAATTCGAAACAGCTAATTATTTTTTGGATGGAACAAGGTAAAAACAAAATCAACACTAAATTTGAACACTGTTATCCATCCTTAGTCATCCTTACTCTCTAGCATCCTCAGTCCCCACTATCCTTAAATATCTAATGTATTGTAATAAATGAAATTTGGAAGAGCTAGCAGTTTAATCAGAATTTATATTGGTTATTTGTTTTATATCTGACACTATGGAAGGAATACCCTTAATGATGTATATATTTAAAACAGATATAGGGAAAAATCATGTGCAATTGTTTGCCTTTTAGTTACATACACCTATGGGGTCATTAGAAATACAAATTCAAGTAAAATGATAACAGTAATAACTCTGGAATTTGTCAAGGATACACTAAGTATTACTTATGATAACAAATGCTTAACCAGTGATTCTTGTTTCATACTCAGCATCCAGAGAGTTAGATGTTAATCCCATTTCACAGCTGAGTAAAATGAGCTAAAGAGATTATAGGTAAATTTTCTAAGGTTACAAAACCTGTAAGTCTTTGAATTCATATTCACACCTATTCGTCTCCAGAGTCTACTGTACTGACTGCTGTCCTTTTCAGCCTTTGGAAGAAATACCGAAAATTTACTCCACCCTGAGGCACTAAGATAGGTAAAGATCATGTTGCTTGACCTCATTCCCAGCTCCCACACAAACTTATTTTATTAACGGCAAATGTTGGGCAGCTTGAGTTTTTTAGATTAATATTTTATAATATTTTCTGAAAATGTTCCTGACATATATGTTATAACATTTTATTTTATTCTCCAAGTAATCTTTCCCACTACAGAACTAATGAACCTATGTCATCAGTACTGAAAAAGTTTCTGATAATTTAGATAGATCATTTGAAGAGTCAAGATGGACAGTTTCTCTAAATTAAAAACAAAGATTAGGTTAATAGACAAACCAGAGGGAAGAAAGAATAATTTATGGATGGCTCATTTGTCTAGGATGCATTTCATACACTGGGGCCTGGAGTCTAAATCTGGGGCAACAGCTCCACTGGTCTTAGATTCATCAACGTCAACAGAAGGAACAAACACCTGGGTGATGCTCCATGTCCTTCCACCGATCAGCAAATTATTTGCCAAAATCTTCTCATTAAAAGTCAACATTGATTCACAAGCTTATACTTATCCAAGTCAACAACTCATAATTTGGCATTTGAAATCTTTTGTAAGAATTCAACAGAGGCAGAGAGAAGCTTGTCAAATAGAATAAACATATGGATTGGGACAGAACAAAATACTGGAGCATGGTAAGGATGGAGGGCACTAGAGAGCAGAAGCTCATCTAAAGGCATTCAAATTGAGTTTTGTGTTTGAACTAAACACATCCAAATGAGTAACATCAGCAGACTATATCAGCCTAACAGCTATCAGTTTGAAACTTGTGTGGGATTTTTAGATGTGTCATAGCAAATGGGAAACACCTTGCAAGAAGCAAGTGTACTCTGTGCCAAGAAACAACTGTATAAAAGAATGGAGGATGATAATTTCAGTGTGGCAGGAGCATTAACTTTTGTGAAATGGAAGAAAATAGACATGGATATTGTCAGTGAAATAAATTATGACCATATTATATTAGTTCATGTTGTTTATGTACTGAGCAGTGATCATTTGTCAGAGTTTCCTTAAGTAAGAATATGACCCTATTATATTTGAAAGATAAAGTTTGATACAGCTTTGACAATAATTTGAGGAAGAACAGTTGAGAGATCATGACTGTTGTCTCCTAAAATAATAATGACCTGAATTATATCAAATGATGGTTGAGTTGAGTGGAGTCAAAGGCATATAGGAACACTGAAATTGTGAAATTGAGCTCTCCTAGTATGACAGAATATAGTTGTCAAGGAGAAGGAAAATATGAGGATAATTAGAAGCCTTCTTGCTTGAATGTATAACATATGATTCATTATGTGTGATTTGAAAATGCTGAAAGTGGAGTAGATTTGAGCTGAGGAGAATCAGGGAATAGAATCATGTTAGTTTAAATATGATGTGGTTAGGCTCTTCAGTGAAATAGTGGGTTGGAAAGTTGTTTTTTTTATCATTTTTACTCTTATGTCATAAATCCTAAGGTAAGCATTCTGGTAGAAATGCTATCAGTTGGTATAATAAGTAAGCAAGATTTTACAGCAAATTCAGGGGCAGAAGCTGGCAAATGACAAAGCAGAACTCTGCCAAATAGGCTGTTAATGGTCCTGAAAGCCATTCCACCCTAAGATGAAAAGAAATGGAAGGGGATTAATGAACTAGCTGCCTTTTTCCTTTTTTTTTTTAACTTCAGAATGAGTCATATTTCATAGTCTTATGGGATGCTATCTAGGGAATATTTAGTAAGGTAATTCATCAATATTAATTATTATTTAGCTAGTGTCTATAGTGCAGGACCTTTTATTATATAATATTCTAGATAAGAAGAGACACAATTCCTTTCTTTCAAGGATATTATATTGCAAAAGAAGAATACCAAAAACAATGATATGTGACTCTGTGGCCTATTAAAATTATAGCCCTTTCCCACTGCTACCTCCTCCCCTTCTCTCTCTCTCTCTCTCTCTCTAGCAAAATAATTTTAAAAGGTTTCATAGAACAACCAAACAGTCAACTCAGTGAAAGAACATTTATTATCTATCTATCATCTATCTATATTTTGTTTTGAAAAGGAAAAGTGCAGGCAGGTTTTATATTTATTATCTCTTTGATTTTCATGAATAGCCTATAAAATAGATAAATGAGGTTTTAACCCACAGATGATACAATTGTATATTGTAGATAAGGTAATATCATGTCTTTACATTGTGTGATAAAGTTTTTATTAGACAGAGGAGAGGTTAAATTGAGTAGAGTAAAAGGTTTAGATCAGTAACAACAGATATACAGAATTTGCAGCAGACTCTCCATCTCCTCAGCCACTGCCAACATCACTAATCAACTCCAGAACACTTTTATTGTGTTAAAAACAATTGATTTGAAACCTCTTTATACATGGCCCTTCATATCATCATGTCATTACCATCCATTGCTGGTGACCTTTTCCGGAAATGAATTTGCCACCTCAGAATTAGAGAAGATGAGAAGACAATTGAAAATCAAAGTGAGTGATACCAAGGAAGGGAAAAATATGTTTGGAGAAGGATTCAGAACATATTTTTCCTAAAAGTGTTTTGAGAAGAAGCATGTGATACAAATAGGAACAGAATTTTTTAATGTTTTTTTTTTTTTTTTTTTTTGATAATAGCGTTTACAGGGAATTAGAACTTCGAGATTAGAGTAACAGTGATGAATGATCATCAGATATGGACCAGGAGACTTCTATCTTATGAAGACGTTATTCCAACTCTTGTTCTTTTTTTTCCCCTTTCCTCACAGAATCTTAGAGTTCAAAAACTCAGATATGGTGAGAATGAGCAAAGATACAATTAATTCCTTTACCTCTTATTCACCACTCTGCTCCTAGAGACTAGACATCAGATGCTTGTTCACCTCTCTCATGTTCATTTCCACTGTCTTTCAACAAACTGACTAGTCTAAAAAAATTTTTTTTCCCATAATCTTTTTTGGAGAGGTGACTCTATGAAAATGCTTCCTCTGCTGATTATAAATGAGGTCACTGAGGTGATAGGTTTGTGTTTTATACTTCTCTAATCAGCCATTTAGTCCCACACATGCATCACTATCAACATTCACCACCAGAAAGATACCTGTGTTACCAAGTATGAATCTACATTAACACTATAAACACCTAAAGTCACAGTTTATATTATGGTTCACTCTTGACGTTGTAAATGATACGGGTTTTGATACCTGATGGCCTATATTCATCACTGTAAAATCATAGTTTTCTCACCTGGCTCACCCTACCCCTTGAAACCACTGATCTTTTTAATGTTCCCATAGATGTGTTTTTACTAAAATGTTGTATGAATACAACCAGACTATACCTAATATTTTCATATTTACTTCTTTCACTTAATATTATGCAGTTAAAGTTTCTACATGTCTTTTCATGACTTGATAGCTTATCTCTTTTCAAGGCTGAATAATATTGCACGCTGAATGAACCATAGTTTATTTATCCAATTTGCCTATTGAAGGAATTCTTTGTTGCTTTCAAGCTTTGATAAATTTGGAGAAAGTTGCTATAAAAATTTTATGCTGGTTTTTGGGGGAACATAAGTTTTCCAGTTCTTTGGATATATACCAATAAGGGAATTGCTGGTTGTATAATAAGAATATGTTTAATTTTATAAGATGCTTCCCAACTCTTCCAAATTGATGCTACCATTTTAAATTTCTACCTACAGTGTATGAGGGTTCTTATTATTCCATATCTTCACCATAATCTGTTGTTGTCAGTGTTTGGAATTTTGACCATTCTAGTAAATGTGTAATGGTAGCTTATTGTTATAATTTTCATTTCTCTGATAACATAAGACAATGAACATCTTTTAAACCATTGTGCCAACTGAGTATCTTCTTTAAAGAAATATCTTTTAAGGTCTTTTGGTCAATTTTTAATAGATTTGTTTGTTGTTTTTATTGTTGTTTTAAGAATTCGTTTTATGTTTTAAAAATATAATCCTTTATTGACTATATATGACACCTATGACTTGTCTTCTGATTCTCTTGCTTTGTATTTCAAGTTTTTAATTGTAGTGAAGTCCAGCCTATCAAGTATAACTTTCCTGGACTATTCCTTTAGATATTTACAGGCCAGACTAAAATGAGTATCTACAGATTTTTACCATAATCATACCTTTTGATAGTATTATAGTTTTGCATTTTTTTTGCATTTAGGTTTCTTATTCATTTTGAGTTAATTTTTGGAAGGATCTAAGATCTGTGTCTAGATTAATTTTTACATGCATTTTCACTTGCTTAAGCATTATTTGTTGAAAAACCTGCCATTACCCCATTACATTGACTTTGTTCCTTTGTTGAAGATCAGTTGAGTATATTTATGTGGATCTACTGCTAGGCTCTTTCTGCTATTCCAGTGACCTATTGTTTATTCTTTTGCCAATAGCACACTCTCTTGATTACTGTCAGTTTTTAGTAAGTCTTAAAGTTGTGTGGTGTCAGCTCTCCAACTTTGCTCTTCTTCAATGTTATAGTGGTTATTCTGGATCTTTTGACTTTCCATATAAATACTTGGCAATACTTTTATTATCATCAAATATTCCAATCATGTATTCTCTGGAATATGGATACAATTGTTTGAAAAGTATAGCATCAGGAGTATTGTTAGACTTAAGCCATAAGTCTTGGTAAGCAAGAAACAGCTTTAGTCCTCAAAAAACGTACAATCTAGTGACAAGAAAGGATATGTGACATTTTTATGGAAAGTAAAATTAATTTACTTATTACTCTGTAAATATATGATGGATATTTAATATAGTGTTGTCAGAGGATGCTGACATTAAGAGACAGATTCTGGAAACAGTGATAACTAAGATTGAACTTGAAAAATGAGTAAAAATTATCAGGTACAGTGGAAGAACATGTGCAAAAGTTTGACTGGAATGAAACAGTCTGTACTTTCATATGCTTTGAACTAATATATGACTGTAATGGTAATGATGACGGTAATGACAGTGATGCTAATGTTAGTAGTGATTTGGATGAGCTAGTTAAATGACATTTATCATTGCAGACACAAGTGAAAGCCAAATAATGCTGGCTTTGAATATAGACTTCCTAGTTACTTCAGTTACTGAAGGCTAGTAAAGAAAATAAAATATTATAACTATGAGAGATTTTTAATGATTTTTCTTTGAGAAAGAATGTTGATCATGGATTGGAAATGGATTGTTGAGTGATGACTGGAGCCCAGATGATAAACTGATAAATTGTTGCAGTAACCCAAAAGAGAAATTATGATGAGGACCTGAATACAGTAGTAACTGTGATTATATTAAGAATAATATAGATGTAATAGATACTGAAAAAGTCAGTATATAGAACCAAGAATAACAATATGGTGGAGTGAGGAGGCAAAGATGAGATACAAGTTTGTAGTTTAAGTGAGTGACTGGGAGGTAATGGTGAGAAAGAAATCATAGGGATAAAAGGGGAGAAGAGAGTGAATTCAACCTTGGAACTTGAAGCAATATCCTAGCTTGAATTTTATTAGGGAAAAGACATGTGATTTTAGTTCTAATGATTTATTACATTGGACTTTGAGTGTAAAGCTGGTCACTATTAAAGGACCTTAATTTTGATAGTTTAAAACTCCAAGAAAAATACTGATCACTGCTAAATCTATTCTCTAACATAAAATATTTTCTGACAACCAAGACTCATGAGTCCATACTTCCTACTTGACATTTCTAATTGTGTATTTTACAACCACCTAAATTCAAATGATCAGTTAGCATAAGGATATTAGTTATAAGCAACAGAAGTTGACTCTATCATTTAAATGTCCAATAAAATTTTTGGAAGAGCCGAGAACCTGGGTTGAGACTAAACAACTAGGAGTAGCTACAAAAATGACACTGTAAAAAGATGCCTCGTCCAGCACAACTGAGCACTAACCATCAGACACCATTTTTGCACTGGGCTATTGATTTGAAGTTTCTACCTTGCTATGACTACTATTACTGCTGCTACTACTATAGGCTGACCATATATCCCATTTTCAACAGTACCGTTGGTACATGTGTGTTGTTTCTGTTTTTATCATATTTCCCAATGATCCCATTTTTTAATATTAATTTTAATTTTGTACCATTTTTAACAAACCAGGGCTGCCTTTAACACTGGGAAAAAAGCGAGGTTGAGTTGCCACAGTGCACGTCTGATGAGAGATGCCAAAAATCTGCCTGTTTTACCTGCATTAAAGATGACCCTTCAGGTCTTGGCTGCTACTGCTGTTTCCGCCCGCTATGAGGAGACAGGACCTGAAGAAAGAGGACTGACCCCATCACACATGCCTGTTTCTTCAAAGGGAGACAAACACTGCAGCATGGTCATGTCTTAGGTAAGTAATATGGGGTTATCTCTGGCACTCTGGAAGGTTATCTCTGGCACTGTGGAGGTCATTGGGCGTTTCTGGCACTGGGATGGTTAAAGTAGCATGTGTTTTAGGCAGGGCATTTAGAGAAAGGCTCATAGGAGTGTCAAGTTTGTTTTTAGCCTAAGGTGCCAAAATTTCTTGCACTGGCTCTGGCCATTCGTATGAAGCATTAAAGACCACATGTCATTACTCTGCTGTCACCAATTGGTTTTGTATCATACTGGTTACTGGCCTGGCTATTCTGTTGCCAATAGGATTGTTCCATCTCCTCCCTCACTTTAGTCTGCAGCAGCGTATAACCCCATCCTGTTTCTGCCATCCTGATCCTCCATTTTTGTCCCAAGGAAATATGATCAGTCTACTATTTACCAGTACTAACTAACTACCACTACTGCTGCTGCTGCTACTAGTACTATTTCTTCTTCTTAAAACAGGGAAAGGGGAGAGAGAGATAGTCCTATTACTGGTTCTTTAAGAATGAAGATTCCCTGTAGAACAGAGAACATACCTTAATAATTTTGGTAAAGTCAGAATCTAACCTAAGATCTGACATACATAGTACACTTTTAACACATATTTGTTAAAGGAGAGATTGAAGAAATCGTGAGTCAATCAAGAGAGGTTTTTCCTGAAAGGAGATAAAGAGGGGGAGGTATAGTCTAGTAAGAAAATCATTTCATATGTATACATGTATATAATTCTTTTTTTAATAATGTATGCTTATTAAGCAGATAAGAAAGTGATAGATATTGTGGATACAAAATAGACATGGACCTCTTTTGGTAAGTTGCATATTAGGGAAAAGAACGTTTGAAAGACTGTCAGGAAAATTCACCCTCTACCCTCACAATACACTTAGAAAACTGCACATATTACTTAGTAGGAAAAAAAATCATTATTTAATACTTGTGAAAATGTAATGAAAAGAAAGAAAATATGTATATTCAGGTATGTCAATAACTGGTTGCTATAATGAGTAATTTTAGATAATCTGGTTTTTGGAAGTATTCCCAGTCATAAGAACTAGGACAAATAGCATCTGTTTTGCATAATATTCACTCTTTTGTATATATGGATTCACAAGTAAATAAATCATTATTTTCCTAATTCCTTTTTGAAAAGTCAGGATTGTGTTTTTTAGAACTTTGACTTATTTCAGATATTCTGAAGTACAATATGGATTAAGGGTTTCTGTAAAAGATGTTTTGAATAATAGCGTATGTGTTTACAGTCTATTTGAAATTAGCAGATGACACTAAAATGATTAGATAGAGATGGTAATTTTATGTTATATCCTGCTGTTCAATGGTTGATTCTGACAATACTGTAATTAATTTTTTCTTCTATTCTGTTAGCATTTCTAAAGCCGAGGGCATAATTTATACAATTAAATGAAACCTTGTTTTCAGTCAAAAAGAAAAACACTCCACACAGTATAGATCAGACCCTGTGCAAAAAAGCAGACTGCTGATGATATAGCCACTTCATTCTGAATAGTTATTATCATAGCACTGAATTTCAATTAATGGTACCCTTCACAAAACTCATGTTTTGATAATTAGTTTGGACCTGTGTCAAATTCATTTAACTAAGAAATCAGCTTTCAAAGATAAAAACAATCAACAATTTAGAAGTCAGCTTTCAACTTTTTAATGATTTGTCTTTTATTTTGAAAAATTTGAAATGCACACAGAAGTTCTGTGAAGAATCAGGCAAACACCTGTCCACTCATTAGCAATGTTGATCAATTATTCATATCCTACCCAGCTACTCCATTTACCCCTTTTTCTCTCCAAATAAATGTTGTAAACACCCAGGCTTTTCACTCCTTACTACTTCAGCATGTATCATCCTAGACAAGGACATTTTCCAACACAACTACCATTTATTTTACAGAAGAAAATTAGCATTAGTACAAAATTATGACACAGCAAGTAAAACTTTCTCAGTTAGAGTGAAAATACCTGTTATGGATTTGGCTTTTCTCTGGAGGATTTGGTCAAGATTGACGAATTATCTTTGGTTATGTCCCTTCAGTTTCTCATAATCTGTAAAAGTCCTGGACTTTCCTGTTGTTTGTCATAGTTGAATTTTTGAAGAGCTCAGACCTTTTTTTATTGTAGACCAGCCCAAATTTTGTATAAATAATGTTTCTTACTTGATTTAGGTCAAATATTTCTGACAAGACCTCTCCATGGGTGATGATGGGTGCTTGTTATTATTATCACAACTGGTATTGTGTGGTGGCAGCCCACAATTTTAAGTTTTTATACTATTGGCAATATCACCAGTAACACCTCTCCATTGTAAAGAACTCTTCATTGTAAAGACACATTTTAATGCTTTGTAGTAAATAATCTCTGGGGTAATATTCTGATATCTTGTAAATAGACATATCTGACATCTCACCAATGGTGTTAGAATCCATTGATGATCCTTTTCTATGTCATTAAAACTATACTAATTGATACAAAATCATGATTTATTTCTATCATTCTTTGCATTCCTCCTAACCCAATATTTTTTCCTCTCTTCCATGTTTTAATATTACTTAGGATCCATGTGTATTTTTTAATCCACTGTATTTTATTATTCATTAAGTTCATTATTCATTATGTTAGTGAAATTGATCCAAAGTTGGTTAGCCCAAATGCCTTCCAACCAGTCCCTACTTCCATGTAGCATGACACCATTATTCTTTACACTTTCTTTTAATCAAAAAGCTACTCCAGACTCCCCATTCCCTTCTATAGATCTAGAATCATTCATCTTCAGAGGGTCCTGGTCTTTTCATGGAAATGATACATTTACTGTATCATAAACAGATGCAGATTTATAATGATATACAGATTAAACCTACATAATGTCATGATACATTGTTACTTAAATATAATTTAAATTAAAAAATAAGATAGGTAATTTTGGGGAGATGTCACTATTTATAATTTTAGTTATACTTTTCTTTACTTATTTTCCTGTCTGGGGCTTCTGGCACAAAGCTAAAGAGAAGTAATAGTGGAATTTTTCAGTTCTAACCTCAGGGAAGAACTGTACATTTTCACCTTTGAATATAATATAGGGATTTTGTAAACATGATTTATCAGATTAGGTAAATTCCATTCTATTCCTAGTGTGTTAACAATTTTTATTCTGAAGGTTGTTGAATTTTGTATGATGCTTTTTCTGTGCCTGACAGAACTTAAGATTTTTGTATTTATAAAGTTTTGGTTGATCAGATACAATTTTAAAAAAATTTTTAGAAGTGATTTCTGATTCATATTTTCAGGAAAGTTATAAAATATCAAAATGTATACTTTTTAGTCAGAATATCTTATTAATATTTTATTTTATTTATTACTTGATGCACGTTCAGTCTTCACAATAAATAAATAATTTTAATAAACTATTTAAGATGATTTAAGTTATATCATACTCCATTGCTCTTGAATACTTCAGTACACATTTCCTAAAAATGCAGATATTCTATTACCTAATCAAAGTACAGTTCCAAATATAGTAGCTTTAACATCTTTTAAAATATTTTTATTTAATCTGTAATTCCTACTCTGGTTGTATCATTTTACCCACAGTGTCATGATAGCCTAATCTCCCATTTCATTACATGTGCTAGTTTAGTCTCAGAAAGTACATTTAGTGCCAGTTCAGTCTTTAAAATACGGAATATTTAACAGCTTCATTTTGAATTTTGTGACATTGAAATTGCTGAAGAATATAGTTGTATTGCCCCTTATTAATAGATAGTGTTTGACTTTTAATTTGATATTTTATTATGATTTGATTTGGGTTATACATTCTTGACTGAAAAAAATCACATAAATGATACTATGTTTTGTTTTTGAAGAAATCACCTTTCATGGGTATATTTTTTCCAATGTATTGCTTGCTAGTAACAATAATTTAGATCATCCTATCAAGGTCTGATTTTTCCCACTGTGCAGCTGATGTATTTATTCTTTCCTACAGACAATAAGAAACTTGTGAGAAAGCATTTTAAGACAAGTACTTATTGGAGGGCTGTGAAATTACTTTTTAGGCTGTTATGGCTGATGTACTTTCCCTTCCTTCTAATTTACAAACCTGCATGAGTTTCAGCTGAGAGTCTGAGTCCTCCTGAACTCCAAAATCTGTCTTTCCAGAAATATAAACCTGTTAGAAACCTCTGCTTTGCTCTTAGCATCCAGCTGCTGTCTTCTGTCTGTCTGTATTTTGAGATATGTTTTTTCTTGTGAGCAGCCTTGACGTCCAGACTTTTCAAATGAAAATTTCATAAAAATTGTTGGGGTCACTTATTAGCCATTCCTTCTTCCACTTCCTGCTCATAAGTTTCAGATGTCTTCTTCCTTCACTCGGTGGATTGGTGCTTTCCTGTTCATGTTTTATTTTTCTTCACTGACAACATGTAGAGATCTTCACATTAAAAACAAGAGTGACCATGGAGATGATACTCATGCATTTCCTTTGTCTCAAGGATCAGAGCCCACATGTTCTGTTTTGGCTAATCTACAAAGCATTCCAATAGGTGTTTTGTGTATTTTGAATTGTTTTGACAGTTGATTTGGCAACATTTTATTCAAGCTGTTTTCTAATAACCAGACTGGAAGTCTATTCACTATCCTTTGAATAATAGACTAATTATACATATTCAGCTTTTATGTTCATTGTAACTTAAAATGTTATCTAATAACAAAAAATTAAATAGCGATGCTAGTAAATATAACTTTTTTTATTGGACTTGATCAAGCAGAAAAATTACTGGTTTGAAAAACACTATTTTTCCTTCTCCTCTTCGCCCAAACCTAATTCTACTCTCTGCATATTATGCCGTATACTATGCTCTCACAGACTAAATTCTGTGTATGGCATCATCTAATCATTCTCCTCTGTGCCTTCTAATTGGGCCTAGACATCAGGAAGCTTTGGTAGTAGATCAAAAGTCATTTGGATAGACAGAGTGGATTCCTTTTTCTATATTCTTGTTATGCCTCCTGACAGTTTGGTGGTGCCCAGATTCCCCTATACATGTGCTCATAGTTCCCATAGACTTTCCCTTCTTTTGTAGTCTTAGCAGTTACAGGCTCCCACAATATTCTGTTTTCTTCAGGCCTGGGGTGGCAACTGCTCCCAACTATTACTTCTTACTGGGGGTCCACCATTCCTCAGTAGTTTCCTTAGACATGCCCTCCTGTAAATAACTAACCCATTACATAAACTTCAGTTCCTTTGAATGAGCTATTACTTCCTTGTAGAAACTTTTACTGACACATTAGTAAGTATTGAGAAATACTCTGGAGAAAAAAAAGATAAAAACATAAATAAGGGCACACCTTTGTGACTCAGGTGACTGAGACAGCTTGGGGTGGATCATGTTAAACCCAGGGACCCAGGTTCACAACCCAGGACCAAGGGGGGGAAAAAAATAAGCAACTACTAAATACATAAAAATACTTCTTATTGGCCTTCCTGCCTCCCTCCCTCCCTCCCTATAAAATGTTTAAAGAAAATAGAGAAATTTTAATATCTCATAATTTTTTTTCCTGCTCAGATTCTTCTAGCTTACACCTTAATAATAATGACTGAAATATATCAGTAATAAACAACAAATGTTGGGTCCTCGAAGGGTCAGCTTATTCTTGTTTTCCTTACTCAGCAATCCAAGTTGATATATTATCCCATAATTGAGGCATTATTTGTTTTTATTTCCTTGGGACAGAGCACGATGGGTCTATGTCACTGCTCTTAATACACCTACTTAGAATGCAGCATACGTGACCCTAACTTAAATTTCATTGACCAAACCAAGTCACATGAACAAGATTTATCATAATGTGGCAGGGATCAGTAATCCTTCCACAAGAATATTGTAAATATTTGGGGCAATAGTACATGAAATGAGGAATTACTAAAAAAAAAAAAAAAAAAAAAAAAAAAAAAAAAAAAAAAAAAAAAAAAAAAAAAAAAAAAGAAGAAAAAGAATAAGAGAAATGAATAAAAATTTGTCTTTCAGGATTTAAATGAAATATGCACTATATCTACCAAGACAAAGAAAATAAACTTAAAAAATTGGAGAGAAATTGCAAAATACTTAAGGTGAAATTAAATGTAAACATATATCAGAGAGAAATGCCAGTGTCTACAAAGTATGATAGGTAAAAGTTTTCTTCTTATTAATAATAAATACTAAAATGACTTGCCAGGAAATTGTTTAAGTCCTGAGAAAATTAGATAACTTAGTATTTTGTGATAGCTAAACTCTCATGAGTGGAGAGAACAGAAAGGACTTTTGAATCATAAAACACTATGTAAATTTTCTACTCATAGACTTTCACAGAAAGAATTATTACAGTAAGTAATTAAGCATGAAGGAAATGGATCTATGTGGAAGGGTAGGGTAGAGATAAAAATATCAACCAAAAATACTCTAACGTTGGAATGTTAATGCTTGGCAAAAAAACGATAAAGAGGAAGGTAGCTTAGTAATAAATGAAGAATCTATAAAGAAAATATAACTATATTGAACTTCCCTGTACCTAATAACATGACTGATATTCAAAAATAAAACAAACAGAAACTCCCAAAAATTAATAAAGAAATTATTGAAATCCAGTCACTGGAATGCTTTGAATAAATCTGTAATTAAAAATAAAGAGAGAGATAAAAATAACAAATATATAATTAAGACAGGTTTATCTAATAGAAATATATTAGTATGCCTTTGTGGAGTAGTGGTTTGGTCAGTCGCCTTCTGCCAGTGCAGTGCACATACATCTCAGGGACCCAGGTAAGCATTCCAGGGCCAGGGTGAAGAACCAAGATGGACAACCAAATAAAATAAAGTGCTTCCATATTTTCCAGCCTGCCTTCCTCTGCTTATCTGCATTCCTGCCTATGTTCTTTCTTTAAAAAATAATGAATATATACATATATATTTATTAATCATTGAAGCCTAATATAGAAAATGCACTTTCAATGTAAAATATGATATTTGATAAAGAATATGCTTTTTAACAAATATGTCTGTAGAAATTTAAATAAATATTATAGCAACGTCATTGTTTGACTTAATGCAGTTAGATGAAACATACAATAATAAATAATATATTTTTAAAACACGCTTTTTCTTGCAAAATTTCAAATATCCTGAAAATATTCCATCCCTCTGAGGGAAGCACAATAAATGGACATTATTAAATATAACAGAGTGATTAATCTAGCAATTTTAAGACATATGATGAAATTATGGGACATTTCTAGTCATAATAATAATTGTGATTTAAGTCTAGAAATAAGTGGATATTTTATGAGCTAAAGAAACTTTAAAGGTTAATAATGTAACCCAAAAAATGTAGGTGAATGAACATAATAAAAATAAGTACAGAAATTAATGAAATACAGAGTAGTGAAACATATATATATATATATATATATATATATGTCTAGAGTACCAAAACCAGACTGATTCTTTACTAAGGATATTAAAATTTAAAAATCTTTTGAAAGATTTATCAAGAAAATAAAATCTTAACAAAAGACTGTTAATATGTGGAACAAGAAAAGAATAGCTGGAAACATATTATATTTATATATAATAAAAATAAATTTGAAAAAGTCAATACAATTGATTGGTTGCTAAATAATATAACCAAAATTATATCAAGAAAAAGTAGACTTTCAAAATTCCCTACACAATAAATTTTTAATTATTAATGAAGATAAACTACCTTATTTTACATGGTACATCAGAACCAGACAATTTTGAAATGTACTAAAAGCTTTAAAGAATTGATAGTGTTTATACTATGCAATCTGTCCATTGTCCATTCTACATAAACTGTTCAAAAATTGCTGAAAAGATGGTAATATGAAATGCAAAAACCTGTAAAGCTTTACAACACAGAGTGAACCTTAATACAAATTATGGCATTTGGCTAATAATATATTAAAAGTGAATTCATTCATTATTGAAAACATACCACACTAATGCAAAAAGTTAGTAATAGGTGAAATTATGCACAGGAAGGCACTATATGGGAAATCTCTATGCTAAATATGTCTATAAATTTAAATCTGTTATATCAGTGTATTATTTTTATCCCAATATTTATTTGTATGCAAAAACTGAATATGATAAAGAAGGATGGAAAGTAGTAATGGAGGAACAGGTGTGCGAGAGTGTGTGTGTGTGTGTGTGTGTGTGTGTGTTATGCATACATTTACATTTGAGGAACAATTTGACTTCTAGATATCAAGGTATACCATAGATCTGTATCATTCTGGTAGGCTGGTACTGGCAAAGGAAAAGTTTTGCTGGAACTATTTAATTAATGAAAGCTTAGAAAAAGACCCATGAATAAATGTAATTTTAATTCCTTGAATTAGGAGTCACATAAAATCAGGAGAGAAAGTAGGGACTCTTTCAGTGATGTAGTAGAAAAAAAGATATTTCTAATTAATGAAAGAGCTAAATGATAAAAACAAAGTTTTAACTTTTTTAGAAGAAAATATATGGCATTGTGTTAGTGAAGCATTTTAAAATTAAGAATTAAAGTTATGAACCCTAAAACAATATTTGTGGTAATTTGACTATATTAACAAATGTTTTTATAAAGGATACCAAAAATTAAGAAAAAAATAATAAACTGGGGAAAAATCATCACAGTACTTATACTTGACAGAGGGCTAGAAACCAGTATTTCTAAATTAAGAAGGGAAAATCAACAACAGAATGGAAACATAAGCAAAATATATGATGAGATCCTAATGAACAAGAGTCCCTTAAATACTCAACTTTATTTATTGTATTTGGGAAGATGTAAAATAAAGCAGCAACAGATCATATGATAGACTTACTAGAAAGTGAATTGAAATTGTTTCCCAGTAACAAGTTTTGGTGGACTTGTGGAGAGATAAACATTTTTATATGGGAGTATAACTGGGACAACATGGCAAATAATGTGTCAATATCTAGTGTTTTTTAAAAAATTTGCATGTTTTTACTCAAGAATCTACTCTCAGCTCAAAAAAAAATCACTACCTGTATTGTCATTGCTATATTCTTTTTAACAATATGTATGGTTTAGTTTGCCTAATATAGAACTCTAAACATTCTAGTGACTAAAATTTGTGTTTTATTTTGGTTTTATATGAGAATACCTCTCCCACAGAAAGTATTGGTCATTGGGGAGAAATATTTCTTAAATGATCTACTGTCTACTCAAATCTAACTATTCAATGATGTTATTACAGTTCTTCAGTGTAGTTGAAAATAGAAATTGTCCTTTTAAATTTTTGAAAGAAGATCAAGCTCATCTAAATTTGTTTGTGTGATTTGTTTATTTGTTTTCTCCCAAGAGAAAACAGTTTGGAAGGGCAAATAACACATGGTATTTCTTCTTGAGAATTCGGGATCATCAAGAAAAATCCCACTGGCATTTCCATCATTCACAAGCTCATTTTTTTGTAAGGATTCTGACAATATAATGGTTTTTAGCCTTTTATTTTCGATATTGCACAAGAATCCTTGTGTGTCTGTCAGAATTTTAAGGGAAAGTTATGCACCGTGTTGCTGTAAAATGAGAGCCAGTGAAAAATTTGAAATGTTTAAAGTTAGAGAGACTGAACAAATTTGCTCTTCTTAAGAAAGTTTACTAAGGAGATAAAGAAAATCTGAATTAATATATTTCTCTATCAGCTTGTCCACTAATATAATTTGCTGATTTTTGTATTTATCCAGTAATATCCTTGTTTTTTGCTTCATCTCTGATCACTGTAAAAATTGATAATTATAGTCCTTATCAAAAATAATCTTATTTTGTCAATAAAGACTATGTTGTGAGATGACATTATTCAGGCAGTACAAAAATAAGGATTAAATTATCCTGACAATTTTATGAATTTTAAAAGTTTTAGGAAAGCAGACTTATGAAAATCTCTAATTCAAAATGAAGATCCAAATGTGGTGTTTAATGTATCTTATTATATTGTTTCTATGATATGACTGACATTCAAGCAGAGAATCAGAAACATTCAGTTTAAATATTTCTGGTATCTTAAAATTGAACTATTAAAATTTTACTGATTCAAATTTAAAATTGCTTGAATAATACACATTACCTTTAATCGTAATTATGTTCATATGTAAATTTGTTTGATTTGTATCATTGTTATACATTTTTGTACCTTAAGAAATATATTTTTATTAAACATTTTTATTTTTAAATGCAGTAATTATTGAGGTGACTTTGATTTACCAAATAATGTAAATCTACATTTACCATTCCTCAGATATGTACAACTTACTCTGCCTACCACCAAATTATAAAAAGTCCTTCACTATTGTCCATTCCACCTACCACCACTTGCTCCCATCTCCCACCTTTTTCCTCTCTGGTAACCTCAGTTCTATTGTCAGTGTTCAAGGGTAGTTTTTTGTTTAGTTTGTTCCTTTGCTTTGTTTCTATATTTCTACATATGAGTGAAATCTGTGTGGTATTTGTCTTTTTTTTTTAATAGTTTGAATTCTTTTGCAGTCACTAAACACTTCACCAAAGAATGCTGGTCATAAGGTATCTGTGTGATTATGATGTTAAACATGGCATGGTAGCGTCTGCCTTCTTTATTCATGTTGGTTACAGCCACTCTCCCAGACTTATTTCCCTCAGATATCAAGACTCAATATCAATTTCGAAGTCTGGGAGGAGCAAGATCACAGAGCTGGTGGACTGAATGTCTGGAGAAGTTTCACAGGCAAGTCTTCTCTGTGTCGTTTCCTGGGGTGGAGGAAGCAGGCTCATGGATTGCTCAGGTTCTCCTTTCCTGTCTTTGACTTTGGGTCCTGCTCTCCCAGTGGGAGGCCCAATCTGGAACGACCTGCTCTCCCCCAGACATCCAGAGTCTCTGGTATGTGCTTGGAGAAGGTTCTTCACGAATCCTTGTGTCTGTTTCCTCATTGAGTTGTATTCAGCTCAGCTAGCTTCTGTGGTAGGCATTTATTGTCCTGAGCTTCCTGAGGACCTCCATTCATGTTTTCATCCTTGGTTCTTTTCATAAAGCTGTGGCTTTTATTTAGATACATTGTCGTGTCTGTGGCAAGGAGGTGAGCTCAAGACCTTTCTGGTCTGCCATCTTGGATGTATCTCCTTAAGCAAATTTGTGATAGTGTGGTTAAGAAAAAATCACAACATTCTCCTTGAAGTTTCCAATTACCATTTCACCTGGGAGATTTTATCTTATGGGTAATGAGAAGTCATTGAAAGTAATATAATGAGACAAGTGTTTTATGGAGATTAATTTTGACTTGTACTTAATATGGAATGAAGGAGATACTGTAGACAATCTAGTTGGGATTTTAATACTTCATTGTAGAGGTGTGTAGTATATATGGGAATAAAAAATAAAAGAATTTAACTAAAAGAAAAAATAAGTAGTAAAAATAAGTAAATATTAAATCATAATCATAACTCTTGGTGTTTCATAAGATAATTACTATCCTGTTATCATCGAAACGAGTTCAATAGAATTCTTTATAAGAAATGTGTAAAGGGGGAAAACTACTAAATAAAAATAATGCTTCTTCCTCCTTTCCCTCCTGCCTGCTGATTTGCCTTTAGTTCTGCCTACTTCCTTCCTCTAAAAAAAAGTATAAATATATTTGTATATATAAAATAGATGTGTAAGAAATAGTGATACATGTTATTTCAATATAAGTAACATGTTATTGATTATATTTTAAGTTCTTTAAATTTTTGTATGTATAAATTTGTATATAAAACTAATAACGCTAGTCTTCCATTTATAATAAGCTATAATAAGCCATAGTAAGCTATAATGACTCTGTGAACCAAATATTTTCTTCTTTATAAAATACTTAAGCTAGAATATTTACTTGGAAGCTTCAATTTAGCGTGTTTGTTAGATTTCCAGAAAGTTCAATGAAACATTCCCTGAAATTTTTCTAATTCCTACTTATAAAGAATGAGTGATAGTGAATGATTCTAATGCTTCACTATAACAACTCTTACAAAGAACAAAGAGAATTATTAGTTACTTTATGAAAGTTAGTTAGCTCAATATCTAAACAGGCATTTGATAGACATTTTCAAACACTAAAAATATTTTCTTAAGAAAATAAATAAAAACATTAGTATAATTCTAAATTGAATTTCATGCATTAAAAGCTTTTTAATGAATGTTTATCTTTTTAAATTAAAAATAGGTTTTAAGCTTATATTTCCAATTTATTGTATTAAATATCATACATTACAATCATATAGCTGACAAAAAATACAATTTAATTATCATCTTCAGATTTTGCTTTGTGAATACATTTCTCTAACCATTATAATGGTGATTATTGCCGTGTCAGTGGTGATAATATACATTCCTATTTTGTGACTTTAATGAAATGCTTTTGCCTTTCCCCATTATATGTTAGACTAGATTTTAAGCTTGTATGAACCTGCATAAGTTACACATGACTTCTGAGCATACTACTTAGAATTTAATTTCACTTACTATAAGACTCTAAAAATTCACAGATTAAGCATCACTATAGATTATTTCCTTGATTGGCTGTGCTCCAAAGAGTAAGTGACTGGACACTTTCTGATTGCATTGCCTTCAAACACTCTTGCCCTCACCTCTCTGGCAAAGGATGTCTCACCATCACATCTGTATTCCAGAACGGAAGGAGAGGGATGGTTATGTTGTACCTAATGCATACATATATAAAAGAGGTAATCAAAGCTCAGGTTTCTCTGACTTCAAAAACCCAACAAAAGTGGGAACATTTAAGGCAGAGAAAAAAAAAATTAAATTATGCAACTTTGTTAAAGGAGTATACCTTGGGGAGAAAGAGTAGAAGGAATAGATTGGATGGTAGTGAATGGTATCTAGACCTTTAGTGGGGAATATGATGTTCTGTGAACACTGGGGAGATATGAAGTTGTACTACTAAAGCTTATGCAGTATTGTAAAACAATGTTACCTGGATTAAAAATATCCTCAATAACAGCAAGCAAAAGTATATTTTGCCTTGAAGCTGTGCTGATTATAGTGCTTGATGGTAGTTCAGGAATTCATCTACTCACATATTCTATGTAAGATGCATATGTTAGTACCTGTTTCGTATTCTGCAAGTTTATAGAGCTAACAGTATGCAAAAGAAACCGCTTTAAAGGTTTTCAGTGTCTTGAAAAAATAAACCTATTCCTTTTAAGGAGAGATATAAAATATAGAACAGTATCTCTGAAATACATAAGAGTGATTTGAGGATCAGGAATAGCTGGCATGGTACTTAATAACTTCAGTTCCCAGAAATAAAGTGAAGTTCTTATTTAAAGGCTGAAATACTACCATTTTTGAATGCTACCAATTATTTAAATTCATGACTTCTCCATTATTCATACAGCCCACTTTAGTATGAACAGTGTTTCTCATGTTCATTGTTTATGAAGCATGTCTTGAGGGTATACTGAGCTTTATAAGAAACAGATGCTAAGAGCAACAATCTACTGTACCACTGTGTGAATCAGAGCTGGAAATATATTTCATGTATTTGACAATAAATACAAAAGAAAATGATGATTTTTATTGAAATTAAAAAAAAACCTTACTTTACAAAGATGTATACTTGAAAAACAAATAGTAAAAAAGCTGTTGTTTACAAAATAACATTTTTCTTTAGAGTGGAAGTCATATTTTGGAAGTTGAGGTGTATCGTGATTTTAGTCATTTAGGCAATGACATGTTTGTCATGAAAAGATTTTTAGGAATATTACAAATAGAAGATCAGCTAGAAAAAAATTAAAACTTTTTATAGATATGTCATATAATTTATTAGGAAAAGGTGAAATATTTGGATTTAGCATAAGTGCTAAGAAAAGTTTATATATACTACTAAGAGTTTCATGGATATGATAAATGTATTAAACATCTATTGCATAAAATAGGAAACTTACAAAATTATGTTTTCAGAATATTCAAATAATTATAGAATTAATGATTTTTATTTATTTGAATTTGCTTTTTATATCAGGCTTACAAATGAATAAAGTTTAACTGTATTAATGAGTATCCCATTAAAAATAGGCAATTTTTACTTTTACCATACTGTTCTGCTCATTTGATTGTTAAAGATTACTGAAGAGTCTTTGAAGACTGATGATTCTAAAATTGTTATGGATAGGTTAAATTTGCTTAAAATGTGTCAGTAATTATTTTCAAGAGAAAGCATTAGTGACTAAACTATGTTAGAAATTTATCACAATTTTCAAATATTATTTTGAAAACTTCCTTTAGATGTTCTCAAATATATCAATTCAAGAATATCTGCTGGTTTAAGGTTATAGTTTGATGAATGTGAAAGTGTGAAATAATTATATGAAGCTTTTCTGTTAATATTTAAAATCTGTGAACGTTGATGAAAATAGGCCTTATTGCCCTACAACCTGTGTTCAAATATAATTCTTTTCAGTAATTTATATTTTGAATCTACATCATCATCTGGCAAAATGGAGATAATAATAAATAGATTTCATGTAAATTGAAATGTATGTAAGATCTTGATTCATAATAGGTATTCTCTAAATGATGTTTAACTTTTGCATCTACTTTTATTTTTTTTTCTATTAAAAGCATGTTGTAGTACACGCAAAAACTCTGTTGCAGTGCCAGTCAAATTGATTGAAGAGTTTTACCATAAAAGAAAAAAACAGAAACAAAGAGGGCTGCTCATAGGCTGATTCTGAATGAATGTCAACTTTCAGAGAAGTGACACAAATGGGGTCACTCATGGAAGAAATTGAATTTATAGTTTAATGTTTTTTTTAATTGAGGTAACTTTGATTTAGATGTTTTAGATGTGCAGGCTCACTCATAAAATATCTGCTAAACACCATGTCCACCACCGCATTTCTAATAGCCCTCCATTGTTCATTGGACCCCACTACTGTTTGCTCCAGTACCCATGTCTTTTCTCAGTTCTGTTGTCCTTGTCTAAGGATTAGTTTTTGTTTTGTTTTTCAGTCTTTGCTTTATTATTTATTTATATTCCACATATGAATGAGATCATCTGGTATTAGCTATTCTCCTTCAAAATATTTCACTTAGCATAATCCCCTCTAGTTGCATCTGTGTTGTCACAGATGACAAGATTTATCTTTTTTTCTACCTGAGTAGTATTCCATTGTGTATATATTCCACATATTCTTTATCTACTCATCTGTCCATGAACACTTACGTTGCTTCCATTTCTTGGCTGTTGCATATAGTGCAGCAATGAATATGGCTGTGCATGTATCTCTTAGAATTAGTGTTATATTTTCTTGATAAATACCATGGAATAATGAGATCATATGGAATTTCAGTTCTCCATTTTCTGAAGACCCTCCATACTGATTTCCATAACAATTGTACCAATTTACACTCCCACCAATATTATAAAAGTGTTCCATTTTCTCTACATCCTCACTAACATTTGTTTCCTGTCTTTTGTATAATACTCTTTCTCACAGGCAGGAGGTAATATCTCACTTTTGTTTTGATTTATATATTCCCCTAATAACAATACATGTTTAACATCTTTTATTTGTGTTGGCCATATGTATGTTTTCTTTAGTGAAATGTATATTCAGTAGAATGTCTTTTCATTTTGATGTTAGTTTCGGTTTGTTTGTTTTTTTGCTCTGCAAAAGCTTTTAGTTTGCTGTAATCCCATTTGTTTATTTTTGTTTTGTTTCCCTTGCTGCTGGAAGCAAGTCTCTAAAGACCTCTCCAAGGTCAATGTCGTATCATATTGCATATGTATTCAGCTATGTATTTTATAGTTTTTGTTGCTACATTCATCATTAAGACTGTTGCTTTAAAATCGTCTTCAGGTAGTTTTCTTGTCTCATGCATTAAGATTTTCCCCTGGAGTATTAGTTTTTATTCCCCACCATTTGGGTTATATTTCTTTGTTTCTTAAATTTTTCTTGGGCACTCTGTGTTTATTTCTATAGGTTAGACTAAAAGTCTTTCCTTCCATACACTGATGTAATTGCCTTCTGTTAGGATATCAGGTTGCGGAATTTAGGCTTAGAGTATTGCACTGGAATACTGACTTTCTATTGTTGTGTGGCCTCTGCACCAGTCAAATGGTTGGAGTTCTTGAGGCAGTACTTGTCGAAGCTCTGTATTCCAGCCTTCAGGGATATGGTCAGGGCAACAAATGCAAAGAAGTTTTCTGAGGTTTCCAAATAGAATTATGTTGTGACTATTGCCTCAGGTGAATTATAGATATATTCTTCTTTTGTTCTTCAAGGAATGATTTCCCCCGCCTCCCCGAGAGTCACAGACAAGAATAGATAGGCTTGAAGGTAGAGACTCCAGAGGTGTAGGTTCAGTCCACAGGCAGACCACAGACCAACAGAGAACACTGAGGAGTTGGATGTTTCTCAGTGTCCTCCCTAACCATTTTCTGCAAAGCATGCTACCCCCTTCATAGGCTTCCACAACAGGAATCTGATGAAGTGAGTTTTCTAAATACTTGACAAGAGCATTTAAATGGTAATTGAAATTTCTGAGCCTGAGAATTCTTATTTTCATTTTATCATAAATCTCCCTAAAATATATGACTTGTACCTAAGATTTCTCAACCTATTTAATATAAGATAATACAATTTAATATCTGCCTCAAAAATTCATGTCCAAACTAAAAAAAATTATAACTTTAGATACAGAGATAAATGAGTACAGAAGAGGTTCTGTAACTCAGTTTATTGAAAAGGATCCTGATGTATGTTTATTTTCTAGTAATACATCATAACTCCCCCCCACACCTGAAAGGCAGAGTAGCTCATTTCCGTTTTTTAATCTTCCTTCTTTCTCTCCACTTCACATATCAATTATTAATAGAGTCTTCTATTATTGATTTGCCTTTATCATGGAACATTAATTCTCTTAGAAGTTTCTTGCCCTACTTTTTCATGCAAATGTTTCTAACTTTTGGTTATTCTTTGCTGGGTCATCTTTTCCCATATCCCTATTCCTGAAAACCTTGTAGGATTACCGTTTCTAATTTCCACTTTTGCTGTCATCTGATTTAATTTAGGGCATGCTTCTATCTCCTGATCTCTTATTTCTTTTTGTTTTACCCCACGCCTTTTTTTTGTCAATAAAATTTCAACTTTCTATTAGATATTTTAGAAAATATTTTAGAGTTCCAGTTGCCAATCCTTAAATATTATAATAATAATAATAATGACTTCTAAGTATTAGTATTTACTTACTTTTAAAATTTAAGAACTTGGATTTTGAAATTAGATATTCCCAGGTGTTTCCAAAACCTGTATTTATTTAACAAGTATCTGTTGAAACCCTCCAACGAACTAAGGGCTCTACTAGATGCTGCATATACAGAGATCAATAAAATGGAAATGTTTGTCCATAAAGGAATTAGGGTGGTGATGATGCTGACATTTAACAACTAATTGCCTGAATTGTTTTAATTTGGAATTAAGAGGGTAGTAATGCAGTGGAACTAGACAGTGTTATTCCAGATTATTGTAATGATGGATCTGATACAGTCTCAAAAGAAAGGGAAAATGTTTATAAATAAAATGAATGGGTATGAGTAATAAGCTGAGAGAAAAAGACCAGCATTTTAGACAGAGAAATCAGTAGGTGAGATGATCTGACTCTAAGGAGCTTGGCATGCTAGAGTTGCCAGCAGGTCAGCCACCTGCTGAATGAGGAAGGAAAGGTTGGTTATTATGTGTAGCAGGAAAACAGATCCAGCAGTTTATGAAGGAGTTTGCAGGTGAGGTATGGCTTTGGAATTTTTCTTCAGACAAAGAAATGACAAGGAGTTATTTATTCAAATGTCACTTTCATTATAGCTCCATAATATTTTAAGAAAATGAATAATTTTTCTGAGCCTCAGTTTATATCTCTTTATTGAGGCTGATGATCTGCATCATAGAATTGTGCTTGCAATTAATGTAATTATGTATGAAAAGTTTACATTTTTATTAAAGTTGATGACTGTGGTAGTTATCACGATTTGATTTGCTATGTGCTGTTACATACATATTTCTGAACTTCATGCCTATTGTCAAAGTTAGCATTGCAATTTTTTTTTTTTTACAGATAAGGTAACAAAGCTCAGATAAGTTGTTATCTTATCTGGTCAGCATGTTAGTCCAGAGCCCTGAGTAGTTACAGCCTGTCAGAAGAGACACCAGCTGCTGTCTACAGATCAGCTGGGTTGTTCTCTGCCCTGCAGACACAGGCTTTTTCATCTGTTCTCAGAACCCAGATCAGATGTCGTCTTTCCAGGAAGCCTTCCTGACTCCTGGGTAAATTAAATCTTTTTTTTTTTTTTTTTTATTCCATAGTAATTCTATGTGCAGATTTCTATTGTACTATTCTCCTAAATCTTAGATATTATTAACTCACCTGCTGGTCTTTACTTGGCTTTGAGGTTTTTGCAATCCTGTCTAATTCTGTCTCTGTGTGTCCCCACTACCTTTCACAATGGTTTTCTTAAAATGTTTGTTGAATTGAGAAATAGCTATGACATTTATATCTGTAAAATTTTATGTATTGATTAAAAGACATTAGCATCTTTGTCTTCCTGGTACATGACAAGTCTCTTTTCACATTTAGATAACTATCCTTTTCCCTTTATATTACCTGCTTGAGAATATCTTGGTTTATTTATAAGTATCTTTATCTGATAACTTCAAATCCTGACATATATTTTTTTTCTAATGTCCTCTCACTTTATCTTTCTGACTGAAATTATAAATCAACTTATTATCCTTCTTGTTAAGGACTGATAACGAAAATAAGGTTCCTGTAATTTCATTCTGTTGTGACTGAAATACCTGCTCTATCCATCAACATTACTTAAACTCTATTGTGATTTTGCTCATAGCATAGCATGGGGATTGTATAATACACATTTACTTTGGGAGTGCTGGTTTCTTAAGTTTACTGTATACAAGACTGTAGAACATTACAGAGCAGAAACTTCCCATTGTTCTAGCATTTACATAAACTAGTCTGATTTTTCATGTATCAGTAGACAGATATTTATGATATACTATTTTGAGTTTAGGCTCAATTTAGCTTCTGAGAAGCTTGGGTTTCCAATTTTAGATTATACTTTTCTTACTCCTTTCTTGTCAACCAATTAATATTAAAACAATGGAATTTTGACAAGAGGAATTTCACATCCCTCCATTGTTGAATAAAATTATTATCCTTTTCATTGATTTTTAATAAAATTAATGTTTTATTAGCTTACAGTGCTATATAAGTTTCAGGAAGAATAGATTCATACTTCAGTCAATGCAAATATCACACCACACTCATCACCATAGTTCTAGTGCCAGTAACCACTATCATTTCTATTTCTATTAGCCCACAGTTCCTTTCCCTTCCCTCTGGAAACCACAGTCTTGATTTGAGAGTCTAATAAAATTTTGTTTTATTTCATTTTAAAGTTGAAAGAATTAACTTCTCACTTATTTAACACATCTATTTTTATTGTGCCTGGATTTAATATTGTGAGATGTGGGAGGTGGTATACGGATCCAAACATATTGAGGAGTATTTTCTTGGGCATATTCCCAATGTGTTCAGAAACTTTTTCTATTTTCTCTTCTATCTAACAAAATTAGTAACAAACAAGTTAGTGCAATATAGTAAAATATAGTAAGAACAAGCATTAACAAACAAGGAATTTTCCTAGAATGAAATCTTTCATAACTTTAGAGACTATTCCATTTAATAATCAAAACAAAATGACTGGAAAGGGAGTGAATTTAGAAAAAAGAAAGGTGCAATGGTAGAGTTATCAGGTATCTCATTAAAATGAATCTGAATGCACAACGATTTGACTTTCAAATGGAATAGGCCATTCTTACTGTTTTACTTAACCTCTTCAGCATTAGTACATAACCCATCACCCTTTATCTTGAGCAGCTCTTGGCTACTTTCTTCCATAAATATATAGCTAAAATATCCATATTTGAAATAATTCTGGGAGATAAATAATCAAAGAGATTTTTTCTAGAAGTTGAAAAATAACACATATCAAGAGGAAGGAATTAATAAAGGTGAGAAGACAGCTTAGTGAAATTATTGTTAATTAAGTTAATGACAGATTAATTTATATACTAAGTATCAAATAAGACAAAATTTGGTTTAAAGAAATGTTTTTGAAAGACAAAGTCATCAAGAAAGAAAAAAAATTAATAGAATCTATAGGAGACATCACCATAGATAATTTACATAAGGTATAAAGAACTTTGTGAGCAAATTTAGTGCTTGAAAATTTAGATTAAATGGGAAAACTCAGCTTAAATACAGAACTTACTTAATAAAACAGAATAAAGAAGAAATAAGAATTTCTCAAACATTTAAAAATTATTTTTAAAAACTGCATTATTTAAGATCTTAAAATAATACCCAGTCTTTTCTGGTAAATTCCACTGAACATTTAAGGCAGGGAAAACCTTTCATAGACTATAAGATGAGGGAAAGTCTTCCAGTTCATTAAAGGAAACAGCATTTATACCAAGAAAGTCTTGATACAAGAACCTAACAAAGACCTAATCAAAAAAGATTGTTACAGGCCAATTTTACTTAAGAATATAAATATTCTTTTATTCAAATATTCCATGAAGAAAAGCATTTCAGAACTCAATTATGAGAAAGATAGAATTCAATGACTTTAAAAAATGTACTTAAATCAAGCAATGTAATTCACCACATTAGTAGAATAAAGGAGATATTCAATTCATTATCTTAATAGATGCAGTAAAAAAATTTGAAAAAATTCAATGCCTATCTATTTATTAAAATATTCTTAGTAAAATAAGAGGAGAGAGAAACTTCCTTAATATCAAGTGTATATTTGGAAATCTACTACAGCCTCATTATCACCAATGTGTGGTGATATAATAGTTTTCTCTCACATTGTAAATGAAGAAATACACTGTAAGTGAATAAAGGCTACATGACTTTCATTCAACATTCTACAGTATATTAGCTGTTGAAATAAGGCAATAAAAACTTTTCAAAACAGTAAGATCAGACAAAAATAATAGTGTCAGTGTTTAGAAACAACAAGCTTTTGTATATAGACTAAACATTATTATAATCATAAGAGAGTATTTCAAAGTTTTTTGTTATCAGACAGCATGAAACTTGAACTATTTTTTATATCCTAGGATCAGTGAGAAAATGTAGAGTATTAGAGCAATCCTTGCAATGCTGAAAGATATCCAAACAGTAAAAGATACATTATAAATTTTTTTCTGAATAATAAGGATAGATTACACTTAACCACCTAGCAAAATTCAGATCAAAGTGTGTTCATAAATTATAGTAAAAACTCTAAATGGATTTGTGGCCCAAAATGTGATCATTGCAGAAACTGTTTCAGAGCAAAAAGACTTAAGAGTTAAGTTGTCTAAGAAAGCCAGGGAACAAGACAGAGCCTTGGAATGGAAATAACAATGGATGTTGCTGTTGGCACATTAACAATATTTAATTGATTTAAATAAAATGGGAAAAGGCCTAAAAGGTGTTTAAGAGGATTTTGCTTCCAAAGTACAACCAGCCCGAAATGAGAAAATGAGAACATTTATGATATTTCTACAGACTGAAGCAAGGCTCTTCAGATGAGGCTATGTAGCAAAAAGAAAAGAAAGGAATACCCAAAGGGCAAAATTCAAAACAACAAAAAATGGGTAACTACTCTTAGGTTTGACAAGTTGTGTTTTCATTTTCATTTGACTCCAGGTATTTTTAATTTCCTCATTGATGCTATACTTGATCAGTAGCATGTTTATTCTCCACTCACTTGTGGTTTTCATTTCTTTCCATTTTTGATTGATTTCAGCCTTCATGCCATTATGATCTGAGAAAATACTAGATATGATTTTAGTCTTTGTAATTTCATTGAAACTTGACTTGTGTACCAAAATATGATCTACCCTTGAGAATGTTCCTTGAGCACTTGAATTTGTAATCTATTATTTTGGGGTAAAAATACTCTGCAGATATTAAGACTATCTTATGTCATTTGTCATTTAAGGCTATTATTTCCCTGATTATTTTCTGTGTGGACGATCTGTCTCTTACTGGTAGTGAGGTGTTAATACCCCCTCCTATAATTGTGTCATTGTCAGTGGTTTCCTTTAGGTCTGCTAATATTTCCTTGTTGTATTTGAATGTTTCTATCACTAAGGGTCATTTCTTCCTATTGTGTTGATCCATTCATCATTACATAATGACTGTCTTCATCTTTTGTTACCTTTTATTTTTTGGACTGGTATCTATTTTATCTGATATAAGTGTAACAATTTCTCCTTTTTTTAGATTAACCATTGGCTTGGAGAACCATTTTCCATCCCTTCGCTTTACCTCTGTTTGTCTCTGCATCTTAAGTGAGTCTCTTGGAAACATCATGTAGTTGGATCTTTAAAAATTCTTTTACTTGATTAACTCATCCATTTACATTCAGGGTGATTATTGATTTTTGAAACTTCCCACTACCATTTTGACTTTTGTTTTCTGACTTTGTCTATTTATTGTCAGGTTTAGATTTTTGTGAGCTTTCTTTTTTTAATGAGCTAGAAGAACATCTTTCAGCATTTCTTGTAAGGAGATCTTGTGGCAACAAATTACTCCAATTTTTTTTTTTCAAGGAAAATCCTTACTTCTTTCTCATAACAGAGTTTTGCAGGCTATAGTATTCTTGGCTGACAGTTTTTACCTGGAGTATTTTGAATACATTATTCCACTCTGCTGCCTGTAGGGTTTCTGTGGAGAAGTCTGACAATAGCCTGATGGGAGTACCTTTATAAATTACTTGCTTCCTTAACTCTTGCCACATTTAACATTCTATCTTTGTCTTGGATTTTTGAGAATTTCACATGCATTCGTGTAAGTCTTTTTGCATTTACATTGTTACAGCTCTCTCTCAACCGATGAAATCCAAACAGTGCTGTTTTAGAAGTAGTGAAGTGAACTTTATTACGCGTGGGCCAGATATAGAATCTGAACCCCGAAATGCTTTTGGAATGCACTTTTATCGGTGAGGGAGAGGAAAAGGTGTAAATTAGAACGGGAATTACAAACAGAATTCAGCTATTCATTTGTGAATACCTCACATGGATGACACACAGGATTTATATAATTGAAGATACACATAGTGTTTCATTCTCAGAAAGGGGTCCTTTTTTATCTAGTCAGTAACTTACTGTCAGTCTAGACTTTCAGGCGCCTGGTGGCTACCATTGGTCCTCAGCAGCTAGAAACTGGGGTGCAGCTTCCTTTCTTCTATATTCCCCCATTTTGTTTTAAAAATGATGACAATTTGAAAGTCCATAGATGAGGAATTGGGGCAAAGACTCGATCTGGCTGCTTCCTGCTGGACTGAGCCATAGTGGGTGGTGGGGGGAGGGGGGGTGTTCAGCAGCAGTGACCCAGCCAGTTGCCTGCTGCTGCCACTGTCATATGTGTCCCTCTTAGACCTGCTTTTAGTCACTCAGGTAGACATTGTTCCTTAGGCAATCTCCTTAACACCTTTGTCACTTTTCCTGAGTTGCTGGTATGCTATAGGGCTCCCTGCTGGAATAGCTTCTATGGAAAATTTTTAATTTTATCCCTTGGACACAAAATAGGGAGCATTGTCAGCCACCACTTTAGCCAACATATCAACAAATTTGCTTTAACTATGCTTCTGAGGTGATTAGATTACCAGATGTATTTAAGATCATCATTCAAACATAGACACAGACTTTTTCATATCTATTTTAATTTTATTTCTTTGGGATTTATGGTGGAATATTAATCTAGGTTAATTCAGGAAAACAGATTCCATTCCAAGTATTACAAGAATTTTTGGCTTTAATAAAAGGAATTAGCAATTTACATTTCCATTGAAATGGCCTGGGGAGTCAAAGAAAAAAATGCTACTCTTGGGTTATAAAAATTATGTTGCAGTCAATGGTTGCAGCTGCCTAAAACCTTCAAATGGGTAATTCTCAGAAAGTCACTTAGTTGTCATCAGTTTGTACAATATCAGGAAAATCTGTTAATCCCAGGTGTCCATAGCACTGAGATGGATGGTCTACAAGAATTCATTTTGAAAGCCATGGCAAACCTCACCTCTGCTGCTGACCCATATCCCTGCTTGCAGCTGCCAGTAGAAAATAAGGGTTTCCCATTCTTCCTTTCACTTCTCAGGTGTCAGGTGTACCTAGAATCACACTGAAAAGGAATTCTTCTATGACTCAAAGGAGAATTTAAGAAGTATATTGCATATTAGCCCTTATAACTATTAGCCTGAAGGAGGTCATCTATTTACTATAATTAGAAATTATCAGTGCAATATCTTTTGAAATCAAAGTATTTTATTATTTCAATGTATAAGTGTATGGCAATTTGCAATCAAGAACAGCCAAGGGAAGTCTAAACAAATGGTGAAACTCCCTGAGAATGAAAATGTGTCTAAACATAACAGATGAGCCACATAATTTTAGCTTAAGAATTTTCAGAGTGAAACCTCAATATTTGTCACAGTTCTGGTTGATTTATGTATTTGTCCTTCTATTTTTTAAATATCTTACAGATTTCGAAAATACTGTTTTGAAAAATTCACTCTTTAATTTAATTTCAACAGTTATATATTTTTATATCCTGTCTTTGCTTTCAAAACAGCTAAAGGCAGTCATAAATACAGATTTTGCTTTAGAAAACTGAAGAATGTTTACAGTACTTGAGCCAAAGATTTGTTTTTAGAGTAGTATCACCATCTTGTGGTATGTTAAGATATTGCTGCTAGATATATTTAAAGGGTATTTTTTAATCATTCAATAATATGGAAGTACACTTTCAGCACTTGTCTCTCAGTCAGGTAGACATGTATTTAGTGAATATAATGAGCATTTTATTTAAATCTTAATAGTAATATCTGCTTTACAACACAGAAAGAATTTACTAAGTTTGATGCCACCACCTGAAGCTTGTATTTGTCTTTTGTTTGCCTCAGCCATTTAAATGTAAATTATTTACGAATAGAGATGTTGCCTTCTTCACAGATTAACCTCAGGAGCCTAAGGCACAAAAATCAGCCCAGCAGACACAAGATGAATCAGTTCATTCAGATATAAATGAATGGATTCCTTCTTGCATTTGTAAGTATTTCAAAACAAATCAGTTCCAGAATTTTTCTGTTTTTGTAAGAAACTATACAAATCAGAACTAATATTTATTTTTGTTTGTTTCAAACAAATTGGAATGCCCTGAGAAATTTTAGTATTTTGTTTTATAGCACAAATTTTTTAGGCATGTTGTGTACTGTGCTGATACCTTGATTTTGTTTAGTTAATTAGAAAATATGTAGGTTTCTTACTGAATTAATTTGTCTCTCTATGCATGAAATAATGTAGTGGCAAGACCTCTTTGAAGTCAAACCATTTGCATTTCCAGATTGCTAGTAGTGTGATTTGGGGAAATGAAACTTTCTTAGCCCTATTTTTCTCTTCTGAAAATTGACATCATAATAACTTCTTTATAGCAAATGGATAAACTAGATCTGTGAACTTTTATTAGTTTAAATAGTTGATTATTCAAAACCAATGGATCATCTCCCTCAAATGAATCAGTCACGAAATATTTAAAGTTGAAATATTTTCTCAGGTATCACATAGGCCGAAACATGAACAATTTTTTAAAATAAGATAAAATATACTTTTAATCATATAAAGTACTTTCCTTGAACTCTTCAAAATTATATTGTGATTTTGAATAAGCAACACTTAAACATATCTCTATCTTTCAGTCCTTTAGTTGAGATAAAAATTCCTTGACCTTGTATCATAGCTCTTGTGGGTTCCTGTTTGTTTCTGCTTTTAGAAAAGTCAAGATATTATTGAAATGCTGCTATAATTATCCAAGCAAAGGTTGGAGTTCCTTATTCAGGATGCACAGATGACTAGAGTTAATCTCTAATCTCATGAACTTTTAATGTAGCCACAATCCAGGGTAAAAGCATAGGTTGTTAATGTGAATAGGCTAGGCATGCCCCAGCCTGGAGAAAGCACATGAAAATAGAGTACACAGACAAGTAGAGGAGTCTCCAAATTCCTAAGCTTATTAAGTCCAAAAATGCTTGCATATGTGGCTATTACCGCCTGTATTCATGGTCAGTCCGGAAGCTCTGGCTGATTCTGATGCTAGCACACTGTTGATGTGGGTGGGGCTCCCAGTTTGGATGTTTCTGTTAGAGAGCATCTGCAAAGGTTGCTGCAGATCACTGAATGCAGGAAATAGTCCCTTGGCTTTATCTTGTGGAGACATCTAGTCCCACAGTCCTCAGGGACCCATGGTCCATGAGGATATTTTCTTCTCCAGAGATCCATGAAAAGTCCTTGTGTACCACAGTTCTTGGCCAACACTCAAGAGATTTATGCAATGGCACTCTGTTTGATGGACCATAGTAGCCTGGAGTAGATCTCTACCCATGAGATTGTGGCCTGTGGATTGCAAATTGTGCTAGTTTGACCATGCTTTTATGGTTGTCTTCCTAGGTTACACTCTTTAATAGGTTCTTGCAGTTACGTTGAGGTCCCAAATTGTCAGTGAAATTGTCTATGACATGTCTTGTTTTTCTCCTTCAACTTTCCCATCTGTTCAGGTAATGGTATTTTTAACTCTTTTTACAACATTGTTTGACAAATATGGCTTCACTCTGGTTCACACATTCACATCCATAACTTAATAGTTGGCATGTCACGTTCTTTACAAAAATAAAATCATCTTGACTTAAGGTTTGCTTATCCTGCTTCAGAGTTGTTCCAGTTTTTCCAGTTTCTGTTTTGCCTTCTATATCATATTCATACTCAAGTGAGGAGTGGGAAGATGAGTATCTATTTGCAAGTTCTTTGCAACTTTTTACCATTGGCAGCTTGATAAGATTAACTGTCTCCCAGGCTCCAGGGACATTTTTTGTTGAGTCCTTCTCTCTTGAGTGTACTGATGTGGATGACTATCTGTGACTTTCAGAATACCAGGAATTACACCTCCAACTTTTCTGTGGTCTCTAGTTATATGAAAGTGTTACCCCTTGGAAACATTTGTGTAATTCGTATCTGAAAGTGATGCAGGGTAAACTTAACTTAAAACCTGCAGGGCAGTAGGCAGCTGTATGAATAGTGGACTAACTGAAAAATCCAAGAGACCCCGGAGGGGATCTCAGTTTAGCAATCTGCATCTAGAACACACCGTTGGATACTCCTGCTTTTGCTCTCCAGGTTCCCTGGACACACCCCAAGAGCCCCTAACACTCTCCATCTTGCCTGAGTGAGAGGCAGGTAGCTTAGGTCCCACACACACACGCATGTGCATTCTCTTAATGTAAACTTTCTAGCCCCACAGGGCTCCTCAAATAGTTATTTCTGCTTCTAGTGAACGTGCTGTATGTTCCTGACTGGACTCTCGCCCTCTCCATGAATTCTTTCTCAAGTAACCCAGCATCTCATCAGCATGTCTCAGCTCACTCCCACCTCATCAAAAGCTTGGAGTGTAAACCTATTTTATGGCGACAGTAATGACCTTAGGGCTCCCCCCAGAACAGTACAGTTTTACTTCTTCTCCAGACTTAAAGGTAGACGTCACATTATATTCAAAGTTGACTTTGTCATTCTGGGATGTTAGGGAAGTCTCCATTCCTCAGGATTACGGGTTTCAGGGAATTTATTTCTGAGACATATCTTAGATGCCTCCCTCTATGGCTTGGAATGGAAAGGACTTCTGTGTGTGTTGGGGGTGGGGATGACTCAGCGAGGTGAAACCCTCTGTGAAGTTTCCACTTGATTATTTTATATACTCAAAGTAGGTGGGTGGGTAAAGAATCCTAGAAACAGTTCACATGGTTATCTTTTGGAAAATTATGTTTTGGTCAGGCAGCTTATATTGGAATTTCATACCTATTGCAACTTTGTGCCTTAGTATATAATATGATATTGTAACACCCAGTTCAACATCTTCTGAAATATCACACTCCATGTGGAAACCTTTAGCTAATAACCTAGAAAGAAAACAGCTGTTTTAATGTTACATCTTCCCCAAGATCTAGGTAAAACCAAACCCAAGAGGACATCATTAATTTTTATCATTCTCCTTTAGTAATAATTAATTTTCAGTCTCGCTGTTATGTATAACTGAGGTTTGATTTTAAGATAAATGATTTCACATCCCATATTATAGATATCTTACATGTAAAAAATCACTTCTGTCCATTTGAAAGAACCATTCTATTATAGATTATCAAAGGCCAGCAGAGAAAACATATTTGATGTTTATAAGACTATCACTGCACAAGTGTGCAATTAATGATGTGTGAATCAGGTAACAGAAATGGGAAAATTCTGTGTGAAATGTAATAGTATAAATTAAATTACAGAATAAAAATAAAAGAGCTTAATCAGGAGCATTTATAAGTACGACGAGTCATTAAACTGCCAATAGTCTGAAAGAGCCGAAGTTGCAAAGGCATCTCTTTGCCCTTTTATAGGGTTCTCTGGAGACAGATCGTATTGAGATTTTAGGAGGAAAAAAATCAATAGACTTTTAAAATTCTGAAGTGATTATTTGGCTGGATTAATATGGTTGTCTTTTTAAAGATATAAAGCAAAAGATAAAGCAAATTAATTAAAGTCACACGTTTTCACAATAATAAGTATTGACACACAATGAAACTTGCTACTGTCATCATAAATCAGCCTCTCTCTCTGTCTCTGTCTCTCTCTTTCATGACTTTTTTTGTGTTGATGTTAATAGAATTTAAGGCAGCTACATGGTAATGCTAATTTGAACTAAATTTCTTCCATACTTATTTTTCTGACAATAAATGAGGTTAAAGGGAGTTGGGTAATAGAAACTTTGAACTGGAGTAAGTCATGTTATGCAAGGTCTGTTTATTTCACAAAATCAAATTAATTCTCTTGTATTCTCTGCTGGTATATTAGTCCCCAAAATGTAAAACAGACTATTTTTGTAATATTTCTGTGAAAATTATAAAATTAAAGTGAAATAAACAGCATATTTAACTTTCGTACAATTGATTTTAATTTGTCAGAAGACAGCCCTCTATGAGTTCTTGCAAATGAAACACTATTTAGACAATAATATTTATAAGTGAGTCATCCAGATCATCATTCATAGCAAGAAAAATTTTGATTATTCTTAGCATAGGAAGATCCTGAGACCTAATTAAGCAGGAAAAAAAATAGAATTGTTTTCTCAGACCAACTTTTCTTAAGACCAAATCACCCTTTCAAAGAACAAAATTACAATCTGAGAATGATAGGTAAGACTTTACCTAATAAAAGTATGATTGTTGAATGGCAAATTTTAAAACTGCAGTGCTAGATAATTATGACACAAACATGTCCACTTGTTGCCGAGCATTGCTAGAAAGTCTGGATCCTGACTTTATAAAATTAGAAGAGAAAGTACGTGTCTTGTCTTCTTAGTGGCTTAATTAAGATAAGAAGGTTAGTTGGAGAGACTGAATTAGATCATGCTTCATGTCTGAGCTACAGCCTCAACGCAGTCTTCCTCAGGAGGATGAGATAGCTGGAAACTCCTGTAACATGTAGATGAACCACCTGCTGTATCCCTCAGTTTATTGTGCTTTCCATAAAATTTTAATCTACACCTGGGACATTTAAAATGTGTGATAATATTTTCTTGTGATCAAGTGCAGTTTTCCTGCACCTCTGCTTTTGATCTCCATCTCAAGTAACCCCACATGTATTGTTCCCAGTGAGCTTCTTATGCGTCAACTATTGTTGTTTAAGCTGCATAACAGTTATAAAGTCTCAGTGGTTCACAACAAAGATTCACCCATCTGCTTGTTGGAGGCATCTCAGCTAACATTAACAAATATGGGCAACAGTGTTACATGCTGTCTAACCTCCCAGGCTTTGCTCCTCATTACCAATTGGAATTGGTTTTGCTGTACTTATGATCATCCCATGTCCCAGTTAAAGGATACAAGTTCCTTTCCATTGCAATATCAAAAGTGCAAGAGGACAAGATCCACCATACACACTTCTTCCAAGTATCCTCTTTGACCAAAGCAAATCCCACAGCTAAGTCCTGCATCAATGTGGAGTGAATATTTGCTATATAACACAAATGATCACAGCTTTTATGTTCTGATACTATTGAAACAAAAAAACAATTACCCCCAAACAAGTGACAAAGCACAGTTTTATTTTGCTCATGGTCTTGTAAGGCAGGAATCTGGGAGATTTGTCTATACTGTCCATATTAGGAGTATCACATGGTTAGGTGGTAGCTGAGGCTGCAGTCTTTTTGAGGTTCACCTGCATGACTGACCATTGATGCTGACTGCTAGTTAAAAGCTCAGCTGGGCTGTTGCTTGGAGAACTGTGGCCTCTCCAGCTTGGGTGTTGTGGGATCCAGGGAGTTTTAAAAATATGAAGAAACACAACGAAAACAATTTAACTCCCTTATGAAAGGCAACATAAGGGCATAATGAAAATGTGTATTCTGGAAAGTAAATAGTGGAAGAAAGGAACAGAGAATTTATTCAAAGAAATAATAACTGAGTACTTCTCAAATCTGTCGTAGGATTTGAATATATGTGTCCATGAAGCTAACAGATACCTTGTTATATAAAGTACAGAGACCTACCCAAAGACACATTATTGAAACTATCAAGCATTCAAGACAAAGGCAGAATATTAAAGAGTGGGTAGGGGACAAATTGCAATTAAAAAGCAAAGGCATTTCCATTAGGCTGTCATATCTTAGCAGAAGCAACAGGTCAGACAAGAGTGGAAGGACTTATGCAAAATACTCAAAGACAAAAACTACCAGCCAAGAGAAATAAAGGCTTTTCTAGATAAAAGCTGAAGTTCACTACTGTTATATTGTCTTTACAAGAATTAGTGAAGATCTTCTATATAAGTAATATAAAAGAAAATTTACCAAAAATAAACAAGATTATACATAAATAAAATGAGAAAAGAAAAGATAAAATGTCAGTAGCCAGCCCTTATATATCAAGAATTAACCCTAAAAGTAAATTGTCTAAATTTAACAATCAAAAGACAGAATGGCTAGATGGATAAATAAAGCCTAACTTTATGCTAGCCTAAAGAGACTCACTGACTATTTAGACAGAGACATATTTAAAATAAAGTGATGGAAAATGGTATCTGAACCAGTAGACAATTTAAACAAGCAGGAACCACTATACTCATATCAAATTTAAAAAATCCAGCTAAAGGAAGTAAAGATGGGGTGTGGTCTGATGGAATAGGAGTTGGGTGCAGTCCACATGCATCCCAGGTCCCAGGTTCTCATCCTGGGGCCAAATGAAAAAGCCAAGATTAACAACTGAGTAGACTGCATCTCCCTCCTCTCTCTTTCTGCCTCTTTGCCTGCTTGACAGGTTGCCTTCATTCCTGCCTGCACTTTTCTTAAAAAAAAGAACCAAAATATATAATGCAAATATTAACAGATCTAAAGGAAGTCATTAATAGCAACACAATAATTATGAGACCGTAAATTCTCACAGCAACAGAGTTCATCAATACAGAAAATCAACAAGGAAACAAAGGCTTTAAATGAAAAATGAGGTGAGATGGACTTAATATTTACAGAGCACTTCACCACAGCAACAAAATATACATTCTCAAGTGCACATAGAACATTCTCAAGTATAGGACGTAATTTAGGACACAAAATATTTCTCAATTATTTATAAAGATTGAAATAATATCAAGTATCTTTTGGGATCACAATGCTATGAAACTGGATATTAACCAAAAGAAGAAAGGGGAAAATCATCATGTGGGGATTAAAAAACATGTTGTTGAACAACTATTTGGCCAATGGAGAAATTAAAAGAAATACCTGAGACAAATGAAAATGAAGATGTACTTACCAGGATCTATGAGATACAGCAAAAGAATACTAGTAAGAAAAGCTTATAGCAATATAGAACTACTTCCAAAAACAAAATCTCTCACACACACACATACATGTACCCCTAATCTTATATCTGAAGGAACTAGAAAAAGAAGAAAATAGTAAGCCAGAAGTCAGCAGTAAGAAGGAAATTTAAAAATTAGAACAGAAATAAATGAAATAAAGATCAAAAGACAATCCAAAATATTAGTGAAACAAGAACTGGTTCTTTGAAATGATAAGCTAAATAGAAAACCCTTTAGCCAGGCTCACAAAGAGAGAGAAAACTCAAATAAATAATATCTGAAAAAAGAAGAGTTACAACAGAAACCACAGAAATACAAGGGATAATAAGAAATTATGAACACCTATTTAGCAATGAATTGGATAATCTAAAAGAAATGGGTAAATATTACGAGACATATGACATTCTAAGATTAAATAAAAAGGAAATAAAAAATCCAGAGACCAAGTAGGAGTAAGGAAATTCAACAATTATAAAAAATCTACTAAAAAACAAGAACTTGAACCAGATGAATTCACTAGTGAATTCTATTAAGTTTTCAAATAATTAATAATACCTTTTCTAACTTCCAAAAAAATGAAAAGGAAAAATTTCCAAACTCATTTTATGAAGCCAACATTGTCCTGTTTCCAGAATCAAAGACATCACAAAGAAAGAAAACCATAGACAAACATCTCTGATAAATAGATGCAAAAATCCTCATAAAACAATAACAACTCACAAACTGAATTTAATAACACATTAAAAGAATCATATACCATTATTAAGTGAAATTTTTTCCAGGGATGCAAGTTTGGTTAAACATATGTAAGTCAATTAACATGATATACTGTATCAACAAAAGAAAGGGCAAAAATCATACCATCTCCATGGACACAGACAAGAACATTTGATAAGATTCAACATCTATATATAATAAAAACTGAAAAAAATCAGCATGGAAGGAGGTTACCACAATATAACAGAGGTTATACATGACAAATCCACCCAATATCATATTCAATAGTGAAAATCTTAAAACTTTTCCTCTAAGATTTGGAACAGATATGGATTTCCATTTTCACTGCTAATCAGCATAGTATTGAAAGTCCTAGCAGAGCAATTAAACAAGATAAGGAAAAAAAAGGTATACAAATTTGTAAGGAAGAAGTAAAACTATTAGTATTTGTATATGACATGATAAAATTACTCCAGAAAAACTATTAGAAATAATAAGTGAATACAGTAACATACAAGGCTACATAATTAATATAAAAATATCTGTTGCATATCTATATGAAAATAATGACTAGTAGAAAGAAAATCAGGAAAATGAAACCATTTAAAATCACCTCAAGAAGAATTAATACTTAGAAATTTAACCAAAGCGGTGGCATGGCTATACACTGAAAGCTGTAAGATGTTGAAAGACAGGACAAAACACAAAATAATGAAAAAAAAGCTACGTGCTCATGAATGGGAATAATTAACATAATTAAAAGGACATTTTACCTAAAGCAATATACATATTGAGTGAAGTGCCTATTAAAATCTCAATGGCATTCTTCACATAAAAAGAACCTAAAATTATAAAATTTGAAATACAAAAGACATGATTAATACAAATAATACTGAGAAAAACAACAAAAATGTAGGACATACTGTATAATCTCAAACTATACTACAACATGGTAGTAATCAAATCAGCCTGGTATTTTAATAAAAGTGTACAGTAGAAATGGAATGGAATTGAGAGGTCATAAAAATCCACACATATATGGAAAGCCAATTTATGACAAAGAAGCCAAGAGCATACTATGAAGCATGCAAAGACTCTTCAAAAAATGACATTGGATAACTGACCAGTCCACTTGCAAAAGAATGACAGTAGGCCACTACCTAACACCATACGCAAAAATTAATTCCAAATGGTTTAAAAAATTGGATGTTAGAACTAAAAATGGAAGTACATTGAAGAAAACTTAGTTAATATATTCCTGAATTTGCCTTTAGAAATGTCTGTGATTTTGACTCCAAAAGCATGGGAAACAAAAGCAAAAATGAATAAATGGGATTCGATCATATTTAATTAAAACTTCTTACAGTGGGGGGAAAAATGATCAAAATGAAAAGACATTCTACTGAATGGAAGAAGATATTTGTAAATCACACATCTGACAAGTTCCTATCCAAAATTTATAAAGAACTCATAAAACTCATACATTTCTCTAAGAAGACATATAGATGACCAGCAGGCACATGAAAAGATGTTCAATATCTCTATCTCTTATTATCTGATTTGCATTATTGCATATCACAGCAATGCAGTATCACTTCACTTCAGTGAGAAAAGCTTGTATTAGAAAGTATTGCAGAGGCTGTGGAGAGAATGGAACGCCTGTACACTACTGGTTGAAATGTAAAGTCATACTTCATTATGGAAAGTAATATGAGGGGTCCTCAAAAATATGATCCAGTTATTCTACTTCTAGGTATTTATGCAAAGAATAATATAACACTAATTGGAAAAATATGTGCATCCCATTGTTCATTGTACCCTTGTGTATAATAGTCAATATGGAAACAACCTGAGTGTCTATTGATAGAGGAATGGATATACAGGTATTAAAGAGAAATAAATAAATGAACAAACATAACAATAGCACACACTTAAATAGAGAAAAAAAATATTGGTAGTTACCAGGCACAAAGCATGAGAGGGTGGGGTAGATGGAACAGATTAAAGGGGCCAATAATTAATGTCTATGAATGGTACTCTTCTTTTAGACTGAGGACATTTTCCCTGTAGAAAGCCCTCTAAGTCTTCTTGACAACCATCCACAGGTCCTAATAAGGGCTACAGAAATAAACACTTCTTCACAAGCTTGCACTATAGCTACTCTGATCCCTTTGAGAAGTCCAACACAGCCTAACCATTTTAATTTTCAGGCCTGCGTTAAATAGAAATACTTAGTCTTTTCCTTAAATATTAAGCTTTTGGTTGCTCTTGCCTATGAATTTTGGTCTCCAATTTCTAGGTCTTCAAGTAACTGATTTAAAACTTTTGTATCCTCAGACCAGTAAAGCCACCTCTTTCTTTTGGGCCCCTATGTTACTGTAATGAAGCAAATTAGAAATGGCCCAAGGGACACAGGTAAATGTGAATCCCATTTTGTGTATTTCCCTTGTTCCAAGGGTCATAGACCCTCCATTTCCCCAAATGCATTGTTGTTTACCTATGCCATCAAATCAACTTTTCTCATCTGCTTTTATAAATTATTAAATTGAGGGTTAGTTAGATTCAAGATACTCCATCAAACACATAATTGGAAATTAAATCTTGATATTCTGTTCTCTGTACTTTTGAGCTGTGTTCATATCTCCACACCACCTCCGTTGTCTGGCAGCTGCGTTTTGGACTTACACTGGCATTAGCGCTTGCTTACCTTTGGGATTTCTTCATTTATCCCTTTAAAAAGTATTGCTTTCATTGTTAGTAATATTTGTAAATAATTATTTTTAGTATTGGTGTTGTATCAATGGAGCATATTATTCGAGTAACCCTAATCATCAGATAATTGTAAGCAGAAGTGCTGAATCCATTTTCCACACTGATGCCGGTGTGAATCTAAAAATTAGTTACAAGCCTCTTACTCCTTTGTTTAAAATTGATCAGTACCTCTCCAAATCCTAAATTCTAAACTAGTCAAAAGACTTCCAGTGTCACACTTAAATAAATCAGATCTACCAGCCTTCTCAGTCTCATTTTTATCTACTCCTTTTCTTTCTTTATTAATTCTGGTAACTGATTGACAATGCATGTTTTAGTTGTGCAGGTTCATTATTCATCATTATGTGATATACCTCACCTACCAGCAAATTTCTGATAACCTTGCATTACAGTGCACTGGACCAACAATACAGGATTCCATCTTTCTGACATCTGAGTTTTATTCCGTTGTGTATATACCACAACTGCTTTATTCATTTATCTATTGATAGACACTTAGCTTGTTTCTATTTCTTGACTCTTGTAAATAGTGCTGCAACAAACAAGGGTGATATATCTTTTAGAATTAGTGTTTTAATATTCTTTGGATAGCTAGGAGTAGAATTGCTGGATCTTACAGTATTTTAGTTTTTAATTTTTGAGGACCCTTATACTGTTTCCAAAATCACTGTGACAATTTACGTTCTGACAGTATGGCACAAGGGTTCCCTTTTCTCTCACCCTTGCCAATTTCTGTGAATAAGTCTTTTTCTTTTCTTCCTTTCCTGCAACAGAAATAATCATAGAATTGCTTGTGCTTGGCTTTCCATGTTTCAAAACCTACTGCCTTTATTTTTGCTGTTTTATTTTCCAGGAGAACTTAGTAATTGTCACTGTTTTGTTCGGGAACTAAAGCTACTTATTTCAAATACCAATTCCTGAAAGTCTGTTTGAAAAAACCTCTCTCTCTCTCTCTCTCTCTCTCTCTCTCTCTCTCTCTCTCTCTCTCTCTCTCTCTCTCTCTCTCTCTCTCTCTCACACACACACACACACACACACACACACACACACACACACACACACACAGCATGAATCTCTACATTTGTATCATTGTATTTACTACAATTGTAGATCCTGTACCATAGTTTCTGGTCTTTTTGTATGCATATGTTCTTTTTCCAACTACCTTTTGTGTATCATAATTTAAGGAAGATCTGTTTACTTCTGGTCTGTTATATATACAGTTACATTACATATAAACCAAAATATTATTTGGCTTTAATAATCACACTTGGAGAAATACTCCCTGACATTGATTTAATCATTGTCTTTTTTTAAACTTTCCAGCTCATACTGATATAATAAATCATTTATACCATTGCATATTAACTCTTGAAATCATTATCAAATAGAAATTTAAGGAAATAGCATTATCATAATCATAAATTGACTATAAGATCAATGTTGAATTATTCTAGAAGGCAATTAAACATTCAGCTACTTGTCTTAAAATATTTTGCAAAATATTGACCAAATATAGATATAATATAAAAATAAATGCATCTTGTGCAGGCTCATATAGATGATATCACTCATTAATGCCTTTGTTGTCCTAAAGGAGGCTTCAGAAGAGGTGAGACTATCGTATTCACATAGATGAACAGTTTACTGAATGTGCCATTATTTTGGTTATCCCATATTTTCTAATTTCATAAATTATAACTGGATACATACAGAAACATTTATGCCATTCTATCTAGCACATTTTGTATGTCAACAACTTTTTATCTGAAAAAAAATAGAATTACAGTCAGGATATGATTTCATTTTGATATATATTGATATGACTTGTCTCAAGTTGTTATCTCATGTATGTTCTATGTTTTTTTTGCTTATTCATCTCTTAAAAGCATATCTTAAAAGTGAAAATATTTGAGAATGTGAATTGACTGAATTCTTTCAAAGATGACTAGATTTTGCATATACATTCAGTGTTTTAAACTTTGTGCAAGGCCTTTAAATTCAGAATACACAAATGAAACACATTCTATTCTCTTTCATGATGATCACATTCTATTGAATTTTTCTCATTGTGTACTTTGACTTGATTAGTTGTGTGGTAGTTTTTGTGTCTTATCTAATTTCTAATTGTGCTTCTTTTCTTATTGATATTCTTGATTCATGTTTGTTATTATAGTTATGTTTTAATCCTCTTACTATTTAATTGCTTCTAATATTCATCAGTATCTAATTTCTTCAATTGTTAACACATAATTTAGGTATTTACAGCATCTTAAAACAGAAAAATTACATTAAGTGATTTTTTGCTGGAAATATAAAATATAATTTCTATAAATAATTATACCTTTTTATAAACAATAGCAGACATTTTTGTACTTGAATTAATAGGATTTTATCATCATTTAAAATTGAAGTAATGCAAAAAAATGAATATTGTATTATTATTCTTTATTATTCTTTTTCATCAAAATATCAATTTCTAAAGTGAATGAAGGTGTTTATGTGAAATGTTTTAGTAGACTCTTTTAGTTGATTTTACTGCTGTTCATTACCTGTAGATTTTTCTACTCCCAGATACCACATAATATTCAATTGGAAAATGTTTTACTAATATGCAAAACTACAAACATTTATTAAATGTCATTAGACTTGACATTTTTACATTTAAAATTGAGAGTAAATATGATCTAAAGATGACAGTATTTGATTTTTCAAAAATGGGTGCAGACATGTGAAAATAAAACCAATAAACTAATTTTCAGAAATATAAGTTCACAAACTTTAAGTAATATATCATATTAATAGCAGTTATATCACCATGCAAGTCAGATTAAAAATGCAGCTCAGTTAAACTTCTTTAATTATAAATTTTTGTAAGTACATTGGACTTGAAAATAAAAGGAAATCATTAAGGTAAAGGTATAAAATGTGTTAACAACATTTCAAACATTAGTATTCATAACCAAAATTATGTTTTAGAAATATGTGATAAGAAACCAAAATAAATCAGGAATATGAGATACACAATGAAAAATATCTAGCAATTGTAGGCACATTTTCAATGGAATTTGATGTTAGACGTCTCACTAAATGAGCTGAAACTCCATCCAGATACATGTTATAAAACAAGTTCATCTGCAAGTAATTTAATTTGCTTATGTGAAAAAGCTCAGCAGTGCTCTGTGTGGCTTTATGTGTCTGAGACATATCACAAAAGCAATTAGATCACACTGGAAGCCAGCTGTGCATCAAGTAGATTGCTTTTATGTAAGTGATAAAAACCTTGTAGAGTGTGAACAATACTGGGTATAAATGTAACATTTTAATGAGCAACATAAAAGAGGAATAGAATGAATATGCAAGTGGGGAAAGCGGGGAAAGGAAGTGAGAAAGGTTTGAACTGGAATTAATAAATTGTTCACCTGTTCTGACTTTTAATCAGAAAATTTTCTACATCATTTAATTAATTTATCAAATATATTATCCCAATTTATAGTTTAGTCACTTGGAGCAAATTTAGCATTTATAGATTGTATTCTAAAGGAAGGCATACATGGTGTTATCAAAATCTGTTATTTACTAAGGGAAGTATAGAAACAAAGAGATGAAAAAGTGATAGGGAAGGGATAAAGAGGGAGGTATAGATGAAGAGAAATTTTGATGACATTCTTGACTTAACATTCTTCCCTTACACAGATGAGCTCATATCATTTAGATTGCCTTATTAGAATCAATTCAACGTTGGATGAATTAATGGGTGGATAATCTTACCTGAGTTTAAAGACAATGGTGAGAGAATAATCAATAATATCAGTAATCTTTTTCATCATTTTTAAGAGCATGACTTATTTTATTAACTTTTTAATGTGACATCTAACATTACATTTAAAATAGTTCCAAATTTTGTTAGAATCAAGAGCACAACTGCAAACAACATCTGATTATAAGCATTCACGTACCCAGAAACAACAGATTATTATTCCCTTTCTGAATAATTTATAATTGTATTTATTGAGCATTTATTATGTGCTGAGAAATCTTTTAACATTATTGTGTTTAAGTCATTGTATTTGTTCAAGTAACTCTTTTAGATTTAAATTAAATTTTTATGTCAATATGTAGAAATACATTTTAGTGAGTTCATAAAATGCTATAAATTATATAGCATACTTGTTTTGGGGAAGCTATTAATAATTGTTAGTTCAGTAATTATTTATTTTTATATAACTTTATATAATTTTTTATATAATTTTATAATTATTTATTTTTCTTAAAGTATAATTGCTTTTAGGAGACACATATGCACACAGCAGTCATTCTTTTTGATTTTCCCTGGATACTTTCCATTCTGCTCTTCACATGAAACATTAGAAGAGGTTATATAAAGTGCAAAACTCTAAAAGAATATTCTGTAAACTTTTGTGATGATTATGAAAGTATTTCAGTTACTGGAGTAAAATGTAATGTTTAACACTCACATAGAACCAGCGCAGATATGTCCTTGGCTATGACTTTGAGACACTGAAAAGAAGACCAATGACATTTTCTAGATTTTATCTTCCTTGTTTTCTTATTTCTAGCTGTTTTGATGGTGCTCATTGCATTACTTATTTTAATTTTTATAATATTATTTGTTTTACTTCCTATCTTTGATAATGTGACTACCTCAATGAAAAAACTATGGAATTGTAGATTCTGATCAGTACATTGACTTCAGTAAAGATAAAGAATTTTTTTTACTTCTATTTGTCCATTTTGATGACCAACTGAATACACAAAGAAAATTATGAATCAGGGATATAAATTAGGAAATATCATATCAACTACATATTGAGACATTTCTGAGAGTTATGGAACAGGACCTATTAAATAGAAGGAATATCTTGGATCAGCTTGGAACATTTTCTCCTCTCTGTGTCCCCAGAAAGTAATTTAAGAAATCTATAAAAATAATCATATCACATCACTGAGTTAAAGATAAAAGTTCTTACATTTAATAGTTTATTATCTAATTTTATATTTTATAAATAATACCTAACAATGTAATTTATTATAAAATACTAGTTGTCACATTTAATTTAAAGCCCTAAAAGACAATTTTAGAGTTACTAGTGAATAAAATAAGATAAAATATTTTACATTTATGGTTTTTGAAATTTTTTATTATTTGAGTTATAATTATTATGAAAGTAAAAAAAATTATTTTGAAATGTTATAATTATATGTTGAGAAACCTAAAAACAAAATAAAAATAATTATCTTTAAATTGTTCCATACAGTGAAATATATATATGTATGTGTGTGTGTGTGTGTGTGCGTGTGTGTGTGTGTGTGTGTGTGTGTGTGTGTGTGTGTGTGTATTACCTTCAGGTTTATCAGGTATTAACCATTAGAAAAGGTGAAAGTAAATGTGACATTCAGAAAATAACAGCACATTATAAATTATTATAGAAATAACCTAGAAACCCTATTCAATTTTCTTGTATGGTGCCTTTTAAAAATCACAAGTGGAGTAGTAATTTATGTTTACTGTACATAATGACTCATTATTGAAATATACATCTTCAATATGAATAATGTGTATATCTATACAGTCCTTACTTTGTATGGTTCCAGGATGATATAAACTGTTACTAGAGTTCGGTTAAATAATGCCAGTCCCCCCAAAACACAATTCATATTCAACTTACCATTCTGTATTAACCTGAGTAACTGCATAAAGTATGAATTTTGCTTCTAATTCATACATCATGTGAAAAATAGATAATCATAAATCAAAGAAGTTTTTAAAATATGAAAAATATTTTAAGTAAACAAAAATGAACAAGCAACTAAGCCAAAAGAAGTAAAATAATGTGGATTATTATCATTAAATTAAAATGCCACTTCAATGAATAGATTTCCATATTGATAGACCATTCCCTGTTTGATTCCTATCTAGATGTGAATCCATCCCTTTTCTCTTAATTCTAGGAGCTTATGTCCCATAATCCCTTCAAGCTCAGAATTCCTTCCCCTACATTTTTTTTTTTTTTTTTTTTGGATAATTCATATTGTTCTACCTAGGGATCTCACCCCTGCTGCTTGAAGTAGTAAAATTAATAGCAGAACTTATAAGTTTGAGGTAGGCAGAGTGCTTTTGTGTGACATCAGTGAATATATTTTAATGCCTTTTTTAAAATGACCCCTATTTTAGAACTATTTGAATATTTCAAATACACTATTATCTTGTTTAGTGTTTTATTTTCTACATATTGGTCCAGAAAGTTTTATTTATTCCCTTGACTTTGTATTTCTTGTCTTTACCACTAAAATGTCAACTTTCTGAAGGCTTTATTACCCAGGATCTTTAGTAATTTAGAATATCTTTTAAATAAGAACTTAAATATTTTTTGAGTAAAAGAGTGAAGACAATTCCATTCTTAAAGGTCCTTCAAGTAAACGCCATTAAAATATTCACTTTACATACAGCAATATAAATATATAATTAACGCCTATCAAAATCCTAATGTCATTCTTCATAAATTAAAAATCATGAAATTTATATGGAATGACAAAACATCTGAAGTCTTAAGGATAAAAAGAGTTAAAAATGGAGGCATTATGCACTCTGACTGCAAACTATAATGGAAATTTATTTTAATAAAATAATTGGAAAAAAAAACACCTATGCACACATCAGTGGAAAAGAATTGAGATCCCAGAAATAAATACACACATACATAAACAATTAATTTATGACAAAGAATCTAAGAGCAAACAATGGAGCAAAGGCAGTCACTTCAATAAGAGGCATAGGAAAAACTGAACAGCCACAATGAAAAGAATAAAATTGGTTCTTTATTTAATATCATAAACAGAATTATTCACAATGTATTAAAGACCTGGATGTAAGATCAGATTGCATAAATTGCATAATGACATTGATCTTGGAGAAGTTTGACTGGATTCAACTCCAATGACAAATGTAATTACATCAAACTAAAAATCTCTGTACAACAAAAGAAACTCTCATTAAAACAAGAAGACAGCTTACTAAATGGGAGAAGATATTTGCACATCGTACATCTGAAAAAGAGTTGATATCCAAAATATATAAAGAACTCATAAAACACAACGAAATAGTACAATGAAAAACCATGGAGCAAATCTGAATAGACGATCTCCAAAGAAGACACACATGGCCAAAGACATGAAAAAATGTTCAGCATCTTTTATAGTTATGGAAAAGAAAATCAAAACAATGACATTGCATCTCACACTTACGAGACTTATATGATAAGAAATAATAAGTGTTCATAAGGATTGGAGAAAAGGGAAATTGTATATGCTTGGTGGGAGTGTAAATTGATGCAGCCATTACGGAAGAGTACGGAGATTGCTCAAACATTGGAAAATGAAAATACTATACAATCCAGGTATCTCATTTTTTGATATTTACCCTAAAAGCACAACAACATTCATTCAAAGAGATATGTGCATCTCATGTTTATTGCAGCATTATTTACAGTAGTAAAGAGCTGGGTAATCTAAATGTCATCGTCAGATCAATGGATAAAGAGGATGTGTTATATATACACAATGAATACTGCACAGTTATCAAAAGATGAAAATATGCCATTTGCAGCAATATGTATGAACCTAGAGGCAATTACTGAGATAAGTCAGATAAAAACAAATTTCGTATTTCCCACATATGTGAGATACAGAAAAATCCAACAAAATGTTAATTTATAGAATAAATTTAAGGTTGCAGAAAAGGAAGTGGAAGAGGTGTGGGCAAATAGGGTAAAAGGGGTCAATTATATGTTGAATGGTAGAATTGAACTCTTGGTGGTGACTATATACAGATGTGTTATATACAGATGTTGATTTATGATGATGCATACCTTAAACTTATATAATTTTATAATGCAATGTTCCATCAACAAAATTGTTAAAAATAAAGAAAGTGGATGCTGTGCATTTCTAACAATAAAGAATGAGAGTTGAAAGATTAAAAGGGTAGATTGTATAATGGCTGCAGTGACTTATGGCAGTGAACGAAATGTAATATATGTAGATATATAATGCCCTATATTTGAAACCTATACAATGTCATAAACCAATGTTACTTCAGTAAGAAATTAATTTAAAAATATCCTACTGTCAGTAAAGAAAGTATCCTAATATTTCACCTGGGACGGCTGTGATGATTGACTTAATTCTTTCTCTTTTTTTTCCACAATACTCTTCTTTGGGTATTTTCTCTCCTACTTGTCCAGATTTTTTCTTTTTAATTTTTCAGCTTCTTTCTTCAAAGTGTATACATCTTGCTCCATGCTGTCAAATAATCATCTTGTAGCTTTAAACATCTTTAAAAATATGTTCCTCCACACAGGTCTATACTAAAGGAAATTCTGTCACCTTCAACTAAAATAAAATTCATTTGTTTTGCTTCATAAAAACTAAGTTGGTAAACAATAAAGAGAACATTTCTAACTGTTTGAAAAATCATTCATTTTGTAAGAATTAACATAAATAAATTTTGAATCATTCAGTTGATGCTATTATTAATACAGAAAAGTATATAAATACTTCAAACTATGAATGACATTTCAAATGGATTCGAGTAAATTGTACAAAAGTTTAGTAGTAGCTATAAAAGTAATTCTACATCTAGTAACCTGATGGCAAAATATCTTTTTGCCACTAAAATACATTAAAAACACTGTGAATTAAAATGATTGGCTATAATGAGTGAAAACAAAATAAATGAAAGTGATAGAGATTGAGAATTTCATTCTATTAATATTTCAGGTACACAAGAGTTTTCTTCTGATGACAGAAGTGTGACTGAACCCTGCATATCTACCTAAATTGAATTCTGATAGTTGTGTATCAAGTTAGCACTTCAAAATTTCCAATGTACTAGCATTTTCAAAACAGAATGCTAAGAGTCATATCAGTGATAACTTCTGGTTTTCAAATATATTGTCCTATCCTCACTTAGTACCAGCAGCTCAGTTTCCACTATTGATTAGGATCAATCACATCAACCAGTGTAATATTCCCTAGTTAGCCAGCCTGAATCTGCATGGGGAGCCCAAGATGACCAGTGGCTGTTTCAGCTTACAATTTAATAGGGCCATGACTGTACCCCAGTGGAAACATTTCTCCCTGAAGGGCCAAACCCTTCCAATCAGTTGGTTAAGTTTACCTATATGGGTAAAGTGTTTATTTGCTGTCAGTGAGAGAGATCATTCCATTGTTATCTGGATAAATGACTATAGAGTAGATGGTACCATAAACAACATCTACTTTGAGGAATATACCCAATCTTATAGGACAATATCTCAAACGTGGTTTGTCTATCCCTGATAATGTTATATTGAGCTTCCAGTAGCCCACATTCCTTTGCCATGCAATGAATTTCCTGATGATGTGTGAAATGTCAAAATGGTAGATAAAGTGTTAATGGGTGTCAACAGACATGTTTCAAACAGGAAATACAAATCTGTAAATAAATCTGGTGTATTTAACCTATTCCTTTGATGATAAACCATCATGCCTTTCATGAGACAAGACAATAGTATAAACAACCTGCCACCATGGCTGGTATTGCCAGGAACTTGTACAGAGCAAAGACTCCAGATTTGCATTTGCTGTTGTCACTCATATCCTTAATGGTGGTAGTTGGAAGATCTGCTTTGATGAGGGGAATTCTTTTTTTAAGAGAGCGTACATAGGTTAGCCTTGGTGGAGTAGAAGTTGGGTCCACATTCTCAGGCCCATCACAGTGAACACATATATCACGGACTGATGGGGAAACAACCAAGATGAACAACTGAAATAGAAGTGTTTCTTTCTCCTCTCTTATTGCCTGCTTGAACCGGGGTGGGTGGGGAGAGACAGAGAGACAGAAAGAGAGAAAAAGAAGCAAAAACATAGCCATAGACTGTCATAGACTCAGTAAGCACAAGGATGGCTCCTGACAGAATTTCTCCGGATTGATCACCATACTTAGTTTTACTAGTCTCCTCTTTATGGGTGCTTTCTGGCCAGCATAATATGGGACATAAATGGCCTCAGTGTGTTCAGTTCCAGAGCTATTCATATAGTTCTTCCCTAGATCACTTTCTCATCTATATTTTAATCTTGCAAAGATTTTTGCTTCATTAATATGTATATTTATATATAACATTTATCTATAAACATTATAAACATTTAATTTTAATATATGAATATATTTCTTTGACTCATTAATTCATGACTGAAAATTTATAGTAAAATACACTTGCATCAAATTATATTAAAAGTAGCAATCAAAGCTGAATGTAACTAAATACTATAATTGAAAGATTAAAGAGTGAAATATTTAAGTAAAGGGGAGATAAAGTTTGCCGAGGTAGATGAGAGTAATTGTGAAGGACAAAGTAAAAATTTTGAAAAAGGCTGGATGAGAACTAAAATTTCTTCTTTTTTTAAATGAAAATGCGGAAAGGAATGAAGGTAGTAGTAAGCAAGCAAGAAGAGAGAAGGAAGGAACAATTTGTTTTTACTTAGTTGTTTATACTGGTTATTTCTCCCATGACCCAGGACTCGAACCCAGGTGTATGTGTCCTTTGTCCTTTGGATGCACTACCAGGGTGTGCCGAGAACTAAAATTTCAACAGTACAAATATTCTTGCTCTTTTTTCAAAGAAGAAATGCACATTCCAGATTCACAGTGTACAAAGTTCTTTCCATATCCGTCAGTTTACATATGTAAATTGCTATTCTTTCACATACATTTTTAAGTCTCAACAATCTTAGGCCGAGAGGACACACACATGCATACATGATGAATATATAATAGAAGTGATCATTTCTAGTTAACTGGAATTTGATAAACCGGTCTCATATTTCCATCATAGAAATTTGATGCTATTTTTAGAAATGAATATTCACTGGAATTTTTACCACCAAATTGTCAAAATAGCATCAATTTTCACCATACCAAGGCTGTAAAATAACAAATGTGTGGTCATCAGTCATGTCAAACTCAAGGGTGAAAGTTCCTAATGTTTAAAAGTCTCCAAAAGTCATGTGAAAGTTCCTTTCAAAACCTGTGCCTGAGAAAGGTCAGTTCTGCTCTAAAAGTAGTAACAGTGAAGTCATGAGTAGTTTCAGAACTTTTCAACCTCTGTTCTCTCATTAGAGGAGAAATGCTGAGGTTCAGGATAAACTTCTGCTAATACAATAAAGGCTTCCTCAGGTTAGAAGATAAGAGTCAATATTAGAAAGTCAAGACATTTAAAATTTTGTGATTATAATAAACCTCATGGATTTTAGAATATACTTTTTGGTGCATTTTTAATAATTTAATTTAGAACAATGTCAAATTTGTAAATAAGAAGGTTAGTCATAAGAACAGAATTTTTAAAAGATGGGAAATAAGTTTTTTTTTTTTTTGGCAGGAATGAAGGTGAAGAAGCAGTCAGGAAGAAGCATTTTATTTTATTTCTGTTTAATTGTTGACACTGGTTGTTTTCCCTTGGATCTGGGACTTGACCCTGGGAGTATGTGACCTGCGTCCTTCAGAGGTGATTGACCTAACTGCTGCTCCACCTGGGTGCTCTGGAAAATAACTAATTCAAAACGATGGATTAAAATTTAAATTTTAAACTGACATAAAATAGTCGAATATTCTGTAGAATGTGTTGCATTATATACCTTCTGTGAGGAACATACTGAATTGTGAGAAATAGCAATATGTAAAAAAGAAAGGTGAACTATTTGGATTGACAGCTATAACAAAGTCAGCTATATCAGCATGCTCCCTATAAACTCCCTACCAAAACATTTCCCACCCATAGATCAGATACTTTCTCTAAAAGAAAGAAGTTGTTGATTTGGAATGACATTTAAGTATTTTGTTTTCTAAGTCTTATCGGTCTATGAAATTTTGAAGTGTTAAGAATTACTAAAAATGTTAATCTGTTAATATATAATTGAGAGAGGATTTGGTTCTAAAATGTTGGTCTATATTTGCAAATGCCACACTTAGAAGATTTGTCCAATTCCAAATGAATTAATTGCAAATTTAGTTCAAATATGAACGTATTTTGTAGAGACAAGCTATGTGCCAGAAGAGAAATTTACCTATATCAGGAATTACCTGTACTAGAACCAAGACCAGAGCAGAAGTGTTTTAATAAAAGTAAGCAGGGTACTAGAAAGAGAAGGTGGGAAACCTGATATGAAATAGGCAGAAAATAAAATGTGTAAATATATCAAAGATATCTTACGAGTCTTTGAAACAATGAATTCTGGAAATTACTCATTCTCTTCCTCTTCTACCAAGCTGGGATGGGAAATTAAAAAGAGAATCTCTTATTAGAACCTGTAATCTAATTTAGTCTACTATTCTTACAAAAATGAAATTAAAATACTCAAGATTACTTATATAAACTAACTCTAAAAATTATAAAACACATATAGTGCTGAAGCTATACAGTTTATTCCATCATAAAGGATCTTTTAAACTAAACTAAATCATCCTCAAGTCACTTTACGTGAGACATTACTATAGATATGAATTACAAGGATGTGAACAGCAGCACATAATGACTAGATTTCTGGGTTCAAATTTTTTACAAAAATAATGACTAATATTTCAGAGAGCAAAGTTTAATTCATACCATTATCTATCTATCTATCTATATCTCCTAAAACTTAGTTCTCAGGAATAGGAGAAATAAAGTCAATTTCAGATAAAATAACCATACAACTTACTTTCAAGTGATTGTCACTAAAGAATTTACAAAGAATGTAATTTAAGAAGAAAATTATTCTATGAGGAAGATCTGAAATGAAAGGCAGCGGTGAACCTCTGTATTTCTGAGGTTAAATCTAGAGTCATTTGGGCTGTGAAAGCTGCTACCACCAACAACAGCATCTAGTGTTGGAGCTTAGAGAAACAAACTATTGCTGATACCATTATTCTATGATTAAATTAAGTTTGCAAATGTTCATACTATATTTTTACCTATTTACCCTCTTTCAAAGGGTAATTATAGTTCCAAAATCAGATTCCTTTCAGGGCAAATATATTTGTGTTGTTCCCATATGTTTTATTTTTAGTTGTCTTGAAATTTATTTTCAGCTTTATTTTTGGTAATGTATTTGTTTTGTTTTGTCTTGGTTGTTTTTTTTTTCTCTGTGAGATATTTTAGTCCTGGATTTGAACCAATAAAGTAGTTTCAGGACATAAAGTTTGATTTCTTATATTTAGGTACGTTAAAATGATTGAAAGTCATAAGTAATCTCTTATATCATGTGAAACAGCCTAAAAATTGACACACACACACACACACACACACACACACACACACAAATTATCATTTAAAAGAAGGCATGAGTACAACAGAGGATTTTAGTTTGCTTTTTTGAGCACTTTAAAATGGGGATGGATAGGCCTTCCTTAGTTTAACCACATATGAAGAAACTTTTTCTTTTTTATCCTGTCCATTTTGTCATTTTACACTTTTGTGTTTCCCATCTATAACACTTAAATGCATCTGAGTCCTTGATTGTTATGTATAAGAAGACAATAATCTGAAACACATGTATCTTAGCTTAAAAAAATACTGAAACTTCCATCTTTCAAAGAAAGTCTAAAGTATAATATTAAAATCAAGACTTGTTTAAAGCATACATCTGTCAATTGTTGATATGTAAGTTAATTATTTAATCTCTGTGTACATCCCATTTATAAAATAAATACAATAAAAATGGCCTTCTCCATTTCAACCAATTGTATAAGAAAAAAAAAAGTGGAATTCTTCCTCCTTTTCCTTCCTGCTTTCCTATTAACCCTTATTCCTAACTGCACATTTCCTCTAAAATAATATTTTTTCTGTTGTCATGATTGTAGATGAATGTAGATAAATATAAGCTATTTCTGCCTCATGAGTTTCTCATTTAAATTGATTAAATTATTGAGTATTTCTTTACGATTAACTATTTTAGTGTCTTGCCATAGTTTACTCTCAAATATATCTTGAAACAAAAAAATAATCATTCCAAGTTTCTCCACTTCCCTTAATATGTTAATATTACAGACCTGAAACTTTTTATCATTCTTAATCCATTATGTTTCTGCCAACAAATTTTCATAAATATTTCTCACAATTTTGTGTTCATATCATTACCACTCATCACCCCCAATTTTATTACTATCAATGGTTATCCTGAACATCTTTGAACATATTTTGTTTCTGCATAATGTTCTATTATGACTCAGCAAGACTTGAAGTATTAAGGATTTCTTGGTATCAGTGATTGGTAAGGAATAAAAGCACCCTAGAGGTCTCTGACTCGGGTGCAGGTAGGTACATGGAAATCAACCTTTGATATATATCCTGGGGAGCCTGTCTAGGCCTAAAGCAAGTCCCTCAGAGAGCCATTGCTCAATTCTAGTTCACTAAAAGGTCACTATAACAATTTTAAACCTGATGGACAGGGAGCAGTTTGAACAAATCCAGTCACTTAGGAAATGACCTGTTGGTGAAATTAGTTGTTGTTGTTTTTAAATGTGTCCATAAGAATAGAAAAACAATAAAAGTTTTGGTAATTTGGGAAAGTCATTAATTCTTAGAGCAGGGAATTGTCAACATGAATCCTTAATCAAATAAACCTTTTGTGAACATATTTTCAAAGGTCATAATAACAAAACGCAGGTCTCTACAACCCTTTATTGAAAACATAGCTAGATACTGACATCATTTAATAAGGAATGAAATTCTAAGAATAAAGACTATATGTTTAAACAAGACTGCAAAAGTAAATTCTGCTTCAGATTTGCATTTGAAGGTTTCTGTTCTCAGCTGGAGATCATTAAGAAATTATTAGAGTGACAGGATCATCTTAGATAAATAAATAACCACTTTATCAGACAAAGAATTTCTCTATAATATTAGTTATAATAATAAATTGACTATATACATCTTTCCATATATTAAAATTCAGGAATAAACCTTGGTTTTAGGTTGTACTCAAAGATAATAAATTAAATATCAATAAATGACAATACTGATATCTACTTTATGTTGTTTTATGCTATATATTACAGGGGTATAATTTATTTTAAAAATTTATTTCTATAAAATTTTCATTTTTATTCCATAGCTCTAGAAAAATATAAAAATCAGCTTCAAAAATTCTGGGAACAAGAATCATTTAGTTTGAGAAGAGACATCTTAAAGCCAAGAGATAGCATAGTGGAGTAGAAAGAACGTTGTAAATACACAGCAAAGAAATGGTATCTTGAATTCTTGCTTCTGCTTACTAAGAGTATTTATCTGGGTTGAAAACTTAACATAGCCTCTGAGCTTCAGAACTGGGAAAAAAAGATTTATAATGACTATTTATGGGATTGTTAAAATAAGAAGACATTTATTAAGCTGTTTAGAATTCCAAAATATCTGATACTTTGACTTAAGAAACCATCAAAAAAATAAATGCGTGAAAGTTTTTGTGCATACCTTCCTTTCTTCTTCAGAAATGAGAGGAAATTGTTTCAGAAAATCTTTCACGAACCACTTTGCCATCCCTGTCATAAAAGCAAACTTAACTCTTCTGTGAAAGTTTGTTTATAAGACAACTGCATGTTCCATCAGCTCTATTTCCTCTCTCACTACTGTCAGACATATACAAGCCAACACCTCAGTGAACAACTCCAAAATATCCGAACTTAACATGTAAAAATGAAAGCATATGCTTATTCAAAGTTCTTTTTTATAGTGAAATTAAAGAACAACAAAAAATAATAACAACACTGCCATCCAACTCATGAAATTAAGAACTTGATACTCACCTCTCCAGAATATATTCAAATCTTACAGAATTTGACTTTCTGATTTTCATTGGTTAAGTATTTCTCAAAATGATTTTATCTCATTAGCTCTGTAATATAGACCCTTTGAGACTATAAGCTAACAGACCAGACCCTCTTTCTCATAGTTCTTTATTTTTTCTTGCTGCCTCTATTGTTCTACTCCCGTCATGTTTTATATTACTCTCCAGAATGGGGATTTTAATAATAAAGCTTTACTCTGTTGCTTACAAGTTCCTGATAACTCCTATATCTTACGGGATAATTTTCTTAGCATATTATATAAGGCTACCGTGATTTCTCTTCATCTTATAAATGAACATCAATTTCCACCTTTTCCACTCATTGTCTCCTCTCAATATTTCAGAATCCAGTATCTTCTTTCTAGTTTCATAACTAGGCTCATGCTTTTCTCCCTTTAATAACTTTATTCGTTTCTTTGACTTCTGTAAATACATATATATAAATGTATATATATATATATATATATATATATATATATATAAACGTTGTGGCACAACACACACACAACACAGTTATTTTCTTATAGTTCCAAAAGCAACTCACTTGAAATCAAGAGCAGCTTTGGGGAATATGTTCCTTGCTCTTCCAGCTTTTCGTGGCTGGTAGCATAACTTGGCTTGTAGCCACATCACTCCAGTTTCTAGCTCTGTGATCACATGGTCTTTTCTTTTGTGTTTGTCAAAATTCCCTCTTTTTATAAGGACACTGTGATTGTGTTTGGCATACACACCAATAATCTATGATAATCTCCACTTATCAAGATTCTGAATTTACTAACAACTGCAAATACCCCCTTTTCCCTGTTATTTAACATTTAAAAGATTCAGAGATAATTTATGATCTGATTTATTTGGGGGCCAATATTCAGCCTACTATACTTTCATTTTTAATTTAGCTAGTTTTCTTTTAATTGTGTACTCTTGACACACTGAGTTTACCTTAATTTGTAAATATTATATGCATATTAAATCTTTCTAGCAAGAATAAACTCTACAAGGGTGAAGGAGGAATGATTCTTTTTAATTTAATATTTATATATGTAGTTTTGATTTATAAAATAGCATAATCTATATGTACAGGTTTACTGTCTCTCAAATATATGACCGCATATCCTGCCTACCACTAAATTACCAAGAGTCCTTCACCACTGCCCATTGGATCAAACTACCACTTGCCTGCACACTTCACACCATTCACCATTCAGTTCTATTGTTTATGTCCAAGAGTTAGTTTTTGCTTTGTCTGTGCCTTTACTTTGATTCTTTATATTCCACATATGAGTAAAATCATGCAGTATTTGTCTTTCTCTTTCTAATTTATTTCACTTAGCATTATCCTCTTAGTTCCATCCATGTTGTAAATGATAGGACTTCATTTTTTTTAGGGCTGTGCAGTATTCTATTGTGTATACAGACCACATCTTTATCCATTTATCTGATGATGGACACTTAGGGAGTTTTCAATTCTTGGCTATTATAAATAATGCTGCAATAAACATGGGCATGCAAATACCTCTGAAAATTAGTGATTTTGTATACTTTTGGTGAATATCCAGAAGTAAGATGACGGGATTGTATGGAATTTCCATTCTCAACTTTTTGAGGAAACTCCATACTACTTTCCATAAGGTTTGCACTAATTTGCACTGCCACTAACAGTGTAAAAGTGTTCTCTTTTCTTCACATCCTCACCAACATTTGTTGTTTCTAGACTTTTGAATAATAGCCAATCTCATAGGTGTAAGGTGGTACCTCATTGTTGTTGGATTTGTAGTTCTCTTACAACAAGTGAGGGAGAACATTTTTCTCATATGCCTGTTGACCATATGTATGTCTTCTTTAGAGAAATTTCTATACAATTTTTCTATTTTTCAATTTTGTTATTTGCTTTTATGTCAAATTTTATGACTTCTTTATATATTTTAGCTAGTAAGCCCTTGTCACATATATGATTTGCAAGTATCTTCTTCCAGTCATCGGCTGTCTTTTGTTTTAGTGATAGTTTCTCTCACTATGCATAAACTTTTTAGTTTGATGTAGTCCTATTTGTTTATTTTTGGTATTGTTCCCCTTGCTGCTGAAGTTTACTAACCCAAAGATCTCTCTAAGGCTGATGTCATAGAATGACTTGCCAGTATTATCTTTCAAGTATTTTATGGTTTCTGGGCTTGCAACCAAGTATCTAATACATTTTGAATTAATTTTTGTGTATGGTGTGAATTTATTCTTTTGCATGTGTCTGTACAGTATTCCCAAAACCATTTATTAGAGAGACTTTCTTTTCTCCACCATATGCTCTTGACTCCTTTGTTGTAAATTAACTGACTGTATATATGTGAGTCTGTTTCTGGTGACTCACTTCTAGTTCACTGATCTCTGTCTCTGTCTTTATTCCAATACCATAGTTTTGATCGTTATTGCTTTGTAGTGTAGTTCAAATTCTAGGAGTGTGTTGCCTCCACTTTTGTTCTTTTTCATCATATTGCTGTGGATAATTGGGGTCTTTTGTTATTCCATACAAATTAAGCAATTTTTGTTCTATTTCCTTGAAAGATGTCAATGGACTCATAATAAATTTGTATATTACTTCAGGCAAGATAGAATTGACAGTGTTAATTCTTCCCAACAATGTCCATGTGATATCTTTCCATTGTTTTGTATCATCCTCTATTTCCTTTATTAAATTATTCTTGTTTTCATTGTACAGGTCTTTCATCTCCTTTGCTAAGTATATTCCAGGGTACTTAATTTGATTTGCTTCTGTTGTAAATAGGTTCATTTTCTTGATTTCATTCTCTCTTCTTGTATTGTTTACATATAAAATGCAACATATTTTTGTATATTTATTGTGTAACCTGCTACTTTACTATACTAATTAATTCTAGCAGTTTTTAATGACGGTTTTAGGATTTTCGTATATTAACATGTCATCTGAAAATAATGATAATTTGCTTCCTCCTTCCCAACTTGGAATCCCTTTAATTTCTTCTTGCCTAATTGCTCTGGCTAATACCTCTAATATGATATTAAATAACAGTGGTAAGATTGGAAAACCTTATCTTATTCCTGATCTTAGTGGAAACACCTTCAGTTATTTACCTTTGAGCTTTGTTTGTGAGCTTATCATATGTGACCTTTGTTATGTTGAAGTATATTCCTTTTATACAAATTTTATGTAGAGTTTTTATCATAAGTGACTGCTGAATCTTGTCAAAATCTTTCTCTGCATCTATTGATATGATCATGTGATTTTTCTCCAGTTAATTTGATATATTATATTACTATGTTTGGATATGTTGAACCAGAAGGATGAATAATTTTATTCATTTTCCTTAGTGTGGTATTTGGTACATAGTAGACACTCAGTGTGTTTAATCGAACTTTTGAAATTAAAGCAGAACTTCTCTTTTGCTTCAAAATAGAAGATTTGATCAGTAGGAAAGAACAAAAAATGATATCAAATGCATATTTCACTATCGGCAGTACCTCTCAGGGAATGACCCTATCTAATGAAATAATGCATATAAAGATACTTCACTCCAAATGCTGGTTTATTAATTTAAATTTTGGTTGAAAAATTCCAAGACATAACTGGTCAATGGGATTTTATGGAGTACACTGACTCAAAATATCAATAATATTTATGTCTATACATATTTATCTAGTGACCTCATTTCTATTAATACTATATCTGTGAATGAAACAAAATATATAACTTGTTCAGAAGTATCAAGTAAAAGTCAGGGTATGTGACAAATATACTGTAGAGGGAATCTCATTGATCCATATTCTTGTGTAATATTCCCCCTTGAGTGCAGGTGGGACCTTCTAATCACTAGAATATAATATGGTCAGAGGTATGGTTTATCATTCCTATAATTGCATTATAAGGCAAATACATATGTGATACACACACAGTGTCTTTCTGTCTTTGTCTTTTTCTCTCCATCCATCCATCCATCCATCCATTCATCCATCCATCCATCCTTGTCTTGCTAGCATGCACTAGGGAGACAGCTCTCCACTGCTGGCTTTGCACAAGTAAGCAGCCATGTTGTGCAAGGGCCTATTGATGGAGCTGGATGGTGAGGAACTGCAGACTGCCAAGTGAGGCCCCAAGCTACCAACTCCCAAAACAACAAATAAAATAAATACCATTGAGTGGTGCAAGCTGGGATTCTGGCCTGTAGAAACTGAAAGATGTATTATGTCATGTCACTACATTTTTGGTAATTTGTTACACAGTAGTTGCAAACTAATCAGGACATATATTTCTTTGTAATATAGAATTCACAGAAATGTATGAAAGTTATTGCAGAAAGTAGTACACACATAGGGGACACGTAAGAGAGAAGAAAAGCCAAAAATGAACAAACACGTATCATATACCTGGTAGACATAGTTGAGTCTAAACACAGGTGATCAGAATCTTATGAAAAAGTATTGTAGAAGGAAAAACCATTTTGAAGCATGAACAAATGAGTAGGAAGACTAGCAATCTGTGGTGGGGTGATACTCTAGAGTAGGAAAACTGCAGGCTGGTGGCAATCTGGCTTCACTCCTTAGTCTTTTTAACAAACTGAACAAATCACATTTGGAAATATTCTATTTGGGAAAGTATTATTTCTTTTTGATAAAAACATTAGGGTTCTGCAGAGTCACAGAACCAATAGGATCTCATACACACAAAAACACATACAATATATTTTATGAGGAATTTAAACATGTGATCATGAGGGATGAAAGTCTCAAGATCTCAGTTGGCAAGTTGGAGACCTGGTAAAGTTAATGGTTTAGTTCCAGTCCATGTCCGAAAGGTTGAGAACCAGAGGGAAAGGCATACTTTCCAGTCCAAATGTCAGCACATTCCAGACCAGAAAAGCCAAAGAGTTGATGTTTCAGCTTGTGATTCAAGTTTATCGGGACAGAAGTGAAGTGACATCTTTTATGCTTGCCCACAACATCCCCCTGGCCTCCACATCTGCGATGACTTGTCACACTCTCTTCCTTTTCTCTGTCCTGAGCTAGGACATTAAGAAGTCAGATATGAAGGGCTTGAAGGAGAGCTGTTCCAGCATCAGGAGCACTTTTTTAGCATCTACATGGGCAGTAAGACGAGCTCTTCTGCTTGAACCATTACAGATTTTGAGTTCTGTTTATAATGTATGTTCAAAGGAATCATATTCAATTCCTGTGTAATAGGATTGAGAATTAGTTCTAAAAATTGGATTTGGGGATATTTCTTTCTAAAGGATAATGAAAGGGCTGAAAATATATGAGTAACATATCCTTATCATGTCTACACTGCTTAAACTTTTTACATCGTATTTCTCAAGAAGGCGCACTCCCTGAAGTAAACTATGTTCTACTCTTTCAAGCATCCTATTAGAGCAGTGACTTCACAGAAGGAAAGCTGTCTTTGAAGACCACAGTTACTTTCATTCTGACCAACTCCCAGGGATGAAGAAAGAGCTAACTAAAAAATTTAGCTAGCTTACTTACTTTTGAGAAAATTAAATTAGCTTAAAAGAAAATCACTCATGTCTACAGAAAGACTGATATAATTTTTTAGAGAAGACAAAAAGGGTGAACAGCTGAGTTAAATTACTATTAGCTATCATGTTTCAACTATTATAAGCATAGCAGGAAACTAAAATCTTATGAAACAATAAACACCTCAAGAATAATTTTAAAGAGTAAAATAAATACCAAATCATTACCTTGAAAAGATAATTGCAATTATAATTATGCATGCTGAGAAAAATTAGCAAAGCCCTTCAGTTATTTAGTCTCACTCATGCTTTGAAATCCTTAGAAAATTGGTGAGGTATTCATCATGTTTTTTTTCCAAAAAATGGCTCAGGTAATTTAGTTAATTACTAACATTACATACTGAATACAACATTTTTTTTTAGAATATCATACCCAAATTAAAGATTGTCTTTCAGAGCTTATTCTACAAGTGATTTAGATGTATGAAGGCATAATTGTCATAGGTCAAATCTGTTAATGATGCTAACTGACTTTTAAATTACCTGGGAATGATATAAACATCTTTCCCTTGTTCAGTTGCAATTTAAACACCCATCATAGAGCAAAAATCATGTATTTTACTTATAGTATAGAATAATACTGTATCAGTAAATTAATTATGATGGGGTTTATATACAGTTGCAAATTCTACTTCACAATATATCAAACTTTATATTTTTAAATGGAAAATAATGTAAATAGTATTTCAATACAATAGTATCAAACAAGAAAACATTACTTTAGTTATGTATATATTAATTTATTAGATTTTTCTTTGCATTTATAGAAAAGGTAGAGTCAAGGGAATAACTCACAAAGGGTCAGTTAAAGATACAGAGCAATCCAATGGGAAGAAATTGCTAGAATCATAGGAGTCATTCTTGTAGATTCAAAATCTAACTGAATGAGTTTCTGATGGAAGAACACATCAGACAGAGAGTTCACTGAGTTGTTAAGTAAATGATACAATAAGTTCCTAGAATGGAGCAAAATAAATCTTCAGATTTAGGACGTAAAGTGAACACTAGCACAGTGAAATTAAAAAAAAAATGTGCACCCAGGAATAGCATTGTGACATTTTAGAATTTTACCTGAAAATATCTGAAAGCATTCCTAAGGAAAGGAAGGAAGCAAGAAAGCAAGAAAGAACAGTATATATACAGAAGGGAAGAGAGGAGGTGGGGAGAAGGGAGAGACAGAGCAAAGGAGAATTAAGAGTGGGGATAAGAGAAGAGTGGAGCAAAGAAAAGAGGAGGAGAAGGGAGGGGCAAGAGAGGAGAGGAGAATAGAGAAAAAGAGGGGAGAGGAGGGAGAAGAGAGGAGTGGGCAAGCGAGGAGATGAGGGGAGAGGAGAGAATGGGGTAAGGAGAAGTTGAGGAGGGAGTCGGAGGCCGGAAGAAGGGGACAGGGGACATAAAAGAGGAGAGGCTAAAGGAAGAGAGAGAAGAGGAGGGGTGAAGAGTAAGGGAGAAGAGAGGACAGAAGAAAGGAGGGGATGAGAAGGCACTAGAGAAGAGGAGGGGGCGGGAATGGAAAGGAAAAGAAAAAAAACGCAGGTTGTAACATGTAGAGAAGGTTGATATTTAACATTCAGATTTTATTCATTAATTTTAAGCAAAGACTTACAAGAGGCTGTAAGTCAAAATTTATTATTTAATCCATGAGTAAGTATAGACAACCCCCCTCCCCCGCCATAGTCTTCCCACACCAAATAATGTGGGAACTACTTTTGCTATGCAGTAATCTGTTTCTCAAACTTGTTTCCATGAGCAACCAATCAGTCACAGTAATCATCACATAAAAACAAAAATAAATTTAACAAACCTGATGTATGGAATAAATGAACTGTTAGACAAATGAAGCAGTTATTAGTTCTGTGACATATATATTATAGCTAAAATGTATTGGATGGATTGTGGACTAAGAAGATTTTTGCAGTCATTAATAATATTAATTATTGTGTATTAGTAGGCATCATTATAATATTTTCATCATTTGGTTGATATATTTCTGTGTTTGATTAGTTTTAGGAAACGATTTTGGAAGATTTAGAATTGTAGAAAAATTTCTTTTAATTTCTGATCAAGAATTTTATCTATGCTGGTTATGTCATGACACTGAATAAAATGCTTTGAGAACAGCACAGAGCTTAGCGCTGAAATGTGACTTCGTTTTTAGCCTGTAAATATTTACCACTAGGTCATTATTCTGTGAACCCCAATAAGATGTGCAAATGTCTAAACTCTCAATGTGGCTTAATTCTTGGATGTGAGTTAAAAACATGTGCTTTGTGAGATAAAATAATACCATTTTCTTCTTAAACAACACTACCCTTCCATGATATATTCCCATATTATCACATAAAATTATACAAATTAATTCCATCTTAAAAGTATTTGTTTTATGTTAGAACTTTAAATCATTTAGTAACTTGGATTATAGGTATAGGAAAAATAAATACCACAAATCTAATTAAAAATAATCCATTTGTGTATAAATACGTATTTCGTTATTGGTAAATCTCAAATACACCCCTCAGTAAATAATTCAAAGGACTGCACTAACATAAAAAACACTGCAAGTCCAGTCATGGAAAGTCATTGTATTGTTCCTTTCCAGAAATATTTTTCTATATACCTTTGGGTTTGTTTCTTGCTTAGCAAGATTTCTCCCTCTCAAGATTGTTGCAATATTGTCATATATATGTCAGCTTAACCCTTCTGTAGTTTAATTTTCAGGCTAAGATTTTTTAATAGTCATGATTTTTTTTCTCAATGATATGAAACTTAATTCCTATATTCAAAAATATATTTTATTAATGAGCATATTAATCTATTTCAATAAAATGTTAATTATATTTCTAGTATTATTGATTCATCAGAGGTATTTTTATCTAATCACTATTTTACCTAAAATTTTTCTCAATTATTATTGAATATTGTTTTTTTCCCAAACAGGATGTCTATATTCAACTAAACCATCTTTATTGTAATTTTTTTAATTATATTTTACTTTTAGATTAATTTGACATAATTCCAACATTGGGTATTTCTATTTATGTTTGACCATATATTCAAATATTGGTTTTTTTTATAGTCTTCAGTAAAGAATTAGATAATTAATCATATAAAATCATATATTCCATTTCAACTTTATTTTTATTTGCATTCTTTATTTTTTATGATAAGGACAGTATTTCTATAATTAAAAGTTAATAATGGAACCTACTTATGTTTCTCAGAGGATTAAATGTGGTATATCTGAAAAAAATTAATTACTTTCTGTATACTGTGTTAAATTTGTATTGCTTGGAATTATTATTTTTCTTTGTTTTTCTTTAATCTGGCCACATTACTCAATGTTCTTATATTTACTAATAATATCATATAGTTAAGAAAACAAATGCATTTGTAGAGAGTAACCCTTGTCTCCTGTTTCACATATGTGCTTTTCTTTACCTCATTGTGTTGGACAGGAATACCAATTCTATTCTTAAAATAATAGATGACGTCTTCTTTTTAATGAAAGACTAATTTTAGGTAATTTTTGTTTTTTGGGCATTTGACTGTTTAAATACATAAGCTTAATCAAGAGATCTATTGTTAGATAGCAGGTGGATTTTTCAAGAATCTATTAAATTCTGTGAAACGTTTCGGAGAACATGTTATTCATATTTTTTTATCCTTGATCTTGATAATGTATTGTAATATTGTATGAAGTTTCCTCTAATTCAATCAACTCATCATTCTTAAAATGAGCTCTTCTAACTCATGATGTTCAGCTTTTTAAATACATTTCTAATTTGCTAACATACTTAGAATCCAGGGATCTATATAACTAAATGACATTCTTCTGTGTATTTCTTTATTTTTCACTACTTTTATATATAAAATTCATGTCTGATTTAGATTATGATAGACACAAAGAATGAGTTGGAAAGTATTCTGTCTTTTCAAGATTCTAGAATGGGATTATGGAAAAAAATACTCTTTTTCTCTTGCAGGTTTGGTCAAACCATACTACCTTAAAGAATCAAAGATTTTTTGGTGGAGAAATTATGCAGCTATTCTGACAGAAACAATTGGTAAATTATAGCCAAGAAGGTTTTGTTAACCTACCACAAAAATTATAGCATTTGTGAATAACTGACATGTAGCTACCTATTTTTTAGAGTTTATGTCTTTCTCCATGACCAGAATGTCTAGACTCTGTTGTGAGTACTTTATTCACTGATGTGTTCTGAGCACAGAGAAATTTGCTAAGTCCACAGTAGCCTCTCAATAAATCTTTGTTCATTCAATAAATGAATGAAGCAATAACATTTATTTTGTTGTTATTGTGAAGAGATGTTTCTTCTCAGGTGATAAAACTCTAGGTAGTGTAATACTGTGTTGATCAGAATATTTTAGCATATTTTACCTAAGGTTAAGATAGATAGGTAGATAGATGCATAGAAATAGATAGTGAGATTAGATAGATAGATAAATGATAGAGATAAAAAGATGATAAATACATAGATATGTTCATCTATAGGTATATATTGGTACTTCTGTTTCATAGACAAGTATATGTGTAATTATATTCTCTCCATTCATGTCCTTAATTTCACCACCAGGCTACATTTTTATTAGACTTACTTTCATAATCCGCGTGGAAATAGGGAGGGAGAGGTTAGGGTGAAAGAATGAAGATATCTTAATAACTGTTCTTATGTGGTTTTCAATATCATGCATGTTATGAAGTTAGGTTTTTCTTTCCTATTTGTATATCTGCTGAACTGCCAAGAAAACATCAACAACATTTCTTAAGGAGATAAAAATGGAAAGTCTCCGAATAGTGAAAAAGGAAAAAAATTCAATTTCATAATGCAATAAATCAGCTTGTAAAGTTCCCTATTTTAAAGAAATTGTGTTGCTTTTATTATAGTTGCATGAATTAAAAAGAGATCATAAAAAATAATAATTTGTACTAAAATGAAACCTCTAAGTTATTTGAACTGTTACCTTGTTTTCACAAATGGTCACACTCTACTTTTTTTTTTTTTCCTTTCAGATTCAGTTTCTTCTTGTGGAAAAAACACATCCTCCTAATCCACAACCATTTTTTCTTCCCTCTCCCTGTGTTGTATAATACTCATGTTTCAAGTTTTATCTACTTTTTGAAAATCTTTCTATCCATTGTTTTGCTTTCCCTAGCCCTTACTCTGAGACCTATGTTAGCAATGATAATAATTATTGTAATTATAATTGTTTTGGTTTTCTCCTAGTAGGCTATAAACTCCATTAGGACAGAAATTTCACTATTTAATCATTGACCTCATAAACTTAACATGACTTTAATATATACTGGCAATTAAGAAATGTCTGTTAAATAAATGCATTCTTTAAAGCATTGTTAAAAGTTATACCAGTAATTGACCCCTCTGGACATAAAGTTCCTTTAAGTGGGCCTCAAAATTCAGTATCCAAAGCTTGAAATTTTCGATTTGTTATTGTGCTCTTTTCTCAGCTATCACAATTGCACAAACAGGGAGAGTTATGGGGGAGAGAGTAATGTGGATCTTGGAATTATAAAGAAAATCGGCATAAAAAGTATGAATGATATCATTTTGCTTATTACAATTTATCTCTTTTTTTTACAACCAGAATGAATTATGTCAGAATAAGCCTTTTTTTTTTCATTTCTGTTTCCTGATTACAAAGTACTATAGAAGAAAACATGATAGGTTTTTGTTTATTGCTCTTTAAGTAGCATGAAGTTGATTGCTTTATTTTTTTCCAGAAATCTTACTGTTGTATATTGGCATACAGTTTTTTAAAAAGAGAGAAATTACTTATAAATGAAGCTATTGGTAAAATTAAATTCTGTAGAGTCCATATTTCTCCTTGAAAGCTTGATGTAACTCAAAAACTTGGTCTGGAAATTCATGTGTATTGCTGTCAAAATTAAATTAATATATCCAAGATTGTCACTGTCTTCTTTCTCATTTCTTTTCATGACTGAGTTAGTTTGTCCCCCCCAAACCCCCATGGTTCACAGAAGCTGTAGACTAAGGTATTAATAGAATAGGCAAAACCAATTCAAATCAAAGTAAATTTATAAGCATGCTTGCTAATCTTCTAAAAATTTATTTAATGAAGAGAGAGAATTTCTCTTGAAAAGGTAGACTCCAGGTACAGTAGCAAATAGGCTTGTGCTGCAGATTCATAGCTGTTAGCTTACTAAATCTCAGTAACTAAATGTAGCTCCAATTTTATAACATGGGATAAGTTCAAAACTGCTTTAGGAAAACATTTCTAATGTTATTATTGGATGGTAGGTTTATGGGGTGGAGTCGGTCTTCGAGAAATGAGAGCAGCGTAACAAAAAGGATTTTGAAAAATACATGCTTGGCTCAAGTCAGTAGAGTTTCAGAGAGAACACTGACCAGAAACAAGCAGCAAAGCAAGATGAATTATGTGAAATTAGCTGTCCTGGGTGGAGTAGGGACAGGCAAATCTGGTGAGTAGTGATGGTATTTCCAGTGACATGGTATAGAGTGCACAGAAGGTATAATATATTAAGATATATATACACACATATAAATGTGTTTATACATATGTATGTGTTTATACATATGTATGTGTTTATACATACATATGTGTTATATGCTATATTAGCTATATATGTGCTATTTTTCTTTAATAGTTTCATGTTTATAAAGAGATAATCAACTATATAAAACTTACAAGAGGTATAGCAGGATAAGTATCTGAAGTATCAATTTGTATCTTATTCACTGATATTTAATCCCCTAAAATAATAGAAAAACTCTCCATCACTCTCTTCCCTACTTCTGATTCCAACACAACTGCCTCCATATCCACTAGTGATCAAACATTGACCTTGAAAGGATACTTATGCCCTGAGACTAAAGGAGGAGAGATGTGTAGAGACCTGAAGCTTAGTCTAAGTGCTGCATTACTGGGATGAAAGAACTTTGGGGGGGTCACGGCCCTGTGGATGTGGTTGTGCAGTGGAACGCTTGCTACTATTTACATCAGAATTTAGTAAAGGTTTAAATTCTTTGTTAATGCTTTGTAATGTTTGAGCTGCAAGATAAAACTTTATGTATCTTTATCTGAAAACAGAAACTACCCTAAATTCTTCTTGTGTGTTTGTAGCCCTTATAGTGAGGTTCCTTACCAAAAGATTTATTGGAGAATATGCTTCTAATTTCGGTAAGTCATTACTCTAGATTGTTTTCACCTTAAAATTTCAGCATCATAATTAAATCACAATTATGATTATGTATGCAGTTTAATAGACTATTCCATACTTGCACTGGTAAGCAACTTATTTATTCATAGCTTATGGTTAGAAATTCCAAATAAGTACTTGAACAGAATGTACTTTTATGATAAAATTTATCCAATTTGATGTTAACTGAGATGGATTAGAAAATCAGTTCATTTCAGACTAAAACTAGAAAGTACTAAAAATAGGATTTTAATCTCCCCCAAAATATACTGTAGAGCATGTCAGTATGAATATTTTTGTAAGCTATGAAACAAATTTGAAAGTAAATGAATAGTTGTTAAAAGATATAGACAAATTATAAAACTCCAAGTAACTATAAACTGAAACTTACTTTTTTATTATGAAACCAATAAAATAACAGGAAGATTGCCCTTTGATTAAAGATCATTTTGTAATTAATTAAGCAACTTATGTAAATTTCAGAGAAATTCTAAAACATATCAGGGAACCTTGCTATATAGTCTTAGGATCACTTTTCTAACTCTCATATATTTCTATTATTTTGATACAAATTAGCATGACATAAGAGAAATACTACAGCATTAAAATGTGTGATATTTTGTCAGAGTTTTTAATATGGTTTTGGCTAGCAATCAATAATGACACTTGTATCTTCTTTTACTGGAAGCATGGAGTCAGGGGAGAGGGAGCGTATTATTTTCTTTAGCTTTGTTTTAAACAAGAACAGTAGACTTATAGGAAATAGGAGAATTGGGAGAAAAAAGAATGATATTTTTGTTCAATAATACTTAATTAGAGTAAGTTATGAATATAAGTTTTCCCATGAAACAAAAAAATTATGGCATTCATTCATGAGATAAATTATTAGAGTATTTAAGAAATAACTTTAAACTAATGTATTGTTTTCTAAATGTACGCATCATGGGACTTTAGTCTCTAGGACATTGTGAATATTTTAAGGAAGGTGCTTGAAAACAGATTAAGAAGAAATAAATAGAAAGAGAAACTCCCATTGTTTTATTTCTCAGGTCAACAATTTTGGTTGAAAAGGTTGACGTACAAGCTAGATGTTGGGCCTTAGAGTTGCAGAAATAAAAACTAAATAAATAAAAATGCCCAAAAACAACAACAAAAATAACCTTAATCTTTTACAAGTTATGAACAATGAAATCTTTACACATTTATGCCTATTACTTCTCTATTAAAAGTACAAGACAGACATTTTGAAAAGGCAACCAAATGACTAAAATGTCACTCCTATATGAGGACAAACTAGCAAAAAAATAACTCCACATGGTAAATAAAGGCTAGGCAGGGAAATAATAAATTTCTAAAAAGTTAAGAATTGGTGACCCCTGCTGGCAGCTTTTTATATTTGAACATAGATGCTTTTTAAATGTCTAGAAGGAAAATTTATGGTTCACAATCAGTGGCAAATTTGTTTGAAAACATTCAAGGTTTAATGAAATTGTAATAATGTTCACTAGCTATATAACCTGAAATATTTAAAAATTTATTCTAACCCCCTAAACTTAACTCTCCAGATGTATGCTCCATCTTCCTACCATGGTTTTTAGAGGATTGGACAGACTGGGTCGTGATTTTGCATCAGAATGCCATGTCACAGACAAGTAGTTCTTTTAGTAAAACACTGAATGAGCAGTTAGAGAAATTCATTCATTCATTTAACAGATAGTTATTGAGCACCTCCCAGGCCTTAAATATTCTAGGTAGAGAGACTGAAGCAGTGAATTAATAAACAAATATTAAAATCTTTTAAGCTTAACATTCTGGATGGGTGTCTTCCAGTTACAACAAAAGATACGCAATCATATATAATCAATACCGTCTGTGAAGAAAAAGAAAACGAGAGAGTGGCGCGAATATAATAGGTGGTCATTTAAAAGAGGATAGTTGGGATTGACCTTTCTAAGAGATGACATTTGAACAGAGACATGCAGGTTAGATTGAATCATGAAGATACTTGGGCAATTACATTCCAGGCAGAGGAAAACAATTATCAAAATTTTGAGGCAGGAATTTCTATAAGTTTTGAGGAACAGCATGGAGGGCAATGTAACTAAAATAGGATTTGAGAGACATTAGGTAAGAGGTCTGTTGCAGTCATAGATGTAATAGGAACTAGATAATGTGCCTTCTTGGGCACTTTAAAGGCTTTAGGTTTTCCAAGTAAGATGACAGGCCATTGGAGCGATTTGTTCAGATGAGTGACATGAGCTGGCTACAGGTTTCACTTTTGCTCGCGTGTTGAAAATAGACTAGGCGCAAAGTGGGAGTTAAGGGAAGGAGATTGCAGAGAGATGGCTTAGGAGGTTTGTAATAACTCAAGCAAAAAAAAATAATGATAACTCGAACCATACTGCTAGCAATGGAGGTATGAGAGGCAGACAAATTCAAAATGTATATTAAAGTTAGAGTAAGAAATTTTTAATAGAACAAATAGACAATGTAAAAGATAAAAGAATCACAAATGTTTAAGTCTTTTAACCTGAGAAACTGGAGTTATAGCTATCCATTGAATGAAATGGACAATTATTGAAGATGCAGTCTTTGTAGAGGAACAGGGGTCAGTGGTAAGCCGTATTTGTGATGTCAATCGGTATCTAATTGGGGGTGCCCCAAAGCAAGTATTTGTTTATTTTGGGAATTCAGGGAAGTGGTCTGGGCTCTAGCTATAAATTGGGTTCATCAGCAAAAATTAGTATATTAAGGCTTCTGATGACAATACCCACAAAGGAATGAGTGTAGACGAGTGTAGAAGTGAGAAGAGATCCCTTAACTTGATCCAAGCTTGGAGCATGAGAAGCAACAGGGAATGAGAACAGAACATGAGTGTATGCCTCCTTGAAATCTGTGTAAAGGAAACATTTTTAAAGAAGCAGGAATGACAAACTTCACTATTGGTGACAGGGCAAGTGTAATCAAGATAAGAGACTGAGCTTTGAATCTAAAGCCACATATAGATAAGAATAGTTTTAGTTAAGTAATTGAAATTAAGACTTGATTGGACAAATTTGAAGAGCTTAGGAAGATTGCACAGGGCAAGTGTAGATATTTGCCATGAATGGCAACAGAGATAGGGCAAGATTTGAAAGAGATTATGGTATCCACAGGATTGTTAAATTAGGAGAAATTCAGGTGTTAGCGATGACATAAGAAAGAGAGAAATTTAGTACCTCCCAGGCCTTAAATTTCAGGCAGAAGAGAGAGATAGCTTTGGTGGGGATGGGTCTTGCAGTTTGGTGAGAGGAAATGGTAACTTGTTGATAGCGAATGGATTGAACTTAGAAATAAAGATGGTTGATAATAGGATGGAAGGTAAATCTATAAGCACAAAGCATGAAGGGACATTCATTTGTAAGAAATATACATGAGCAAATGTGTTTGACCAACAATAAAATATATTGTACTACTTACTCCACTAACATGATTGTTTCAGTTGTTGAACTGTGATAAAATATGAGTTTTTGGATTTTTTTTCTGGAGAATTTTCATACTGACTATTTGGATATATGATTATTTTACAGAATCTATATATAATAAGCATTTGTGCTTGGAAGGAAAGCAGCTGAATCTAGAAATATATGATCCTTGTTCTCAAGTAAGTAAAACAAAGTACTGTTTTATTTTTTTTTCTATCATTATTTGAAGAAGATTGGAAAAGGTAACTATGAAGTTGCCAGTGTTAAAACTGATTTTAAGTATTACAATTTAAGAGTTTATTTTCAGCATTATAATTTGTTATCTAACTTACCTATGAATTTATTATGTTATCATATTACAAATATCTTTAAGATGGCAATATTGGGTTATATTCATAATGCATTTCTATCAGGCCATAGTATAGCTATCAGAAGTTAGTAATATTGGCTTATGAATTCATTTACAGTTTTACTATTGTATTGGTAAGGAACCACTGTCAATAAGACATAATTATGTAGATGTGTTTTGAATACAAACCTCTGTTATTTAGATACCAAAAGATTGAAATAGTATTATATAATTAAGAGAAGGAAAGGACTCTCATTTAAGATTTCAAAGCAATTTCATGGAATTGATTCTTTTAGGCTAGTAAATATCTCTTAAATCTTTTTAACTGAATTTTATAAATTTTTTTTTAATTTAAATGTAGTACCAGAAATTAATAAAATTCCAATTACAGATAATTAATCTTTTCAATAAATATGTTGATATTATTTAAAAAGGCAATGATTACAGCTTAACATTTTTCAAGACAAAGTAGTGACTTTTTAGAATAAATTTATAAAATGAGATAATACACGTTTTATAGCTCCTATTTATTTTTTAACTAATAATTTTTAAAGAAAGCAGTTGATAAGCAGGTTAGAAACAAGGAAATAACATTTTCGAATATATCTTATTTGATTTATTGAAACTTCTTCCAGGTAAAATAGCAATTTATTAACTGTCTAAAGTGTAAAAATATAAGCATCCAATCCCACCACTCTCATAGAGCTTGGTTTGTTTTCAGCCTCAGAAAGCAAAAGTTTCCCTCACCAGTGAACTGCATTGGGCAGATGGGTTTATTATTGTGTATGATATCAGTGACAGGTCTTCATTCGCTTTTGCAAAAGCACTGATCTACCGAATTCGGGAGCCACAAATGAGTCATTGTAAAAGGTAAGATTTTCTCCATTCCTCTCTCCTTTCTTCTTAGTAAATCATCATATAGCTATAAGCATCATTAGGATGAGTTTAATACAGACTTCCAATTACAAAATTTAACAGCCCTGAACAGCTCACCTTCCATTCCACTAGAGTTACACGTGTAGTAAAAAGAATAAGATGAGAATACTTTATATCCTGGCTGACATAAACAGTTACTTGCATTCAGTAAGTGGCTATTTTACAAGACAGCTTCTATTGCTAACATGACACTCACATGCAAAATAATGGTCCTCTGTACACAAGATAGTTCGCTTTCCAACCTTTCCTTTTCATTCCTACAAAACTGTTAAGGATGCTAAAGAAATACCAATTTATTACATTTAGCATCCAGTTCCTAGTCATAGGGGATTTTTAATCTATTAATGCAAAATAGACTGAATAATAAAACCACTACATATTCTAAATATGAAAATACATTTTTCCTCCATTTTTCCTTCTAAAATAAAGAACTGATCAACATTTTCCTATTGCCTTGACAGCTTCACAATTGTGAAGGCAGACGTAACTGTGCCTTAAGTGGTTCTTACATTTTCACATGTAAAATTTAAACATATAATTTTCCCATTTTAGTTGTTCTTATTTTTTTCTTGTTTTTTAACCTTTGCCATTTAAAATATTTACTTTTGTTCAATATGCTGATGGAAAGAATTCTTTGTGCTCTTAAACTGTTTTGCCCTGAGAGTCTAAAATGACATTCTAATCTTTTAAAGGCCCATTATCAATAAACTATCTCATATAATTGATCAAAAGTATTTCCCTGGAGTCAATTGATAAAATTCTTGTTTATATCTGATTGACCTTAGGCAAACCACTTTAATCTCTAGACCTCAATTTTCTTTTTTCTGATTATAAAACTGATATAAGCATGGTAAGAGAAAAGGATGATTTTACTAAATCATTTCATAGCTCTCATCCCCTATGTTATAACTGATGACTTTTGAATCTCATTGTTGCAAGCATCAAACGTCTTATATTGAAACACGTGACCTATGTTAAGGGACAATAATAAACTTCCTTTGATATTCTTCTAAATCAAAAAGAACCATTGAATACCACTAAAATAATTGAAAATAGAAGCCTGTTTGACATTTTTAGGCAAAGTTCTTAGTTTACTGAATTTTTTTCAGAATATTTCTACTTCATCTCTAGCTATACTGGAAAAACAATGTTATATTGTTTTATAAAATCTGATATCTATGACTCACCCTTCAAAATATTTCATGATTTCCTATTAATAGTCCATGATAATTTTGTGAAATGTGTAGAAATAATATTATTAATGCCCTAGGAATTACAGGACATCTAATGCTTTTTCTTTCATGCCTCATACTGTCATGTAAATGGACCAACATTATTGGAGGGACAATACCTCTTTAGAAAGAGTTGAAAACTGTTTACCCTGATGCTTCTTTGTCATTTACTACATTCTAGCTAAAATAATTTTTGCAAGTAAGTGGAGATATGTGCCATTACTCACATACACAGACACATACAACCATACCTAACACACATACAAATATATTTATTCTTGTGCCCCATAATCCTTTTGATATAAAGTTAATTTTAAAAATATTGCTAAAGACTATTATGTCTGTATTTCAGAGCAATGGACTCAGTAGTGCTCTTGGTCGGTAACAAGCAAGATCTCTGCCATGTGCGAGAAGTTGGCTGGGAAGAAGGGCAGAAACTTGCCTTGGACAACCAGTGTCAGTTCTGTGAACTGTCTGCTGCAGAGCATTCTCTGGAGGTCGAAATGATGTTTCTTAGAGTTATCAAGGACATCCTGACACACTTCAAGCTCAAAGAAAAGAGAAGACCCAGTGGATCTAAATCAATGGCCAAACTGATCAATAATGTGTTTGGAAAGAGAAGGAAATCTGTTTAATAGACGGGTGATCCTAGGGGGATGTATTATATCAGTGTTTCTAACATTCACATGGTAATTACATTAACTCTTTGAATGCAGTTTTTAAAAAATAATTCTTTTGGCTAGATGAAATGATTGAACATGAACAACAGCTGTTTTCAAACATATAACTTCCCTTTTTTGTTATTTGCATCTTGCACACTCTGTTTCATATGTAACCTTTTCTTCACCACACAAAATAGTAGTCAGTATGTAGCCTGTGTTAGATTGCCATCCAGATTTCCTGGTCACATTAGTTCTGCTTATGAAATTTTATTAGATGATCATGCCACATGCCTCAGTTTACCTTTATTTTATATATTTTTGAATGAAACATGCTAGTAGACATTATTATATTTTAGGGCTCTATTGATCAACTTATAAATGTTAATGATTTATTTAATGGAAATTAATGGATTTACTTTTTAAAGTGTATTTACGACAATCCAGTGTTACTTGATGTTACACAAATTTTCTTTACGTTAAAACTTAAGTTAAATTTACTTTCATAAGTTTGTAGTTGGTATAATGATGAAAAGAAAAACTAACAAGTGTAGTTATCATACAGAAATTAACTTATACAGATAAGATCCTTTTTAAATACCAAGATAAGTCTTTTTTAGTTCATGTGGAAATATCTACATTGTAGAGAAAGCTTATAAGACTAGTTGGTTAATAAATATGTAACCTGGATGGCCTTATTGCTCTGAAAAATACTTTATTAGATACAAATAGTTTAGGCCTTCTCATGACTTTGAGTACAATTTACTTCAGAAGATAACTTCTACATCCTGACTTCAGTATCCCTACAGCTGCCCTTTTCAAGCTTTCTACTTGCTATTTTCAGGTTGAATTCCTAGGCTAATTTCAGCTACATCACAGATAACTAAAGTTAGGTCTCAGAGTAGTAAGTCCAGTAGAAACTGAACTTTCAAGCAATGTTGCATATAATGGTTAACATGCATCATCAAAAACCCGGGGACAAATATCGAAGAAGATCTTAAGTACAGAGTAGTAGACTGAATTGGAGAAGGATGGCATCAGTATTGGGCTAGGTTGGAGAGAATTCATTGACATGACATTACCATGAGCCATGGTTCAACATTTAAGAGTGACATCTATATAAGCTGTAAAATTTTTAGAAGTCTGACCTTGATAAAATTATAGAATAAAAGTAGTAGAAATAAGAGAACTTTGTGTGGTAGTGTACAAATCGTTCTAACATTCATAAACATGAGGAGTTAGAACTGATATGCTAGATTGGATCCATGAATCCACCATCTTACTATGCTACTTGGAACAACTCAGAAGAACTTGCTTTTACCAAGGAAGTGAGGAGTGCACTGGTGAGGGGGGCACAGACAACTTTTAGAATCTTAATAGTGATTGGGCTCTACAGGTTTGAGTTGTTGGTAGGAACGCTGCATCTAAGTGCACACCCTGAAATCAGTGCAGATGACAGATCCTGGAACAGTGGCATTGTAATGCCAGCCTTTAACTTGATGCCTGTTATTCACTGATTCAAATGGTACCATATCCAGAGCAGAGGCTCCATATCTGGTATAGATGGTTGGAAAATTAGAAGTGACATGTTCTATCAGCTCTACTGAGACAAATTCCACATTGTGTGTGGATACATTGCTTCCATCTCTGCACCACAGCCACTGTTACCACAGGTTCATTTCATAAGTGTAAGGGTGGCCCAGAAAAGTGGCAGGTTCTTAACTGCAGGACAGCTTTTCCAGTCCAGATGTTATAACATAAATTCTCATTGGTACATGGTCTTTAATGAACAATGACATGATGAACAAAAACCCACATACTTTATACCCTTCCTAAGAGACAAATACACATGCCTTTCTACTTTTTACAGAGCTCAGAACAACAGGCAAAACTGCTGAGCCCTGCCTCGGAATCTGTGTCAGGGCCACGTTCCTCCCACATTAAGTAGACAACAAAATGTACTCCTTGCAGCTCTGGCAAGTGGGATAATTTCCTTCCACTAAAGAACTTCATGATTACTCTGTGTAGGTCTATAATCAGCCACTGTCAGTCTTTTGGCTGGTGCCAATACATCAAACTTAGAGGAAAACTTCTATCAACTAGGAATATTCAGATTAGATTACTTTGTAAATGAGAAATAAATTTATTGTGTAATGTTATTCTGACAAATTCAGTGATACTTTTATCTTTGTCACCTATTTATTGGGTTTTATACACTCAATATTGATTACACACACATATATCTATATATACACGCATACCAGCTTAGAATTATATACATATGTATGTATGATATAATATATATATATATGCATATCAGTTTAAGCTTTTATATTTCAATACTTTTTGTCTTATTTTGATTTTGTTATTCTGGATCTCAATTTTAGATACTTGGTCTTCATTCTTTAAAATTATTTTCTCAGTTAAAGAAAGATTTTCTTGGGATTATTTTGTATGAAAAACAACATATTTTTTCTTGTTATATATAAGAACTTTATTACCAAAATGGTACAAAAATTCCTTCCTAGCTTAACCCATGCATAATAATAAGTCAGATTTCAAAATTTATCTGGTAAGTATACTACTTATATTAATATTTAAAATTTTTATCTATTACAACTTGCCTTTTTTAGCAACATTCCTTCTGATGACATAACTTATAAGGAGTTTGTGGAATATAATAACAATAATAAGTGTTCTTAACAATCTGTCAATAAATTTACCTATCATCTACCTATCATCTGTCTATGTGAAGTGATAGACGTATTAACTACTAATTAACTTCTGTGATAATAATTTCACAATGTATATATAAGTCATCATGTCTACTTTATATTTATTACAATTTGGTAAAATAGTTTAACATTAAAAAGAATTAAATTTTAAAAGTATTTTCTGGAAGCAAATTTAGACACAAATAAGTGATAATTTTTCTGAATGATATCTAGAAATACTAGATTTACTTCTGTTGTGACGTGACAGTTTAAAAACATGTTCACACATTTTTGGAAACTTCTAACAAGAATCCTTCTAACAAGGATTCTAATTCTCCACTTAATTTTGGATCATTCTAATTGACTTAACAAATTGAAAGAGATGGAAGGAAGAGGTAGAACTTCTGAAGTCAGTTTAGAAGAGGAACTAGAAGATCCATTCGTTCCTCCCAGTACTCTGCTTTAGGAGCCCAACTCAACTTGTATGAATCTGATTGTCCTGACACCATACTGGAGATACTCCATTGGGGTAGTGACTGTACCACCGTCACTTGCGTGAATTTCAGGCTATTCTAGCTTTTAGCCTTGGACTACCCAGCTGATGCCAACTGAAGCAGAAATGTGTATCCTGAAGCAATCTTACCCCACTTGCAAACTGGCGAACATAATAAGTATCAGTGTTTTACACTGATGAACCATTGTGTTTGGGGGTTATTATGTGACAATAGATACCCGGAATAAATTGTCAATATCCTTAATAAGTCAGCTAATATGAAATGTTTGACTCTCTAATTGGGAAAAAAACAAAGTGAAAAAAATTATTTTGAGAAGATTCTAACTGGTGTACATTATGGATTTGTCCCAATATTAGTTTTCTTGTCAATATAATTCAGTATGAAGCAACTTGTTACAAGTTAAAAATAAACTGCTGTTTTCCAAAGTGATACAAATACATCTACTTCCAGAGAAACAAATACCTCAACATTAGACCACTGAATTCTGTGGGATGAGGTAGCAAGTGTGTCTATAAATATCAGGGACAGCTAAGCTGTCCCACAAGACTGGGAATTGCCTTTGGTTCTTGTAGTAAAAAAGATGCTGTCATTCACTTTGGATGAACTTCACTGAGATAACACACAATGAGGGTCAACAGCTGAGGAAGGGAATGCCAAAGGGGAGGGGTCTTTACAATGGTTTTGATTTAATACAGGCATGCACTATTAATAAAGAGGTTGAATGATACCTGTATGTTTTATAGGTTTATAAATTGGCTGTAGTAAAATATTTTACATCTTAGATCACTAGGTATTGTTTCAGCTTATTATGGGAGATATCTATCTAGAGTTGACTGAATTGTATTAATCTGAACCTAGTTTAATGGTGCCTTAACATTTTTATGGGGGAATTTAATGTTTGCAATATCCATGTTCCTTATTTGAAAGCGTGACTTATAGGTTTCTCATCTTCCTTAAATTATGAAATCCTTCAGCTAATAAAGGAAAATGATTATAGTTTGCAAAAAAGGCAAAGTCATTTAACAATCCATATAACTGTCTATTGTAGGACTTTGCATAGTAATTGTAATTTAGCTATTAGGGATTCTAAAGGCAGTTATCAGTCATATTCTACAATTCAGGGGGAATCAGGCAAAGCCCAAATTATTTAAAGTATTTTAAATTCCCAAAGGAAAAAAAGACACACTGTAACTTGGAAATATACTCTATAGTGACAAGATATTATTTCAAAGCAAAGAAGAAGTTCATCGTAATTTTTAAATATATACACTACCAAACAGATTATTTTTCTTCCTTTAGGATAGAGATGTAATATGTTTATTTTCAATAGTGGAAATATAAAAAAAAAATCAACGAAGAGAATTATCAGATTATAAAATGCCAGTTGCAATATGGAAGTTAACAATATTGAATTAATCCTGGAACAACTAAGGCATATGGATTTAAAGAAAAAACAGAAAGAAAACTTAAACAGTAAGGACAGAATTACCTGCCATTATGTGAAAGTATGAAGATGAGATAACATCTGCCATTTTTAGATTATTTTATAGCACTCAAAATGAGTATTTAACTAGACATGGAATATTTCAAAAGATATATGAATTAGACATACTTTTTTCCAGTTGTAAATTTATCTTAAAAGTAATAAAATATTTTTATTTGAAAAGTTGGGGGGTATTTCTATGCCTAAATATATCTGGAGTTAAAATGTTTGGGTTGAGTTGAGGTAGAATACTTAATTTATTCAAACAAATTATAAAAATTCATTTGGTAGACTTTGATCAGAAGATTTTTAAAGTCTTAAGAAAATACATTTAATTTTACTCATGTAGTTATTCTCTGTGAGAGATTTTAAGTTACAGCCTGATCCAAGATAGTTTAAAAATCATGGGATTTAATTATTCTAAATGACTATTATTTTTTAATGACATCTTTGAAGCTGAACATCATGTAAGGATGATAACCGTGTATGTTTGTATGTGGAATAGAGCAACAAATTGGATTCCTTATATAGGGAAAATATAAAGCAACATGATGTGAACAAATATGTTTTCCTTTACAAAATTTCTAGTGTTATTTATTAAGGAACTTAATATTGGATATATTGGCATATACTTTTTAATCATGGGGACTTAATTGAGACATTGACTAGTTAGGAAGCCTGAATTCACCCTTTTACAACTTATTAAAATTCTCTCTTTTAATTAGAAAAGTGACAACTAAAAATACCACTGAAATTTCATGTCACAGAAGTAGCAGAAATTCAGCATTTTGCTCTCTGAAAGGTGAGGTAAAGCCATAGCTTCTGTTTGTGCAACTTATAGAATGAAAATGATGTGTTTGTTTAGTGACAGTAGTTACAACATGTCACCCTTTTCTTAAGTTATGACTTGCACATAAGGTTTGTACAATCAGAAAACTGGCCATCTGTCCTTTCCCTCCATGAGAATGCTTTTCTGAAAGAGCCACAGCTATGGTTTCCTGTCACTCAGGCAGGATCCACTACTAATATATTGCCTTTTTAAAACATCTTTTTTAATATTGGCAATTATTATCAAAATTTACAAAGAAATAAAATATCTTTAAAGAGCAATAGATGACAAGCAGACAACAATAAATAACAATAACCGATTTTTTTTTAATATATTAAGAAGTAGGATTTAAGTGTGTTGTTTTGTTTTGTTTTGTTTTGTTCTTCTGTTTTGTGCTTTTCTCCAATAGGCATGCCCTGGTAGTCTAATGAATAAGACCACTACGGATAGTCCGTATACTTCCCAAGGACTCAGGTTTGAGACCTGGAGGTGAGGGGAACAACCAAGATGAACAACTAAAGTAAATAAAATGCTTCTTCCTCTTCTTTTTGCCTGTCGGCCTCTGCTTATCATTTTTCTTGCCTGCACCTTTCTTCTGAAAAAAAATATTTTTCTACAATAAACATTCATTTTATAATCAGGAAAGAAAAATCCATATTTTTTTAATAAATGCAGAAAAGATTTATTAATTCTGTCATCTTAGAAAACATGTTTTGTTGGCATTCTACAAATGATACCATACAATAATGTTCCAGTTTTTCAATCCTGTGAAAAGTTTATATATCTTTTTGACTTCTGCAATATTTATTATTTCAGGAAGATATTTTGGAGTAACTTGATGACCTACTACCTGAGATATTAGGTATTCTTAATTTATTTGTCCCTCCCGCCCTTTCGAACATAAACAATTAGGACTAAGGTGTCATTTGCTGAGATATCAATTTTTTTCAGTTTCTGAAATGTTTGGGGAAAGGTTTAAAATAATTTATTAAATGGGTTCTTATCTTCATTTTTCCATTTTTCCTCCTTTGTAAAGGTGAACTGCTGCCTTATTTTTTTTTCCTGCCACAAATTTCTGAATGGACCCACAGTTACCAAAGGATTAACGAAACACCAGTAGACCATTCCATGACTTTATTTCTCATGTCTCCCACATTTTTTACATCTCTAATAAAAGAAGGGTAACCCTACACTCAGAAAATCGGCCCAACTGACACATTTACTGCATTTCATAGATAAACAGGATTTAACCACGATGGCTCACTGGTGAGCTGGAAGGACTCACCCCTACTTTCCTTTAAGTGTTCAGAGCTAGAGGAATAAGATAGTGGTAGGTGCAAAGTGGTGGCCAGCTTGTGCAACACAGGTAAAGCAGATTCCCACGTAGGAATGCTGAGGGAGGGACTCAGAGAAATTCTAAGATTTATTCCTGTATCCCTGACTTTTCAAAATGTGAGCTACACCTCTTTACTTTGACGAAAAATCTACACCAGCACCTCGTTTTCCAGGACAGAAAGAAATTGAAAGTCACTTTCTGCTCTTAGGTTTTACGACAGCCAGAAAGCAGCATCCTGGTTTACGGCTGTTCTGAAAAGCGGCGCCCAGTGTAGCGCGGCGGTGCCTCTGGGACAAGTCCCACTGGTGCGATGTCGAGTTCCTGCCCACTCTGCACGTGAGTCAGGTTTATGTGCTATTTGGTGTAATTTTGGTGGGTTGTTTTGGGATCTAACACTCAGAAATGCTTTCCCAGGAGTGATTGGTCATTACTTCTTCGCTTTACACCATTTTGGTTACAGATTCAGAGGTGCATTCTGCTTTAAGAAAACCTGGGAGACCTGTATAATATTTGGTTTTTTCAAAAAGAAAGAACAAAACCAAACCACTTGCATTGTCTTATTCATTGCCTGTCTCCTCTTCTCTGTAATAAGAAAATGGCAGGTTTGAGAATTACTGTTGTCTCAATAAAGCACAAACTAAATCAATACTGATTACACATAGAAATTATGCTAAGAAGAGTAACAACAGGGAATCTAATATTTTAGAGGAAGCTACAGTGGGCCTTTTCAAAAATAACAATTGGAAGACTGACGAGGGATAAACTGGATGCACCTTATGTCGATAAACCAGAACATAGAACATCTTTCTTCTTACAGGGATCAAAAGCAAGCTAAACAAACTTACCTCCCACCACTATACATGCATATTCATAATAATAGGTTTTTGAAACTATCCCTGAAGACAAGTATAGCAATATTATTGACAGAGAAAACTATGTATCTGAAAATAGATGTTTTGTTTTCTTTTTAAGGAAAGGTGCAGGCAAGGATGAACGGGAACAGAGACAGGCAGGAAGAGAAAGGTGGAAGCATTTTAATTTATTTAATTTAGTTATTCACCTTGGTAGTCCTCCCACAACCCCACATGCTATGTACCTAGCACAGTGCTAGATAGTTTAAATATGTTTCATTAAAATACGTATAAGTGTCCAGCAGTGAGAATGTTGTTTTCATTTTATGTAATTTAGATAGTTGTTATATCTCTCCACATACCACACTTCCTCAAAATTACTGAAAAATAGATACAATTTTAAAATCACCTCTAGTAATGGTTTTTAAGTTTATAGACAACTGCCTTTGTTTCAGTAATAAATATGAAAGCAAAATAAGAAATGCAAGTAATTTTTATATACAAATTTATCTAGAAAAAAGGTTTGCAAAGGAATATGCGAAGTGATTATTATTCCTTGCTTTATTTTCTATTTCCAGATTTTCTGTAAATGAACATTATTACCTTTGTAATCCAAGGACAACTAAAGATTATTTTATAGCTACAAATACTAAAGGAGTTCATTGGACTGAATTGCATAGGCATCTCTTTTCCTATGGATTATGAAAACCCTGAACAGCTTATCTATAGTCTTCAAATTCTATAGAAATTTATTTTTAATGTAAATTATATCTCAAATCACATCCACATTACTTAACTTTAAGGATAGATTTTCTCCTTCTGTTTTTCTATACAAGAATGTGTTATAATTAGAGGAAAAGGATCCAAATATTTTTATGCTTTTGGTTAAGATTTTATAAACAGTAAGAGACTCATATTTTAAATGCACTTTAATGAGTTTTAACAAATGTATTCACCTGTGTGACTGCCATCAGATAATGATGGAGATTATTTCCATCATTCTGGAAGCCTCCCTTGTGCTCCTTTTCAAACAATTAGGAAATAGGTTAGGCATTTTTTAATAAATGAGAATGTAACTTTATAACCATAGAAGAACATGCAGTTATTAGAAACAAGGGAAAGAAATGCACCTTTTATTCAGTGAGGACACTCATGTTACATCATTTCAGTCTCCAGGAAAGTGGAGTCCTGTGACTCTTGTTCTTACCATCTCCCAGGTCTGACCATAGGGTCTGGCAGAAAGTTGGAGACTATCATTATCATATAGAACACTGTGATGTTATTCTTCAATAGACTTTCATTATAATATTCTTTCATTGTAGAAATTCATGCTGTTAAGTAGAACATTTTTAAAAATAATATAACATATAAAGAACAAAAATGTTAATAGTTCTATTATTTCATTATTGTTTTTCTCTGAGTGTTCAGAATTTTACATTGGTGATATTCTTTTACTCTTACCTTTGTTTTCACCAACAAAAATGATAGCACTTTTTTAAAAAAGAAATAATACGAAATTTGTGGACAATCTGTATGGGCCAGGCTTTGTTCTAAGCTTTCGAAGTAGAGCTGCAAACAAAATACAAGAGTCTATAATTTCATAAAGCTAGTATTTTAGTGGGAGTAGAGAGTGATAAACAAAATGTGTATCCCAGTGCATGGCTTTGTATTCTCTGGGTATATGCCTAGAGGTGAGATTGCTGAATTAAATGATAGATTGTTGGATTTTTTTTTGGAGGAATTTTCATACTATTTTCCAAAGAGGTTGCACTAATTTACATTCCCAACAGTGTAGGAGGGTACCTTTGTCTCCACAACCTCTCTAACACTTGTTTGTAGTTTGTTTTGTTATTATTTTATATAGGCCATTCTCACTGGTTTGAAATAATATCTCATTGTGAGTTTTATTTGCATTTCTCTGCAGATGAGTGATGTAAAGCATTTTTAATTTTTATTTTAGTAATTGTTCTACATATTAAAATAATTTTCTATGTATAGGTCCCCATTTTTAAGATACATTTCAGCACACATGCCCACCACCAAATCACAGTGTTCTTCCCCATTGTCCAGTGGGCTCCACCACCATTCCCACCACCCCACCCCACCCCACTTCCACCCAATTCCCTTTTGGTAACCTCAGTTCTGTTGCAGTGTTTCAGACTTGCTTATGTTTCATCTGTTCCTTTGTTTTGTCTATTCACATTCCACCAGTGAGGGATGTCATCTGGTATCTATCTTTCTTCTTTTGACTTGTTTCACTTAGTATAATCCCCTCTAGTTCCATCCATATTGATTCAAATCCCAGAGATTCATCTCTTCTAAGGGTTGTTTAGTATTCCATTATATATATGTACCACATCTTCTTTATCTATTTATCTGATGTTGGCCACTTAGTAATTTTTAGTTCTTAGATATTGTGAATAGGGTTGCAATAAACATGGGGATACATACATCTCTGTGGATGGGTGCTTTTGTATCTTTTGGGTAGATGCCCAGAAGTGGAATGACAGGCTCATATGGGATTTCCATCTTCAGTTTTTTTATGAATATCTAAACTGTTCTCCATAGAAGTAGTACAATTTTCACTCCTACCAACAGTGAAAAAGTGTTCCCATTTCTCCACATCCTCATGAGCATTTATTGTTTCCAGAATTTTGGATAATAACCTATCTTTGAGGTGTAAAGTGATATCTCATTATTGTTTTAATTTGCGTTTCCCTGATAGCCAGGAAGTAGGAACATAATTTCATATGCCTGTTGGCCATCTGTAGATCCTCATCAGAAAAGTGTCTCTCCAATTCCTCCTCTCATTTTTTGATTGGATTGCCTGTTCACTGTTGTTGAGTTTTATGAGTTCTTTGTACATTTTAGATATTAAGACTTTGTTGGAAATACTGAATGAAAATATCTTCTCCCAGTTAGCAGGTTTCCTTTTGGTTTTGGTGCTCTTTTCTTTTGTTTAGAAGAAGCTCCTTAGTTTGATGTAGTCTCAGTTGTTTTTCTTTCTGTTTCCCTTGATGGTGGAGTTAAGTCCTCATAGACTTCTCTATGACTAATATCATGGAAAGTCTTTCCTACGTTGTCTTCCAAGAGCTTTGTGGTTTGGTTTGTGAATGGTGTTAGAGAGTGGTGTAATTTCATTCTTTTGTATGTGGCTGTCCAGTTTTCCCAACACCATTTGTTAAAGAGACTTTCCTTTTTCCATAAATGCTTTAGGCTCCTTTGTCATAGATTAACTGACTGCATGTGAGCGGTAAGTTTCTGGTGATACAGTTCTATTCCACTGATATGTGCCTCTTAATGTTCTAGTATCATACCCTTTTGATCACTATTACTTTGTAACATAATTCAAGTGTAATCCCTCCAGATTAATTCTTTTTTCTAATGATTACTTTCACTATTCAGGGTCTTTTGTTCTTCCATTTAAATTTTAAGATTTTTTTTTTTGTTATTATTTCCTAGAAATAAGCCCTTGAGATTTTAATGGGTATTGCATCAAACCTATATATTGGTTTGGGTAAGATGGCCATTTTAATATTGATTCTTCAGAGCCATAAGCAGGGGATGTCTTTCCACTTCTTTGTGTCCTCCTCTATTTCTTTTAAGAAGTACTTGTAGTTTTCATTGTATAGATCTTTTACTTCCTTTGTTAGGTATATACCCAGGTATTTCATTTGTTTAACTTCTATTTTAAATGGTGTGATTTTTGTGATTTCATTTTCTTCTAGAGTGTTGTTTATGTATAAAAATGCAACAGATTTGATTTTGTAGCCTGCCACTTTACTGTATTCAGTGATGAGTTTTAGAATTTTTTGATAGAGTTTTTGGGATTTTCAATATATATAATCATGCCAGCTGCAAATAATGAGAGTTTTACTTCCTTCTTTCCAATTTGGATTCCTTTTATTTCCTTTTTTTTTTTTTTGCATAGTTGCTCTGGCGAAGAACTCCAGTACAATACTAAATAGCAGTGGTAAGAGTGGACAGCCTTGCCTTGTTCCTGACCTAAGATAAAACACTTTCAATTTTTTGCCATTGTCTATGACTTTTTTTGTGGGTTTTTCATTTATGGGCTTTATTTTGTTGAGGTATGAACCTTCTATTCCCATTTTATGGAGGGTTTTTCATCATAAATGTTTGTTAGATCTTGTCAAAAGCTTTCTCTTAATCTATTGATTGATCATGTGATTTTTCTCTTTGCTCTTGTTGATATAGTGTATGACATTAATAGATTTACGTGTGTTGAACCATCCTTGCATATATGGGATAAATCATACTTGGTCATTATGGATGATCTTTTTGATACATTGTTGAATTCAGTTTGCTAATTTGAATTCAGTTTGTTACTTTGTTGATAATTTTTGCATCTATATTTCTTAGAGATATTGGTCTGTAATTTTCTTTGTGACATCTCTGTCAGCTTTTGGTATCAGTGTAATGTTAGCTTCATAAAAAGTAGTTGGGAAGGTTCTCCGTTCTTCATTATTTTGGAAGAGCTTGAAAAAATGGGTGTTAATTCTTCTCTGAAGGTTTGGTAGAACTCATTGAAGAAGCCATCCGTTTCTAGGCTTTTATTTTGGGAGAGGCACTTGATTACTTACTCAATTTCATTGCTTGTGATTATTCTGTTCAGGTTTTCTAATTCTTCTGGGTTCAGTCTTGGTAGACTACACTTCTCTAGAAATATGTCCATGTCCTCAAGGTTGTCCATTTTGGTGGTGTAGAGCTGTTCATAGTAGTCCCTTATGATGTTTTGTATCTGTGTTGTCTGTTGTAACTTTTCCCCTTTCATTTATGATTCTATTTATGAGAGTTTTCTCCCTTTTTTCTTTATTAGTCTAGCCAATGACTTATCAATTTCATTTATTTTTTTCAAAGAACCACCTTTTGGTTTCATTAATCATCAGGATTGTCTTTTCTATTTCGTTTATTTCTGCTTGAATTTTGATTATTTACTTTCTTCTGCTTATTTTTGACTTTAATTGTTCTACTTTCTCTTGTTGTTGTAAGTGTAGAGTTAAGGTATTTATTTGTGATATTTCTTGTTTCTTGAGATAGGCTTGGATTGAGATGAACTTTCTCCTTAGTACTGCTTTTGCTGCATCCCACAGATTATGGTAGCTTGTGTCCTCATTCTTATTTGTCTCTAAGTATTTTTTAAGTTCCTCTGTGATTTCCTCTTTTACCCAAGAGTCCTTCAGGAGCACATTGTTGAGTTTCCAATTGGTTTGGGTCTTCCAGCTTTCTTTTTGCAGTTGATTTCCAGTTCTAGGCCATTGTGGTCAGAGAAGATGACTTCAATCTTTTTAAATTTGTTGAGAGATGTTTTGTGTCCCAAAATATGATCTATCCTTGAGAATGAGTGCTTGAAAAGAAAGTAAAATCTGTAGTCATTGGGCGAATTGATTAGTATATGTCTATTAGACCTATCTGTTCCAGATGGTCATTTAAAGTGGCTATTTCCTTGTTCATTTTCTGCCTGGTTGTACTGTCCATTGTTGTAATAGGGGTGTTTCTTTTATTAGGAACTCTTTGAGGTTCTTCAAATTGTGTACTATTATTGTGTTACTGTCAATATCTCTCTTCAGGTCTAATAATTCTTGCTTGATATATTTCGATGCTCCTTCATTTGTTGAATATGTATTAATTAGCATTTTGTCTTCCTGATTATTGATAATATAGCTGCTTAGTGTCATTTTATAATTTGTCTTTGTATGTTGCTCCAGATAATGACTTTGTTCTTTTTGTTTTTAGATTGGATGGATGCAATTATATTTTGATTGATTTTACCTTTTGTTTTCTTTTTTGCTTTCTTCCTGAGGATATATTTTGAGGTTACCCTGAAGTTAGCATTCACAGTTCTATGTTTACTACCTAATTTTATTTTAAAGCATATTAGTCTTCCATTCCTTCTAATTGTCCACATTTTTGTTGTCTTCTTTTCCTCCCCACTTTTAATTTCTGATATCATACCATTTTTCTGTGTGATTTCTTTATGCTTTATAGAGCATCTTTTAATATTGTTTGCAAAACTGGTTTTGTGGTGATAAACTGCTTTAACTTTAGCTGTCTGAAAGGTTTTTTTTATCATTCCTTCAGTTCTGAATGACAATCTTGCTGGATATAGTATCCTACATTGAAAGTCCTTTTCTTTCAGCACTTTGGATATATTATGCCATTCCCTCCTGGCCAGTAGAATTTCATCTGAGAAGTTCACTGACAGTCTTATGGGGGATCCTCTGTAATGTGACATGTTTTTCTCTGGTTGCTTTTAATAGTCTTTCTTTATCTTCTATTTTTGACATTTTTATGATGATGTGTCTAGGTGTATTTCTGTTTGGGTTTCTTTTATTAGGAACTCTTTGAGGTTCCTGGAACTGGAGGCTTGCTTCATTCTTCAAATTGGGGAAGTTCTCATCTATTATTTTTTCATATATGGTCTCTGCCCCCTCTTCACTCTCTTCCTCTTGGGACCCTTATGATATTATTGTTCCTTTTGATGTTATCCCCGAGGTTTCGAATGCTGTCTTCAGTTCTTTTAATTTTTTTTTTTTAATCTCTTTGCTGGTTTGCTTGATTGAGTTCCTCTGTCCTGTCTTCCAGATCACTGATTCTATTGGAAGCTTCATCTGTCCTATTGTTGAGTCCCTCTATTGAGTTCTTTAATTTAGCCATAGGGTCTCTTACCTGTTTGATGTCTTGTTTTAATTCTTCTCTGTGTTTCCTGACATTCTCCTTTATTACCTCTATTGATTTCTGGATTCCCATGAGTATGGTAATCACAGTAACTCTAAAGTTCTTTTCAGGTAATTTGCATATGTCTGGTGTATTCAGAGTCCCCTGATTTTTTGATTGGATCCATCATTTCACGCATATTTCTCTGTGCCTTTGCTCTATTTGGCATTCTGTTTATATTTCTCAGGGTTCAGTTTCCCTGGCAATTCATAGGTTTGATGAGTCTAGGACTGGCAGTTAGGCTATAGTTTCACCTCTACCCACAAGGTGGTGCTAGCAGGTAATGTCGAGGCTTAGGACTGCCCCCTCACTGTAATCCAAGGGGTGGGGCATCTGATGGGTGGGATTTCTGGTGGGCGGATATGTGATATTTGGGATTTCCACTCCGTGTACCACAGGCTCTGATGTGAAATAGTTATGGGAAGAGTTTGAGCTTGGGATTTCTTTGGCTGATTTCTGGTTATGGCTGTGACCAGCACAATTTCACCATATGGTCTCCAGCTCAGCACCCTGTGCACTGGCTCTCTTTTCACCCCCTTCCAAGTTGGCTCTCCGTGGCTCTGCATCTCAGGTCCACTGGGTCCGTCTCTCACTGCCTCCACAGCTGGTTCTGAAATCCCTAACCTCTATCCAGCAGTGTGTCTGGAGACTGCTGAGTTCTATCCCCAAATCCAAATCTGCTGTTTAGCTGAGAACTGCGCTGGGTGCTCTCACCACTGTTAGTCGTCAGCTGTTCTGTCTCAAGTTCAAGTGTCAGTAGTATCTTGGAGTTTGTCTCAGGAAATAGGTGATTTTTTTTCAGTGTTCGTGGGGAGCAACCCTGAAGTGCATTCTATTGAGTCACCATCTGGAAGTCAATTCGATGTAGAGCATTTTTTTCATGCATTTTTAGGCCATCTCTGTGTCTTCTCTAGAAAGGTTCTACTCAGGTCTTCTGCCCATATTTTTAGTGGGTCATTTGCTTTTTTCGTCGTTGAGGTGTATGAGCTCTCTGTATATCCCATTCTAAGTATATATCCAGAAAATACAAAAACAATAATCAGAAAAAAGTGTCTGAACTCCTCTGTTCGTAGCAGCACAGTTCCCAATAGTCAAGAGATGGAAACAGTCTAAATGCTCATCAAAAGATGACTGATAAAAGAGCTGTGGTTTATATACTCAGTAGAATTTTATACAGGTATTTAAAAAGATAAAATTGTGCCTTTAGTCAGTAACCTGGATTGAACTGGAGAGAACTATGCTAAAGAGAGGTACAGAATGATTTTACTCATATGTGGAATATAAAGAAACAAAACAAATGAATAAATAAATATCAACAAAATTCAGAGGACACAAGACTGTAGTTACCAGGGCAGTGGGATTGGGGAGAGAACAAAGGAATAAAGGAGTTAATACAGTGGTGGTGAAGGGTACTGGAACTGTGATAGTGAGTGTTGTGAAATACACAGACTGAGGTGTGAATTCAATATCCTAAATAGTATACAGCAATGTAAACAAAGGAAAAGAACAATAAAAAGATAGACATCTTACAGCATTTTAGATATTAATGAGAATTTAAACATTACAGAGGAAAATAAATCATCCAAATGGGATAGTTATGCCACAGCAGTGGGAGAAAGAGGGGGTGACTATTTGAAATTTTTTAATATATTTTATTGAAGTAACATTGCATCATAGCATTACATATGCTTAAGGTGTAAACAATTGCAGATCAGCATCTGTATAGAATGCATTGTTTGCTACCAACAGTCGATTCTTCCTTCTCCATTAATTGATCCCTTTTACCCAATTTACCCACCTCTACCCTTTTCCTTCTTGTAGCTACTAACTTGATTTTATATATAAAGTCTATTTTTGTTTGATTTAGTTCACTTGTTCATTTGTTTTCTCTATATACCATATGAGTAAAATCATATATCTTTCTCCTTCTGGCTTAACTCACTGAGCATAATTCCTCCAGGTCCATCTATGTGTTTGCAAATGACAGAATTTTGTTTTATTTTGTTTTTGATTAGTGAGTAGTATTCCATTTTGTATATAGACCACAAATTGTTTATCTGCTTATCTGTTGATGGTACTGAACTTTTGGCTGTTGTAAATAACACTGCAGTGAACATGGGGAACACACATCTCTTTCAATTTGTGTTGTGTTATTAGGGTAAATACAAAGCCGTAAGATAATGAAATCATGTGGGATATCCATTTTCAGTTCTTTGAGGGATCTTCATACTGCTTTCTGTATGAATGTGCCTATTTTTACTCCCATCAACAAATGTGAAAGAATTCCTTTTTCTCTGCATCCTCACCAGTCTTTTGGAAACTAGCTGTTGTCACAGGTCCTCAGTGATGTCTTATTGCTTTGACTTGCATTTCCCTAGTAACAGTGTTCCACCTCTATTGTTATCAAGGGTGACTATTTCAAATAGGAGTCAGTTGTGAACTTCTTGAGATACTCTGAGCAAAGACGTGAAGAGCAGCAAGAGTGAAGCATTCAAGATATCCAGGAAAGGAATAATCTATAGAATAGCAGAAGCATGTTACATGGAATCAGTCCGATCCTTTTTATTCTTGTTTTTAAACTTTTAAGTTAGGTAGGTACAAAACAACACTTAGTGGAGGGTTGATTTTCTTTTTGAATCAAGATTTTAATCAATGCTCCATAACTATTATGTTTCCACTCTTCCTAGTAGAAGGGTATTATTCTTACACTTGTATGAACTCTGTTCACTGTTCACTCTAAGACTTGAGGGTTTTATTTCTCTGGCTTCAGTTGTTTCCTTATATTAATGAATTGATTAGTTTCTAACTGAATGATCTAAATGGGCCTCTATGAATTTCTCTGGAATTATCAGTTCAGGTTTCTTCTCTCAGCTCTCTATGCTACACTCTCTAGCCACCTTGGATTTTTCAATCTCTTTCTCAAGGTCATTGTTTAGTACTTCTTCATCCTGTGTAGTGGTCTGGAAATCTTCCTTTAGGCAGCAAACTCTGTAAACCTACAGAATTTGACTCATTTTTCCATTACTCAGGGTCACTATCCATCATTATCCATTGTATAATGTCTTGCTTATCACTATCTGACATTATCTGTTATCTTTAATTAAGTATTTATGTATCTCTTATCTGTCTCTTTCCACTATAATATAAAATCCATGATGAAAGAAACATTTAAATTCTTACCTAATTACAAAATTATTTTCCTAGTTAGTTTTTGATGTAGAGATAAAGAATCAAAGTTACTTTCATACAAAGATTCTAAAAATAAAAAAATTGCCAAGAAAAGAATTAGTGAATAAACTAACATTTATAAATATGTCTATATTCCTTTGGTGGTCAGATCTTTTTACCGCAGAGCAATAGAAAGAGTTGAAAATAATTCGCAATTGCATTTCTTATAATCCTGGACTTACTATGAATAAATATTATTAAATATATGTTCATATAATTATGTTATCATTAGATTTTATAACATCTAATTCATGGTTTTCCTAAGTTGTATTAAATTACTAAAGATCAGAAGTGAATTTTTTCTCATTTTATTTTATTTTTATTTAGTTGTTCATCCTGGTTTCCTCCCCCACCCCAAACATCCCAGGACGGGAACTCCAGTTCTTGGGATGCATGTGGACTGCATTTGGCTAGAGGTTGCAGATTTAACCCAGTTCCGTCAGGTCGTACCAGAAATGAATTTTTTTGAGGTTATCTCATTAACAGTTTATGAAACAAAACTTTGAGGAAGAAAGTGATAACTATCCAACAGGGAACTCTGATAAGAGGCATGACCAGAAGAAAAATAGTAGAATTGCACCAATTCGTTATGAGCACCTGTCATAATAGCTTGATTAAAAATGCTGGTTGAAAATGGAACGGATTACTAGCCACTGAGTAGTTAATTCAATTAAATATATGATGAATCAGAAGTAGTATGCTTGTTTGGAAAATCATTGGTGGTTGGTGATTGGAGAAACAGGATATGATGAGATAGGGGACAGCACTGGTTTTGAGATAAGGCTGGCTGTCATAGCACCATGTGTCTTGGTCGCTACACCATATCAGCAAGTTTTATAGAAATTAGGTCATGGTGTAGCATATCCTGTTCGTCACTATATCCTAAGCATTCTCTGTTATATAGCACATACTCAGTAAATATGTATTGAAAAGTTAATAAATACATTCTCCCAGGGCCTCATGGACTTGAAAGGGCCTAAAAATGCGCTGACATAAGACAAATGAACAGGGAACATGTATACAGATTTTATTTTAAATATTCATGGGAGCCTTCACAGGAGAATGAAGACCTGAGAATGTGGCCAGAGCAAAAATCTTTTATATCTCTAGACAAAGAAATGGAAAAGATGAAAAGAGCTGAGAAGACAAAAGTGTTTAGGCTATGGGTAGCTGATGGTGAAGAGCTAACAAGGAAGACAAGGGTTAGTTTGTTAAGTTGTATACAGAGCTCTCTGGCCCCAGACCCCATCCACTGGTCATCTGAATGTCTCCCTTCTTCCTGGTACAGCAAGAGCAACTTTCACACAAGATTTTCATCTCCTGTGTCAGGAATAAAAAGGAGGATCCAAGTATCCTCACTCCTATAGTCTAAGTGCCTTTAATTCAAAGTAATCGATGTGCCTGTTTTGGGGTGATGCAATTTGGTTTCCTTCAAATGGGTCCACATATTTTCTAGGATTATGGAGGTTGGGCACATGTTATTTCTGGTACAGAGTGAGTGGGGAATAGAATTTCAAGCCTAGAAAAAAATAAAACCTTTTATGTACATGAGTTCTGAGGTCATAACAGGCCAGCAGTCAGAGGGATGATGGTGACATATTGTATAGCACAGAAGCTTGGCCTTAATGTTTATGAAAATACAAAGAAATTGGCAAAAAGTAAAAGAGACCTAGTTCGAATTACCAAATGCTTTTGTTTAATATATCACTGCTAGCTCAGAATCTTGTGTGTTTGCAGGTGTTTGATTAATGTCTCACTATGAAAATTCCTAACCCTTTACCTAATTTTAGGATGAAGATGTGTATGCATACATCTGGAATTATGAAGATAGAGTGAATGCACTTTGCAACATCAGGCTTAATCTAACTTCAACATGGATGAGAACCCATCCTAGCAGTATGCACTGGTGGATATGTCTCTGAACTTTTAATCTTCTTATTTTAATATAATTTGTTTTGCTTTAAACATACTAACTTGCTTGTATTTTCATTTCTAAACATCTAATTTAAAAGCCATTATCCCACCTTGCTCCTTTAAAATACAATTATAAAAGCACTCTTGTATTAGTCAATTTATTGCATTTCGGTGATATTTTGTTACCTGTGCTATAGGAAGTTAATAGGCCTCATGAACTGTATCTAGAATACAAGTTGTACTGGTAGCATATTCCAACCTCTAAATGCCTTTCATGTCAGCATGAGAGATATCATCAGGCGTTTGAAAGCCCCAGCCTATTTATAAAGATACCATCACAACCTGCCTGATGTAGCTGACTTATGAATCAATTATCTGAACTACACCAAGTGATGTATCTATTCTGAATGTTAGAATCATATATTTGAAGCTAAACTACAAACAGATAAAGTATTCAACAGCCTATCATGATTCTTATCTTCATGTTTCTATCTGTCAAATGTGGGGAGAAAAAAAAGCAAAATGCTTCTGATTTTACTTGGAGGTTTTTTTTTAAATCACATGTATACAAATTCTCTCTCACACGCATACACACACACCCCTGTACACACACAAACACACACCTTATTATCAAGTTACTTATAACTTGAGGGAAAATAAACACACAAATCAGCAAGTAAAAACAAACCAAGAGCTCGCAAGGGATTATTCTTTTTTGAAAGGAGAAAAATGAAAATAGGTAAAATTATTTTGTAAGTTTTCTTCAGATTTATTGAGAAATCATTAGCATACATCACTATATATATAACTTGAAGGGTATATTACGATTTGATTTACAGATTGTGGCATGATTACCACAATAGATTCAGCTAATATCCATCTTCTCCTATAGTGAATAGAAAGTTAAGAGAGTAGAAAGCAATAAAGGGAAATAATTCTCCTTGTGATGAGTGCTCTTAGCATTTGCTCTCTTAACAGCTTTCCTATGTGTCATACAAATATGTCAACTATGTTGTCATGTTGGACATAATTCCTAGTACTTCTTCATCTTTTAACTGAAAGTTTTTACTTCCTCCCCGAGCACCTTCCTTCAATTATTTTACATTTTGTGTCTTAAATGTTTGAATATTTAAGTAAATAGAAATCTCATTTTAATAATAAAATTTAAAAATAATTGGTGCTGAGGAGGAAATTCTCATCATTAACCCATATGTTGCTGAAAGGAGATTTAAGAGAGGTGTGTCTTTTTTGTTTGTTTGTTTAGGGATTGCATCACGAGGTCTGTTCTACCTCAAGATCTACTCTTCATTAGTTCATTAGTATATATTAATTATCTCAAATGTATTGCTTTTCTTGGTCTTGGTCAGATTTCAGGACAGTTCTCTTTATCCTCAGCAAATCCATGAGAAATTTGTTAACTGGGATAACAATATATTAATATAGACTGAGGAACAAAATAAATTTAATGGCTCTGTGAGCTTCCATTGCAATAGGAAAACCAGTGTAAGAAACCCAGTTAATATCTGCAGTTTGCTTTTCTGCATAGCATTATGATAAAAGAAACTCAGCCTCTTAGTGCTTTCTCAAGAAACGGTGACTTCTCAAGTTTCAAACACTGTGTTCTCTTCCAGAACCTCCTGATGGGGGTGAGCAGGTCGGGTCAATTTAAAATGTGAGTCTTGAGCCTTACCTTGGATTTACTAAATTAAAATCTGTGCACCCTAGCAATCAGTTTTAATATACCTTTTATGATTCTTAGACAAGCTCAAACATGACATCCTTTTTGTTGACAGATGAGTCAAGAAAAAGAAACCGGAATGATAATCAGGAGAGCAAGAAGGCTCAGACATCATGCGAAAGGGGTTGAGGTTTACACTCAATGTGACATGTAGCCGCTGGACAGGGAATGGTGTGTTCACATTGGAGTTTAGACCTATTATTCTACCTATAGAGTAAAGCAGGGCTCTATGAAGGAAAGAGTGGAATCAGGGGAACTGTAATGAAGAAGGTGTCTGCATCAATCAGTCATGGGATGAGAGTAGTGGGCTGCACTAATAATTGTCAATATGAAACATCATACCTGATATTTGCTAAACAATTAAGTACCAGAAAAATGCTTTATGAGCATTTTCTCCTTTTAAAAATTGAAAGTATACTATGAGGTTGGTGATCATAACAGAGTATTAAGAATGCCATATAGTTCAGTACCAGATGGCCTCACTAGTGAATTCCACAAAAATGTCAAAGAATTCATATATAATCTCAGAATCTTCCAAAAACTTAGAAAGTAGAGAAGAATTCCAAACACATTATGAAGACATTACCTTGATTCAAAAACTAGATTAGAACTTCACAATATAAAAACAAAGCCAAATCAGCTAATAAACTATAAACCAATATTTCTGGTGAACATAGATGCAAAAATTCCTTAACTAAATTCTAGCAAACCAATTCATTAACCTTGAAGGAATCACACACCATGATCATGTGGGATTTATTTCAGGGATGCAAGGATGTTTCGACATATGCTAATCCCTTAATGTGCTCTATCACATCAACAAATGGAAGGACAAAAATCATATAATCATTTAAATAGACAACAGGAAACACATTTTATATTATTCAACATCCATTTATAATAAAACCCCTAACAAAATGGGTATGGTTAGCATAATAATGGCCAAATGTGACAAATCCATAGTCATCATCATACTCAGTGGTGAAAAACAGTTTTTCCTGTAATATCAGCAATAAGATAAGGATGACCACATACATGACTGTTAATCTATATAGTGAAGAAACCAGAGCAATAGAGTAGAAATCAGAGCAATAGACTAGAAAATACAAAATTTATCTATATCAGAAGAAGCAAAATGATCTCTGTTTACAGATGACATAATATACATAAAAACTCCAAAGACTTCAATAAAAAGCTATTAGAAATTAAAAAACAACAGTAAAATGACAGGGTACAAATATTTTTAAAAATGTTTCATTTCCACTTACAAATAACAAAATAGAAAAAAGGAAAATCAGGAAATCAATTCCATTACAATTGCATCAAAACACCATTTCCAGTACTGTATTATGAGAGTGCCTTTGCTTATCCATTTAAAAAAAATTTTTTTTTGTTCTATTTGCTTGAAAAATGCCAGTGGGATTTTGGTGGGAGTTGCATAAAATCTGTATGTTGTTTTAGGAAAGATGGTCATTTTAGTAACATAATTCTTCCCAACCATGAGCACAGGATATGTTCCCATCTCTTTGTAGCTTCCTCTATTTCTTCTAAGAAAGCCTTATAGTTCATATTGTAAATTTCTTTAACCTCCTTTGTTAGTTACATTACCAGGTATTTAGTTCTTTTTGTTTCTGTTGTAAATAGGATAGTTGTTTTCATTCTCTTCTAACTTATTGTTTGCATGTAAAAGTGCAAGTTTTTTGCATATTAATTTTGTAAGCTGTTACTTTAATGAACTCTAATTTTGATTTTTGTTTTTTTTTCTTGCGGAATCTTTAGGGTTTTCTATCTCTATTTTGTCATCTGCAAATAGTGTGTTTTATTTCTTTTTTCCAGTTATGACATTCTTTCCTAGTTTTTCTGACTAGAACCTTCAATACTATATTGGATAGCAGGGATGAGAGTGGACAGCCTTGTCTTGTTCCTGACCTGAGTGCAAACACTTTCAGTTTTTCACCATTGAGCAAGACTTGGGAATATAGGTGGCTGTCTCTGCTTAGGAAGAGTAGAGATCTAGGTATTCAGAGTGGACCTCTTTTCTCTTCTTAGGCAACAAGTAGTAGGGAACTCATACTTACATAGTAAAGTTGAAGTTACAAGACTCTTAGATCAAACGGAACACTTTTTTATAGCTACTCACAGAACAAACCCATAAAAGAGATGAACAGCTACTGTGGTTGCAACAAAATAAACCATATCAACCAATAATTTAGCTGCAGTCTCGAAATAAGAGTTGTTTTATTTTTAATGGAATATATATTTCTTTAAGAATTGAGAGGTTGGAATTAAAGAAAGGAACAGGACTCATTTAATCTATACATTCACTGAGTTTTAATTAAAATCTTATATACTACTTGCAAAAAGTATGCTTGTGGTAGCTGTTGTGTGTTATGTTTTCTAGTTTATGGTTTCACACATACGAGGGGCTGAGCAGTTTTACGGGCTCCATGGAAGAAGACCTTGACCTCAAAATCATTAGCTACACAGGAGGAAGACATAATGAGTTACAGAAACAACTGAAAGTTCTAGGTAAAGAACAGATTACATGTTTGCATGCAGTTCCCTTACATAATAATCAGAAACCCTGGCAGTCTCTTAAATTCTTGTTGAATGAGGTCATCATTGGGGCCACTCATGGATTTTCCTGAGTCTGCAAAAGGAAACTGTGTCAGGTTAGTATAGAGGAGGAAGAATTGAGAATAGAGGCACCATAGCATCTGAAACCTGTTCTCAAGGAATTCACTATCAGTGGAAACACAGGCAACTAATTATAGTATCTTTTAGAATGTAATAAAATCCATACTATCTGATCTGGCGTATATACTGCTGCTCTCTATGCCTGGTGCTAAAGTGTCAATTTGTGTTAAAAAAAACTCACCAATTTGAAGTCTATAAGGCAATGAAAAGCAATGTACTTATTTTCTAAAATTCATTCCACAAATGCCCAAAGAAATTATCTCACTTGTCAGAGAATCAAATACTCTCAAAATCCACTTAACATTTGTCATTCTCCCTAAATCTTAAATCTCACATAAATCCTTCCTCCACTAATGTTTCTGTTTCCATCCCAAACTAGTCTTTTTCTCTCAAAACACTAATTTAAATTTAGTGATATTACTTCCTGTGTATTTTGTATTATTTTATAGATGGATTTGATCACTTCCTGAGTTATCAGCCTCTTCATTCATTATCACAGATATTAGTTTCAGCTAAAAGCCTTATCAAGCAGAGTGAGAGAAAATGTATTTGTCTGTGTTACACTAGCGTTGCTTTGGGGATATAAGAGGAGGTTTTGTTTTTCTTTCTTTTCTTTTTACCTTTTAATTTTTCAGTCCTTTTTCTATTTCTCTTCTTTGTTATGTCCCGTTCTCTGTATTTTTTTTCCTTGTGTAAATAGGAAAGTTTTCATAAAAATGACTTTTTTCCCCAGAAGTTTCCTAACTCTTATGACCTAAATTCTTCCTATATTATTTGTCTGTGTCAACCTATTGGACTTTATCTAGTTACAGAATGTGAAGTCATTGAGTAGGGCTAAAACGAATTCTAGTGTTTATTGGGTAATAAATGCTGTAGCTTCACGCAATATACCCCAAGTAGTTCTCTCTCTCTCCCTCTCACCCACCTCTCTTTCTCCTCTCTCCTTTCCCTCCTCTCTTCTCTTTCTCTTTCTCTCACTCCTCCCTCCTCTATCCACTTATATAATTTCTTATGGGTACCTCTAAGCAGTAAAATGGACCATATACAAAACAGAAGGAAAGGATGTGAGCAAATAAATGGTCTTTGGATTTCTGGGTTCAATACACCTGCCTCACCAGAAGTCTATACAAATAATGAAGCTGTTTGTAGGCATGTCCTTTAGAGCGACCCACCATCTACTTGTCTCGGTTACTTTCACACCTAATTTGAATATTTTTCCTGTTGGGTAGGAAAACCTAGATACACATGCTTTCAAATTAAAGTTTCGTGAGATGAGACACTTGTGACAAGGTCCTTACTTTTCTTTGCTGCAGTTGTCACATCTTGAAAATAATAATGCCTACTTCACACGACTAGAGGCTCTCTGAGTAAGATAGTGGATACAAACCCTTAGTATACTGGGCAGTGCACAAACTCAATCAAGAAATGTTTCTTATCTCTTTGCTTAATTTTATCATTAGAATATGTGACCTGAAAGGGTCTACTATCAGGGAGGAACACTAAAGGGAGAAATTTTGCCCATGTGTTGTTTGCTCAGACAGTATTCAAATTTTAAGCTTCATAGGTAATCATAGAAGTACGAAAATCCTTCCATTTGAGAGAGAATTCTAGTATGTTTAAGGTGGTAGAATTGAAATTTAGTTCTTTTCATTTAGTCTTATTTGCTGGAAATGATAATATTTAAATATTCAACTATGTCAGTCACAAAGCTACTTTCTCTATATTCGTATTTGTCAATAAAATCATTTAACTGTGTAAAACATGGAATAAAAGGAAATATCTGATTTCCCAAAACCTTACCTGATTGTTGATAATCAGCATCTGAATATTGTAGTTTTTCCTTAAACACAATTATGTCTTATATCCTACAGTAGCTTCCCTAGGAACCATTCATCTCTATTTCTAATAAGTTCCTTCATAATTAGTTAAGTGCAATTGTTAAATAATTTCTTTTTAGTGTAAAACTTTATAATTAACAAGCCAGACACCTATTCAAGTCATTATCAATTTCCCTGTGATTATGAGCTGCACTCTAGTAACAGAGTTTGGGCAGTACTATACGGAACAGCATCATTAGCTCTGGTTTCATAAAAAGATGAGAAGAATCCAGACTTTAATTTCATGGAGTTTCAGAGTTGCAAGCTATTATCAAAGCTCTAAAAGACATAATAATACTATACATAATTTCATGATGATTGTAAACTATATTTGGGGGTTTACTTTCATTAATGTGTTTTATTAATGTGTTGTATATTTTTCATTTAGATCTCAAACTGAATAAAATAGTACCTAGATGCTTGAACAATTGCACAGCAGATGATTTACTGTAGTAGCTGTAATTAATGTATATCATCCAGGGAATATACTTATGAGAAAAATAAAAATAATTCCAAAGGAAACCCATGATATGACAGTAATGTATCAGATCTATTGCAAATGTGGTTGAATCGAGGCATATCATAACAGAGTAAAACAACAATATTATGTGACTTGAAGAGAGAAATTTAAGAGAGAACTAAAATTCTTGAAAGGAGCATGACTTTTTCACGTGAGGATTAAAGAAATAAGTACCATTATATATTGGTAAGTTAATAAGCATGTCTTCAGTGAGGACTTTTGAGAGCTCTGATTGGCACAGAGCAATTCTCAGGAGATCAGTCTTCCCCTTTAGTATAAATAAATATAAGGAAAATAGATACCTTAAAGTAAAAACTGGTAAAATACATAAAACAGAGAAAGAACAGAAAAATGTTTCAAAGAAATACTGGAGAGAATTCTGAGAAGGGGAAAATCATGGAAAGTGAAGTTACCTTCTGCAAACACTTAGAACATGGGGCATTTGCTAACCCCAGACCTTTGAAGAAGTTGTGAATCCAGTGCAAGACAGGAGAGTGACTAAGAAAGGAGAAAGTACACAGGAATTTTGAATGTAAAATTAGAGAATTGAATACATAGCCAAGATTCCTTCAAAACATTTGTCAAATACTGTGGCTGTATTGACTACAGCTAAAAGTTTAACAGGAAAACTCTGAAGGGCAAAAGAGGAGTTTCATCTTTCTCATGGGATAGAGATGATAGTTTCATTTTGTTTTTTTCTAATGGGGAGGGTCTCACCCAATGCATCATATTATTCGTTAAACAAAAGAGAATAAATATCAATAATTAATACATAATAAATAAATAAATACAAAAAAATGAAACAGAAAGTAGAAAGCAAAATAAATAGAGTGACCCTTCCTAGAATTTCAACCCAGTTTTGATTTATTATAATCTTGGGTTGTGCTAAAATGATCAGTCACTGCTTTACCTGAACTGTGAAATAAAGATCAAATATTCTCTATATATCTGGTCTACAAAGAAACCAAAGAAATGAATAAACTAAGTAAAACAAAAACAAACTTGTAGACTCTAAGTCCAAATTGGTGGTTACCAGAAATAACTGGGGAAGGTGAATAGATAAATGGAGTAAAAGGAGTTTATTATATGGTGATAGATAGAATAGGCTTTCAGTGGTGAATTTTATGTAGTATGTGCCAATGTTGGTGTGTAATGATGCACACCTGATTCTTGTATAATGTTATAAAGTAATGTTACTCAATAAAAAATTGAAAAAAAAGCTTGGATCTCAGAGATTATAGCACCAAAAAACCCCAGTACTGAAAAAAACCCTCCCCTTATTAACAAGAGTTGAAGGGTACTTCTTTAAACTGAAAGAGAATCTCTACAAATAACTTAAAAAGTGGGAATGTAAATTTATTGATGACTTATTGAAAAACTGGAAACTGCTTTATTCATAATTGAATATCTATTTGGTTACCTCTACACATAAAAAAGGAGTGAACAAGAATGCTCAGAGCAGCAGTCTTCTCAGTAGGCAAGCAGTAGGCAGAACTTTCACAGCTCAAATATGCTAGAATATGTAAATAAGTTGTGGTCTAGTCATTCAGTGGAATAGTGCACCATTATAACAATGAACAGACCACATTAACCCATAATGACATCAAGGATGCTCACAAATATGATTCGAGTGAATGAAACCTATCACCTATACTCATGTATTATTTTCATGATACACTGTTGTTAAGGGAGGACAGTGCTTAAACTTAGGGATGTAGCTGGGAGATATAATGAAAGGTTTTTGTTTTTTTGTTTTTTTTTGGTTAGATGATAGCCTGGTTTTTGTGGGACTATGTTTCTGTTTTTGTTGTTTATTGGATGTTGGTTACATTGTGGTTTAATTTTGAAGGTTCATCAAACTGTATACATATACAATGTAAGTTTACAAATGAAGGTTTGTTTAAATTTATTAAAATATAAGTTATTCAGAATATATAGAGTGTGTCCAAATCCAAATGCATTAGATTTATAGGCCAATTTTATATTGTAAAATATCAAAAAGAGATGATCAGCGCAATTATTGTGTATAGATATTCTACCACAAAAAGTTGTCTTAATCTTCTTATCTATATCTCTACATGCACATTTCTTTATGATCCACAGATGTTTTCCTCATTAATAAGAAAGAATAACATCAAGATAAGGAGACGATAATACAAGTTAAGGTCTGAAACCTGTTTATACTTGTGAGATGAATGATGCTGTTTGCAAATTTAAAACCATTTAAATTAGCCTTATTGTAGTTCCTAATAGTTGAGCTTGATGTATGAAGCAACATTTTCTTCCATCCATGCTCAGACAGATCTTACGCAAAATTAAATTAGAAAAATATTAAAGAAATTTTATTCCAAATTTTCATATCCCTTTGCCTTCTTGTTGAACTGTCCTAACATAACATATATTCAATAATAAAAAATATACATATATAATGTATATATCTACATATATAGTAGTATAGATATATACATTATATATGTATGTACACATACATGTATGTTCAGCAATGAAACATGTATTTGTATGTATTCTAATAAATGATTTATATGTCAAAGCAGTAATGGTTGTTGTTAAATGTAGTTCAAAAAGGAAGATTTCGTATTCTTTATTTTTTTAGAATAATGTGAAAAACACTGGACTGGCAAAGTATAATGAATAATGTTCCACACTTTCATCAAAACCTACATTTTGACAGGTTTTTAACCAACTATACTAAATTTTAATCTAATTAAGTACTCTAAAACCTGGTAATAAGTTTAGTGGCAATAAAGTGATTTTTTTCTAAAGCTTCTCCATAAGAACATTGATAACTGGCCCTGTAATAAATCTATTTTATCAATTCTATTCAATTTCTTTCTTTTCTTTACATTCCATTAAATTTGTCCATGTATTTCAGGAATACATATATAGTTTTTAATACATTTTCACAAACACAACTTAAAAATTATATTCAAATATGTCAAATTTTATTTCTAAAGTCTCTTTGTTTCATATTGTAACTTTTAAAAATAGTTTAAAAACACACAACTTTGCCATATCTTCTATAATTAACATGAGCAATGCTGTTTTATTATATATGTAATTAAATTATATTGAGGATCTATGACTTACAAATATGAATACAGCTTTCAAGATAGAAATAAGGAAAATGATATGGTGACATATGAAGAATAATCGTGTATAACTTACCATACTGCCTTTCTCAGAACAACTGTTTATTCAAAAAAGTAAAGTGGAAATTGCCTTTTTAGAAAATTCTTATTTTCAACACTATTTGTATGTGGCAAGAAAATTCTCATAAAAATTATAATACCTCGAGTTAAAACAATAAATGTATTCATTTATACCGAAAAGACCTAACCAATTTTAGGATTTTGTTCTTTTTCCTGGAGAGAAATAGAGATATATTTATGGATGTTAGACAGGGCTCTAATATGGCAGGTTGTCATTTTGGGAGTTTTTTTATGATAAGGTGACAATAGGGTTAATGATATATAATACTAAACTAAAATGTACTTAAATAATTATAGTTGTTTGATTTGTATAGATTACATTAAAATTCTCTTATGAGAAAAGTGCTAAATGACTTATTTATGTATAGAAAGACTGACCACAATGAAGATGATATCAGTTCTCTTATTTGATATATAGACTAATCTTAGTAGGATTATATTATCAACCTAGACAGGCACTATTAATTTATATTGAAAGAGAGGCTCTAGAATAGCCAAAGCAATTTTGAAAAACAAATAAAATGGAAAAAAATCTTGAATTTAGAACTTGTTTTAGAACTATAGTAATTAAGACACTATGATATTGGCATAAGGATAGACACATAGATCCATGGAACCTAATAAAGAACTTAGAACAGGTGCATAAAAATATGCTTAATCTGTTTTTGACAAAGATGCAAAAAGAAATCCACTGGAGATAAGAGTCTTTTAACAACGGTGCTGGAGAAAGCAGGCTTCTATAGTGGGATTGGGAGAAACTAAAACTTCAACATAAACCCAGCACCTTACAAAAAATTAATCAAGTCAATCATGATCTTAAATGTAAAATAAAAAACACTGTAAACTTTCTAGAAAATAATTTTTTGTAGAAAAACGTTTGGACCTATGGTTTTCTAGAGTTTTTAGCCAACTCAGTAGCACACTCCATAAAAGAAAATAATGATAAACTGGACCTCATCAAAATTCAAAACATTTGTTCAGAAAAGATCCTGTTACAAGAATAAAAAGACAAATTACAGATGGGAAAATATAGTTATAAATCACATATCTAACAAAAAAGATTTTATGTGCAATATGTAACAAGATCTCAAAAGTCAACATTTTTAAAAAACAAATATTCAGATTAGATAATGGATAGAAGATATAAACACAGACATTGCACAGAGGAAGATAGAAGATAGATGATGAAAGATAGAAAGATAGAGATAGAAATAACTAGAAAAATTGGCATTCATAAATGTTTGTTACCAACCACAAGCAAAAGGTGAAAAAAATCAGAGTTCACAAGACAAGAACAGGAGAGGGTGAGCCTCCCTAGAGACATCTGATATCTTCAGCGGCATTCAGAACACTAATCAATATAACACGTGAGGGAGGCAATTCATGGAAAGTTTAGAACATGAAATTATTAGAGAAAGAGGCCTTGGTGTTCACACAGGATCAGGGTTAATACTTGTTCTCACCAGCCAGACTGGAAACTCTCATCATTCACGTGACTTTAGGTGGCGTAGAGATGAGTCTTGCCTCAGTAGTAGTGAGTAATTTACCCTAAACTAAATACTGTTCTGAACCTGTCAAACCTTAAAAAGAAAGATACACACGAGTAGATAAAAATGTGGCATTATACGCAGTGGGATTCTACTCATCTGTAAAATAGAAGAAATCCTCCCATTTGTAACAACATGGATAGACTTAGACAGAATTATGTTTAGTGAAGTAAGTCGGAGGGGGAAAGACAAATGCCATATTTTGTTTTTACTCATGTGGTATGTGGAGAAAACAAATAAATGATATCAATCACTCAAAAATAAGTGTTTGGTCTATAAGAACAAATTAGTGGCTGCTAGGAGGAGGGGGTTAAGATGGTGAGCAAATCAGGTAAAAAGGATCAATTGTAGGGTGAAAGAACTTAACTGTTAGTGATGAACTTCATGTAGTATATACAGATGTTGATTAAAATGAGACACACTTCAAATTTATATAATGTAATAAAATGCTACTTCTATAAAATTTTTTTTAAAAATTTGAAGCAAAGCAAAACAGACAGATTTAAGAGCAAAATTGAAGGAAAGTTGTAAAAAGGGTGGGAAAATAAGGTAAAGGGATCAATTGTGTGGTAAAGGATGAACCCTGGAATTTCGATAAAGATAATATGGTACTTACAGACATTGATTTATAAAGTTGTGCACCTGAAGCCTATATAATGTTATAAACCAATGTTGCTATTTGAATAACAAATTCAAAACAGAAGACCAGACAGAAAAGGATCAATCTCTTTTTGGTAACTTAACTGCATCCCCAGACTATTTATAGGAATAAACAAGTAGTCAACACTCGAACGGTTTATTAATCTACAGTGTCTAGAATCCTTAAAGATGTTTAGATAGATTCAGGGAAATATAAGCCCTGATGAGGAAAAAATTCAATAAAACGGAGAACCAACGTGGATGGTAATTTAGGAGAAAAGAATATAATCACAGTTATGTTAAAATGCTTAAGCAGAGACATGGAAGAGCAATAAAAATGACTCAAATAGAAATTCTGAGAGGACAACTATACAATATGATTAACAGCTGACAATGAAGAAGAAAAAAAAGTAGTGAATTTAAGATACAGTAATAGAAACTTTGCAAAATGAAGCTCTCAGAGAAAAACTATATTTTTTAAAAAAGCATAAATGGGTTGTGAATAAATTCAAGTAGTCTAATATATGGATAAAGGGAATTCCCAAGGGAGAAGAAAACAGGAGAAGCAGGAAAAATATTAGAGAAATCATGGCTAGACTTTTTTCAAATTTGATAAAATATATAAATTCACATTTTCCAAGAAGCACAATAAACCTTAAGCACAGGAAACAAAGAAAATTACACTGAAGCTTATAATCAAATTGCTTAAAAAGAATGATAAGGAGAAAATCTTAAAGCTACGAGAGAAAAAAAAATGTTTTGAAAAATAGATAAAGATGACAGATGATTTCTCACTTAGAAACAGCATAAGCAAGAATAGAGTGGAATAATATCTTAAAACTACTGGAAGAATAAATAAACTGCCAACCTATTTTAAGTCCAATTTTATGTCCAAGCACAATAAATTTTACAAAGGAAGAAAAAAATAAAGATTTTCAGACATTAAAGAGCTAAAAGAATTTATTACCAGTACAAGAATTGTTAAGGAAGTCTTTCAAAAAGAAGGAATATGATGCCAGGTGCAAATCTGGAGAGACATAAAGGAATAAAGAGAAATGGAAATAACTACATGCCTCCTTCTTTATTATTTAAATCTCTAAATGCTAATTAATTGCTTAAATACAAATGATAGCCATGTATTAATGGTTTTATAACATTTGCAATGTTAAAATAAATGGTAACAGTATCAGAAAGGCTAGGAGAAGAGATATGGAAGTAATTTGTTTAAATATCTTAATATTACACTTCTAGTAAGATATTATCACATGATTAGAGTATTATAATGTAAAGTTATCCACAGTAAACCCTAAAATAATTAGTACAACAGCCAAAGAAACAAAGGAAAGGAAATGGAATAATAAAAAATACAAGTTAATCAAAAAAGGAAAAGAGAAGCAAAGAATAGTTGAGACATGCCCTGGTAGAGTAGTGGTTGGATCAATGACCTCTGAAGGAGTGCAGTCTCATACCCCTGGGTTCAAGTCCTGGGTCTGGGGGGAAACAACCAGTGTGAACTACTAAATAGAAATAATAAAATAAAATACTTCTTCCTTCTCTCTCTTCCTATCTGTTTTCTCATCTTCATTCATGCCTGCACCTTTCCTTTGAAAAAAAAAAAAAAGGTGTTGAAACACTTAGAAAATAAGTAACGAGGTGATATAAAATTGAACATATAAATATGTCAAATTCATGTTTGACATAACCCAATTAAAAGACAAAAGCTATCAGATTACAAGTGCCATTAAGAGTTCATTCATATACATATTACACACATGCAGATGTGATAAATTTATGGCAGATCAAAGAATTCAGAAAATCATGTGTTATAAGTTTTACTTTCCTTCCTGATCTCACCGAGTTCTATTGGGTTTCCAAAATTTTGCCTTTGGTTATGAAGGACTAAAGTTTGGGGATTCGAAAGCTCAGAGTTTATAATGTAAGCTACTTGGATGGGAAATGTTAGGAACCTGTGATGACACAAGAGCAGGTTTTCCAGGATTAGAAAGGAGATAATAGGACACTTAGCTTGTGGCAAGGAAACACATCAGAGGAGAAACAGCTAGGTTGCTGGAGGAGTGAGGGGTGAGCTACCATAGCAATCAGGACAGACCTGAGAGCTAATTTCCGAGTTGTAAGGAGATAGTGTGCCCCTTGAGTGCTACAATTAAAATTCTAAAGTGACAAAAAGAAGTGGTAAATGCATAAGAAGTAATTAAAAAGAAACTCAGTCTGAAGTAAAAGCATAACCAATAGGGTTATGTTTTCAGGTATTAATGAGGAGGTAAGTCTAAGTCTCAATGCACTTTAAATATTTTAATTGAATGTAAGGTTGTCCAGAAGCACTCTAATGTTAAAATACAGAGATCCTGAAAAATTGTTCCCTGTGAGGGTTTTCCATCAGGGAGCTTACTTAAAATAATTATATGTGGCGAAATAAATTAAACTTGCTTTCACTGAGTGATTGTGATTTTAGAAATTTTTTGTGTGATTGGATTATTACATACACAAGGTTATCATAATTGTTATAGATGCATAATAGTGACCACTTGGAATCACCATTGAGGCACTAGGATGGTTAATTTGCACATTTTTCTTTTGTATTCTACACCATAGGTGTCAAGCAAAGTATTTTTATCTTCATATTGCATATGAAGAAGCTACTTCTCAAATGGTTTGTCTAGTTAGTGGCAATTGGCACTCAAACTCATCTTAGACCACACAATTTTAGAAGAGTGATAGATCATAAGTCTATAACTAATAATGCTGCAAAAAATAGCGCAGTCAAAATCACAGTATTCCTGCATGAGCATATATAGCTAAAGTCAAAATTCATTCACTCTGGTTTCCAGGGGCTATATAGGTGGTGATTTTCAGGTAGAAAATCTGAGAATCCAGTTTGACTATCAAACAAAACGACTTCAGGTTACCACTTTCTTCTCATCAGAGCAGAAAAAACTTGATTCCAACCAACTGGTTCTTCGCAGATCCCATGTCTCCAGCTTTTTGTGTCTTTACCTTTGCTGATAAACTTTTTCAGATTTCTGAAAATAAGGGACACAGTTCCCTCTTCATATCTCCATTTGAGTTCAAGGGAAAGTCATTTGGTAGGCAGGAAAAGAGATTCTATCACTGTCACTAATGAAAATGTCTCTATAATTTGAAATCACATGAATTACACCTGGAATAAGAATTCTTTTAGTAGATAAAATATCCCAGTAAACTGGCTTCACTCTGTTACTCAAGAAGTGATGCAGCAAACTGGTGAAGAATGGTTTCATTTCAATCCTTGGTGGAGTGGTCTTGGGAAATTGTTTCATTCTCCTCCTCTGTACAGTGCACTTGATAATAGCACCTGCTCCAGAGAATTGTGATGATTAACTGACTAAGTCAATGTAAAGCAGTTCAATCTGGGCTAGCCTACAGTAAGCCCTAAGTATGTGGGAACCCTGCTATTGCTTTGCGTAAACTTCTTAGTCACTTTTTTGTTTTGTTTTATTTTTATTGAGGGAAAATTCATGTAATATGAAATTAACCATTTAAAAATGTTCAGTTATAAGTGCGCTCCTGTGACTTAGGCAGCTAAGACACAACTGGGATGTGAACCATGTACCATATTTTACCATGTTTTTGCCCACATTTGTGAGGAAAAATAAGGATGTGTATTATACATGGGTGATAGTAAACTGTATCTATATAAATGTTTTTAGTTCTTTTATTAATGCTTATGAGTTAAAAGTGTAACTAGAAATCAATAATGATATCCGTATGCAAAACAATACCCTGGAATGCAACAATTGGTTTTGTTGAACTTATGATGAACTTGTTGCAACTAAAGCAATTTTGGCCAGTGATTCAACAAAACACGAAGAGGGACATACTGTTGTCCACGAAGTGACTCTTACTTGATAAGAAAGAAAAGCTTCTTGTACCTGTATCTGTGCTTGCTTGTGTCTTGTAATGATTTGTCACACAGCATTTCTTGTACCATGTGTTACAAATAAATGCTAAAATTCCTTCCTAATATATAAACTAAGTGCCTAAATATAAGCAAATAAAAATTTGAATTAAACATTTTTTAAAAAATATAATTTTCCTGTAAGTTCGCGCCAAAAGTTTGTGTGTGCGCTGTACACAGGAGCACAGGATACGTGGCAAATACGGTAATACCCAGGACTGAGGTTGTCATGGGTGGTTGGGGAAGAAAAAACAAAAATCAAAAATGAAAAAATGATTTTTTTAAATGTACAGCTCAGTGGTAGTTAGTACATTCACAATGTTGTGTGACCTCTACCTCTATCTAGTTGTATCAGAAGAAAACCCCACAGCCATTAAGCAATCTCTCTATTCTCCTTTGACTCCAGAACCACTTTTTTAAATTGTGGTAAAAATACATAACATTTATTTCTTAATCAGTAAATATAGTTTAGTTGTTTATCTGTGCTCACATTGTTGTACAAAAGACCTGCAGGAGTTTTTCAGCTTGTAGAACTGAAGCTCCATTTTCATTGAATAACACCCATTTCCTCTTCCCCAGCCCTGACAAGACCACACTCTTTTCTGTTTTTGAGGGTTTGACCACTTCATCTACCTCATCTGAGCAGAGTCATAGATCATCTGTCTTCTTGTGACTAGTTTATTTCAGGCTCACCCAAGTGGAACATATGACAGGATATTTTTCTCTTTTTAAAGGCAGAATAGTATTTCGTTGTATTAAAAAACTGCATTTTCTTTTATTCATTCATCCCCAGTGGACATTCCGGTTGTCTCCCCACCTTAGTTATTGTGGTTAATGCGTCAATGAATATAGGATTTCTCGGTCATTTTACGTCTGACTTTTTCTGCAAGCTTTCGTTGTTTTCCTCTTCTTTATATTTGCAATTTTTCTATCCTTAATATTTTTCTCAACCACACAGGTTTTGCTTATAATCATAGTAATAATTTAAAAGAAATCATTATCGATGTGCCCTGATAGTCTGTTGGATAAGTCCTCCGCCTCTGGCCAGCACAAGTCATGCATTTCCCAAGTACCCAGGTTTGCATCCTGGACCAGGGGGAACAGCCAAGATGAACAACTGAATAACAAATAAAATGCTTTTTTCTCATGTCTTCCTACCTGCCTGTTTCCACTAGCCTTCATTCCTGCCTACATCTTTCCTTAAAAATACATTAAATCAATCAATCAGTCAATCATTATTAGCCGGATTTATTTAGATGACACTATGAAACATCAAATTCCTGGCAAGTAGACAACCCTTGTGTGTCAGTTTTGCTTGTTTCAGTAGCAAGGTATGGAAAAATATGACTCAGACATGGATTTGCTCTCAGGACTGAAAGACTGTAGAGAATAGGGTCTCATTCTTGGCTCTCAGCTTTGTCCTCCACTTCGAGCTGGCTTCATCCTCGTGGTGACAGGATGGCTCCGGGCATCCCCAAGGCTAAAGGTTCATTCCTCCTTCAGGGATAAAAAGATGGCATCACTCATCATATTGTCTCCAGTCTTCTATGACAGCAGTAAGATAAGTGCTTATGGCTATAGTGATTATTCCTTCACTCATCTCCATAGCCCAAGGGTATTGACATACACCAATCACTTCCTCTAGTCATGGGGAGCCTTCTGGAAATTCAGACTCATTAGGAAGCATAAAAGGGAGAATGCATGTTTGAAAAGCAACCAAGAAAATTATCTCTGCATGGAATGTTTTGTTTTTGTTTGTTTTGTTTTTTTACCCCAGGATGACTTCTAACATCCTGTTGCTATCATCCACTGACATCAAAACAACCTTACTTCCTGACTAGTTGACCCAGAATATCCTGCATTGATTCCTGGTCACTGTTTTTCTGGAACTATGCATTCAGGATGCTCTGATGTTATACAGGAAAGTAATACCTGGTGTGAAGCTACAATGTAGCATCCTCCCATCTTGATGTCAATTACTGTAGCCAAGTGTTGAGATAATTTATTGGCTCAATAACATTGCCCTGACCATAGGTATTTCTGCTGTTTCCCAAGAACCTTGTCTTGAGGTAGATTCTACCTTAAGTCCTTCGTCATGAACATTTTTTGCCACATACCTAATTGATCATAAGGCAATTTTTCTGTTAAAAAAAGATGAATCATGGAAAATAAAAGACACACTGAAACTTATTCTTTTGCACTAACATTTCTTCCTGCATTAAGAGAAGTATCAATTTCCAAACACTAGGATGCATATTGGTAACTGCATTCTGAAAGGTGTGGTGAAAGCCCTGTAACAGTTTGGCAGACCAGGGCACACCTATTCCTTATTACATGGAGCATGTGTAACTTCTCCTATGTATCTAGAGGACAATGAAATCTTCCCTCACATACCCAGTTCATGTATTTCATCAAATCATCCAATCCAATTCTCTGCCAAATGCCAAAATTATGTTTCCATCATGTTCTCCACTATCAAATAGCAATTTCACCATCTTTAAGATACACGCACCAGGAATCACGTAACCATTTCTCTTTTGGAAAATATGAGGAGTTGGATACTTCTTTTGTTTCCAACTTCTAATATTATGTGAAAATCTAATGAGATGGCATTAGAGAATAGGTAGGTGTATCTAAGTTAGCTAATGAATAGTTCATTAATGTTCTTGAACTCTGTTGTGAATGACTACCTCTTTTATGTTTGCCATAGGTGGAAAACTTCTGGTTTTGATAGATGTGGGGGATGACTGTGCTTACTGAAGTATTTGTGAACTGATATTACCATTTTCTCAGCATATTTTATTGCTATTTTTCTATCATGCTGATATATATTGTTGCTATCATCTACTATTTTAAGATTATAACATTTATATATCACTATGCACACCATTATGAGACCTAAGATTTATATAAATAAAAATGATAGTATTTTGTCAGTTGAAGAAACCATATTGACAGCAAACTGCCAAACTAAATGCCAAGTCAAAAAGTCATTCATTTTATCTTTTACAGCAAAAATGTCATGCGGCCAATATATTATGTAGCAAAAATGTTTGCAGCAAAGAATTTACAGTGACACGACCTAGAACCCCCAAGAATATCTTCATAGGAAGATGAGGATCTTCTTTCTCTCCCAGAATCCAAACTCAGGTACTAATTTACCCTCATTTATTTTGAAGGGGAACTCATAAGGTTTGTGTTTACATTCCAGCAAAGTGAATGATACCCTGGCATGAAAATTAAATTGTAATGCTAGCTCCAGACTATAATATTATCCATATTCACTCATTCTAACTTGTGCTAATAAATATTGTACATGTTCTAGTTTATTCTAACTTTGTAGCTCAAAATACTAAGGCAGAGTTAGTACTTTTGCTGTAAGAAAGAAATCACTTAGTTTGCTAGAAGTGAATCAGTGGTTAGAACTTAAGTCGTTCTGATTTCCTGATATCCCTGTTGTCAGAGTGAGTGTAGTAGTGTTTGTGTGTGTGTGTGTGTGTGTGTGTGTGTGTTTGTGCATGTGTGTATGTTCACACTTTAATTTAGAGCTGTCGTAGCCACAACTCTGTCTGAACAGAAGGACAAAGGAGACAAAAAGATATACACCTTTGCTTCCCCACTGCCCTCTCCCGTGATCTCTTCATCAAGGGATTGCTTTATGTGAGTGTGATGTGACTGGTTTGCACTGTCCTCTAGGTCAGAAAGGGATCATGAGTCCACTGGGCCGCAAGTGTATCCTTTTACCATGATCCATCAGAGTAATTATATTTATTGTTATCTGATGTTCATTTGAGCCTGTAGATTGCCATTTGTAAAGGTGTTTTTTAAGTTTACTGAAGGCGTCCAGATTGGTTTGGCTATGGAGATACCTTATTATAAACTGTTTTGTCATTCTGTCTAGTATGATAATAGAATAAATCAGAAATTCATTTTAAAAATATTATTGCAAAGACAGTGGCTTAACTAAGGGTTAAAATCCTTCACTGGGTTAAATTAGTAAGTGGCCATATCACAACAGTCACTAAAAAACAATTAATTATAGGCTGTTAGTAATACAGATTTGAAGTTAGTTGAGTAGTTAGCACTTGAATCTGGAGAAATGAATTCTTGGTTTCTAGTGGTAGCTCCCAACTCTAAGAATTTAATTCAATGACCATATTCATGAAGGACATGAATAAGGATATGGCATTTCCTGGAAATGAATTGCTCTCTTTGGTAGTAGAACTTCATTACCATATGCTTTAAGAAAGGCTAATTTTTTTTTTGTGAAATTAGAAGACACATTTGGAAATATATTCTATGGAACTGAAATATAGATTTTATGCATTTTTTTTGTGCTGATTTTGTATGATTATTTTGTTCGTGCACAATGAGTGTGTGGTATGTGTACATCTTTGGGAGCCTCTATTTTTTATGCCCATGGCAGGATTATTCTATTCTCTAAATACTGTATTTCTAATGATCTCAATTTTTAATATCCTATTTATTATACTTAGGAAGCAATTCTGTCAAACATATTCTGCCTCTATATGGTAATCTTTCAATCACCTCATTCCATTAAATTACTTGCTTTTCAACTTAAGACAGTCCTAGAGAAGTAGACAATATGCAAAATAAAAATGTGCTAGTGTCCTCCAACTCATGAGCCTCACATGAATGTACATCAGTATGTAAGATGAAATACGTATGCCCACTGTTTGGCCGTTAACTTAACTCTTCGCATTCATGAATTTTTTCTCTCATTTTTGATTATCATCTTCCATTCCTTATTTTATCTTTCATATGTAATCACAAACACATATGATTATCTCAGAATTTGACTTCCTATCTTGACATTTCCATATTCTAATTTTGTTGTCTCCATTGATGTTCCTCATATTTTTTTTAAGCCCCTTCTTGAGAACAAAACACATTACTCTCAACTACTGGGCAAACCCACTGGTTTGTTCAGTTTCTTTTGGGAGGAGACTTTCAGAGAGGAATAATTTAAGGAAACCAGGGTTGAACCCCATTTTAGAGATTGGAGACTGAGCACCAGATATGAAATGTCTTGGTTAAAGGGAACTGATTAGATTTAAAACATAGCCAAATATTTTGTTTTATGATCTTTTATTTTTTCCCATTATGTGTTTCTTGAAGAGTCACCTTTAAATACTATCATCAAACTGTAGGGAATTTAAAAAGAATGGATCCACCAAGAAAGATGTATCTATCTTCCTCATCACCATCATTTGTCCTTCTATCATGCATATTGTAACTAAAAATGTGAATGTGCTGTCTTTCACTAATATACTCTGCCCTCAACTAGGAAGACATAAATTTCTCCTTGTGTTTTTTCTTTAATATTGTTCAGATTTCTAGGCAATATTCAGCCATTCAATTGCTAGCAGCTAATTCAGCAATCCTCATTCTCCTTTTGCCTCATCTGGAAATAATACTTATTACCTGGAAATCAAGAGTTAACTTGAAAATTAGACAGAATTTTATTGAAATAGTTATAACACATTGTGCATTTTATTTACATCTAAATACATATAAAATGGTTTTCCGCTATATGCGACTGGACGATCGCTTACCCATTTGAATAGTACTTTTATATGGCATTGAAATAATTCAAAAAGAATTTCCATTTAGTACATTTATTAATTCAAAATATAGCTGAGAATCATAGTTCAAGGAATAACTCTTTCAAATGTATATTTAAAAAGCTACAAATTCATAAGAAGAGTTTGCCTTCCCATCTAAGCATGTTCTTTAGAAACTTCAATTTTGTTGGGTAGCTGCCATTATTTTGAAGGACAGGTACAGTAAAAAAGAGAGAAAAACAATGAGCAGAGTTGGAAATGACCTGGAAAGAATATATATATATATATATGTATGTATATATGTGTGTATATACATATATATATATATATATGTAATTTGTGCACAGAAGTCACTGGACACAAATAGATTGAAAGTAGAACAAATACGTCAATGTTAAAGACACCATGAGTCAAGTCAAGGAAACCAGTGGTGATCTAGACTTTAGGTTGCTCAAGCCTTCAAGCTGAAACAGGCTGACAGATGTCTCTAAATTAGATTTAGGCTCAAAATCTGAGTGAACACAAAGCAGGCATTCTCTTAAACAGCCTTTTAATGCATGGCTAAGAAGAAAAACAACAATAAGAATACATTAGCTGGAGAGGTTAGGAGCCCCAGAAATGTCTACCAGAGAGCAGACTGGGGTCTAACAAAGTGAACTTCTCAGAATAGAAGGCTTGATCCCTGCCTGCTGGAAAAGGAGAGATTACTTGTCCTCTTTAGATGTCAGTCATAGAACCAAAGCACTGAACATGTTAAGAAGAAATCTACACCTCACCAAGCAATTCTGAACTTTGAGCTAGATTGGACTTCAGGTTTTTGTCTTGGAAAGGAGAATCAGCATGCTTCATATGTTGAGAAAATGTGCAAATATGCATTTGATGACTAGAAGTCAGGTTGTTGCAGAGAAGGTTAGCTCAAAGTATTTCTTGGCTTTTCATAGGAATATATCTCACCCCTTGTGTCTCTTACACAGGGAGTTGGAGCTGAAACTGGGTTTTGGAGTCTTTCAAGTGGAAATGTTGTGCCACTCACAGTCCTAATGCTCTCTCCCCATTTCTATGTGACTTAAGTGGAGATTTTCAGGGAACCTGAGAAGTCTCTTATTGAAGATATAAAGAAGGTGTTACCCTGGATCCCTAAGTGACTGCATAGAGGAGGCTACTGTTTTGAAATGTTACTTAAGAAAGATAAGGGTCATGAGCCATGGTGACCTAGCAGATAAGTCCTCCACCTCTAGCAGAGCACAGTCCACATGCATCCCAAGGTTTCAAGTTCATGAACCAGGACGGAAGGCAACAACCAAGATGAACACCTAAATAAAAATAAATAAAATACTTCTTCCTTCTTTCTCTTCCTGCCTGCCAACTTGCCTTCATTCCATCCTTCATCTTTCCTTAAAAAAAAAGAAGCAAAAAAACCATTTGCAGTTTAACCACATATGATTTTGTGGCACATCCCATAATTGTAACATAGTGGAAAGCTTATAGGCCTATTTGTTTGCAAAAAGTTGGGCGTACATCAATAACATACTAACATTATCTCTAGGATTCAAATCAAAGTTAAATGTGTTCAGAGCTTACTATTACAAGTTTTAGAGTCAGATCTTGAGATTATTAGTTTACAAATAAAAATGTCAAAATTTTGCTTCTTCTATGATCCTATTAAAATGTGAAAAATTATTTATTTTATGAGATAGTAGCTACATCAGAATTTGAACAGCTTCGAAAACAAACTGTTTTACATAGTCTTAAGCTTAACAGGGATATTGTACATTTCAATATTTCTAGTCAGAGTAGATTATGTTAACATCTGGGATTTTTGTGTTTTTTTTGTAATAAAACCTATTATGATGTTGCTGACCTGAATGTTTCTTATCTATAAAAGACAACATATGAAGATAAGCGAAGCTAGAAAGAAAAAAAATGGGAATAAAGTCATCACCAAGTATCTCATCTTATAATTTCAACATTAACCACCTCTTTGAATTTTTTTCCCCAAGAAATCTTTACATAATAAACAGTTCAGTGAATCCACATGAACTTTTCAGGGTGTTTAAGAGATATTTAAATATATATGTGAAAAGAGTGAAAAGAGTTTCTGTAGCTCTCAAGAACACATTCAAGTAAAAATGTACTCTCTTATTAGCAACCAACTTTTAAGTCACAAGTGATTAGATGCTTTAATCCACTTGAGTCTACTGGAAAATATTTTAAATTTTGTTTTACTGTTAGAAATTAAACATTTAAAAAATGGAACCTTCGTAGTTAACACTGTTAACTGTACATGTAATAAAAACAAAAAGTTACTTCTGGCTAACCCTCAAAAGCTGACCAGCCCCAAATCCAGAAAAAAACAATCTAGCTCTAATTAACGGTATGGTTTGCAATCTTAGATCGCATGGAAGAGATTTTTGCAGTTCAGAGAAGTGTTTCTTGGAAAGCTGTCTTATTTCTAAATAATGGACTGAGTCTGTAAGCATCATCAACTTGTCCAATTAAGCTGTAAATGGACAGTATCAACAGACACACACTCTAGGAGTTGGTCATTTAAATGGCTCAGAGGTCATTTATGCCTGAACAATGTAGGTCTGCTTGTAAATGTGATAACCTGTGCCAAACATTTTATGCAGGCAGGGCAGTCAGCATGCTTTCTTCCATCTCTGTAATTATGCTGTTCATTTTTATATTCTTTTCTGGTTAAAAGAAATATTTTATCCAGTACTTATTTTCATTTGTTACTATAAGCTCCTAATTTTGTTTATTTACCACAGTATTCAGTTTAGACATAATAGTGTCTTTATGTTTGACCTTTTGGACGGACTGCTCCAAGTAAAAGCTGTGTTATAAATGAGAAATTTGTAGAAGTACAGAATTGAGGAGGGTTCTGCCACTAGGGGGAGAACAAGTACAGTGTTGTGGAAGGTGGGTAAGACAGAAGGGAACTACCAAGTACTGAGGATCTACTTTCCATGAATCTGGAGGCTTGGCATTTTGACAAATGTTATGTGCAGTTATGTAATTCTTACAATATCCTTACTGATAAATAGTCTTTCTGATACTCAGAAGTGCCAGGATTGATCCCGTTTGATGAGTTAGGAAGTGTTGGACCCTAAATTTCAGCCCATCACATACCCATATTCCCTGGCAGGCTTACTGGTACTCTCATGGAGAAAAATCATGACAAGCCTGGAAAAGTTTTCTGTTATTCTTCACTGCTTTCTGACACTTCTTCCCTCACTACACACAAACACACATACACACACACACACACACACACACACATACACACACATCCCACATTTCAAATATTGTCAGACAGACCAGAAATGGGCAGAGGTGGGGTTACGACCCCTGGCCTGTAAAACCTCTCTGAATAGAGGTCTTGGACATGGGCAACTTCTGCTGGAAATGGGCACATGTTTCAATCCATGTCTGTCACAGAGAATGAAATAATGTTATTCAAGGACCTAGCTTTGTCCTAGGACATGGGGATAGCATGGAATGAGTACAGTGTACAATTAGTCCGCTGTTATCCTGGCTTTACTCACTGTGGTTTCAGTTACCTTAGGTCTGAACATATTTAATCGCATTGCAGAAATAAATATTTCCTAAATTTGAACTTGAGTACCATTTGGAGTATTGCACAAGACATGACTCATTCATTTGTCCAGACTCTTCAGACCTTTTCTGGGTAGTGGGTATGACTGTCCAGGTTTCACAGTGCTTGTGTTCAACAACCCGTTTTTATTTAATAATGGACCCCAAGAATTTGAATAAGGATGCTGACAATTCCTAATTCTCCTTGGACAGTTTCAGGTCAAAAGTGTCTAACTTGATGTTACAGCGCCCAGGTCACTTACCTGTCCCCATCACATAGTCATTTCATGTCTGACATCGCCTAAGACTGAATCCAGTACAAGATATTTCAAAAGAGAGAGATAATATTCATAAAGATTTTAATAAGGTATGTTGTTAGAATATTTCTATTTTATTAGTATTGATTATTGTTAGTCTTTTCCTATGCCTAGTTTATAAATTAAACTTTCTCATAGATATGTGTGTATAGGAACATACCTAGTTTATATTTAGGATTTGATAGTATCTGTGATTTCAGACATCCATGGTGGGGAGGGTCTTGGAACGTATGTCCTATGATAAGGGGAGATGGCTATAATCAGTGAGCGTCAGAGTGGTGGGGAGGAGTGGGTAGGGAAAAGGACAAAGGCGCTTTCAGAAATTGTGGGGAATGTAGAAATATATTTTATAATTATGCATGGATGCATTTAACTTTCATTACAATGTCACTTTTTTAAATGTTTTTTATCTTACTGGCGACATGTGCTGGTGGAGTAAAGTTAGATCAGCCACCTCCAAAGGAGCGCAGGCCACATACCCCTGAATTCAAGACCTGGAATTGGGGAAACAATCAGTATGAATAACTAAATAAAAATAAAATATAATTCTTTAAAAAATTCCACCTGAAAACAAGTCTTAAATGGATAAAATTAAGTGTGACAAGGAAATGTCCTAAAAATTTCCATATTAGTATACCAGTTAGCTTTCATCTTACTTGCATCACCTACCTGATTCTGTCACAGATTTGTAGTCAATTCTAGGATGTGAGTTTGGCATGATTCAAGGATCCTAACATTGATTTTAGTAGGACTTCATTCTTTTATTAAGTATTTATCTGCTTAACACAGCTAGAGGAGTTCTGGTAGCTGCCACTGGACCCTGAAAAATACTGTTGTTTTCACAAAATACCAAAATGTGATAAAACGAGGGAAAAAAAAAAAAACAAGAATTTCTGAAGACTTTTACAAATATTACATATTAAAAAAGAGTATCAGGGAGGGAGAGAGAGAGTAGAGCAAGAGAATTTGGCAGAATTTAAAGGGTCAATCTGAGACTCCTCAAAGGCAAGACTTATTCAGGGACAGTGGCAGTTATTCAGAAAAGCAAACTCTCTACCTATTCATCAGCATGTTTTAAAGAATGTCAAAAGCCTCTGTGACTTTGCTCTTTTCAAAAGAATGTGAGTATTTTTCTAAGAGTTATTTCTTTATAACGAAATGTTTGCAAAAGTATGAGTCTGAAGTTCATGTTCTTCCTCTTAATATCATAGATAGTTGCATCCCCTCAGGTGCTCTGTGATATTGAAATTGAATACAAAATGTTTTGTGTGTAAATATGGAACATTTTCAAGTGGGAATTTTGTAATAAATCATGATCTCTAGATTTCAAAAGGTCCCAGGATCTAAAGGCCAAAAATCAAAGACAGTTCTGTAAAGCATGCACACAAATTGCACTTTCTCCATTACAATCACAGTCACTATATGTATGAAGAAATTCTAATATTCATGTGCTATTGTATTTAATTTTAATCATGATTGTGGATAAAGCATTCAGGACAAATCTTTGACTGTTAATAATAGCCAGATGTTGCAAATATTTAATCCCTGTTCTATGTCCTATTTAATGTAGCAAGTCAAAGGTTGATGCTTAGTTGTTCATCATCAGCATCATATCTGAAATAAAGGAAAAAAGTCAGTGATTTACTCAAAAAAGTATCTTAACATTTTGGTAATTGAAAGGATTATTCTTTATGATTGAGATAACTAATTTTAATTATTTATTTTAGAATTCATAATTCTATTTGATGTAGATGCTATTAAAGGAAAACAAAGGCACCCATAGTTTTAAATGCCAGAACAATTTTGTTATGCTATTTGTGTTAACTATTATATTTTTATTGAAGTAGCATTACCTTATAACATTTTCGACTGTACATCGTTTAAAATCAGCATCTGTTTATACTCGAAGGTCACCACTCACAGTCCACTTCTTCCTTCACTATAGAATTGATCTTTTTATTTAAAAATTTCACATCGATGCAGTCATTGCCTGATGGCATAACATAGCTGAATCTCAATGATGAATGAAATCAGAAACATAGTATTTGATTCCCTTTATGTCAGGTTCAAAAGGAGGCCACAAATCTATGCTTTTTCTTTCAGAATCTAAAGGGCTGGCCAGATTGCTAGGGTTCCTATGACATCAATAATGCCTTGTATTTTCACTTGGTCTATGGTAATATGGCTGATATTATCTTTATGATGACTGATTTCACTTGTACTAATATCTGTCTGATCATTTAAAATTGGTACTGGACTTTAAGAAAATATATCTTAAAGATTCTTAAATAAAAAATTTATTATTGTGATGCTTCAAAAGTTTCCCCAAACCTACCATTTGTATTACTTACTTGGTCAAGGCCTGTGGGTTCCCCTTTTTTTCATCATCTTTTTCTTCCTGCCTTAACCCTCTCTAATATTCTGTCCTGGCATCTCCATTTATCTTTCATCACTCTTGGGGTCACACCCAGTGTTCTCAGAGAGGAGGCCCCTTAAGATATTTGCTCTGGGCATTTGTGTAGCAAGCCTGTAGGCTTGCTTGTGGACCTCTGGGAGGTAAGCAGGAGCTCATCTGATCTTTCATTTGTTTGATCCTTTATTTATTTGTCATTTGATCTTTCATTTATTTGGTAGCATCCTATTCAGTCCCAAGACTCAAAACTTCTATAAAAGTAGATTTTATACTCATCTCTGTAGTATTTTATCTGTCACATATGCCAGAGGTAGGATTAGGCCTAACTGGTTAATTTCATTTGGAAATATTCTATTAGTTTGTGTTTTAGCTGTTGCTTCTTCCTAAAGCTCTAGTACCTAGGTGTGAGAAAAACTGCTACTTGATAAAATGGCATCTATTTCTAGAATGGTATCAGGTAAGAAGTTTAATTTGTCTGTTAGCTGAAAAATTATATAAGAATACACTTCCTTTTTTTAAATTTTTTTTAAGGAAAAGTGTAGTAAAGAATGAAAGAGAAGGCATGCTGACAGGAAGAGAGGGGAGGAAGAAGCATTTTATTTATTTTATTTAGTTTTTCATCTTAGCTGTATCCTAGCCTGGATATGCAAACTCATGTCCTTGGAATATATCTGAACCGCACTCAGTTGTGGTGGCAGATCCAGTTGCTACACCACCAGGGTGCACTACATATCCTGTTTTTAATAAGTAATATTTCGTACAACTCTTTAAAATTTTATGAGCAGATAAACAGCATTAATTATAACCAGGGGTAATAGGTTTACATATGCCTATGTATGAAAAAAATCCTTTTAAAATAAGATTTTTAGAAACAATATTATAATTCTCAACTACAACTAGCTACCATAAGTTTTTTTAAGTCATATCAATTTAATAAAACTGATATTTGAATATAGAGAATCTTACCTCTAAGAACTGTCAACACCTTATGTCAAAATTCTGTCAACTCAGTTCTTTCTATATTTTCTATCCCTTGTAACCACACTAGATACTGTTTTTTCATTAACTGGTGAATGAACTAAGTTAAGTTAATTTGCTTTTCTTGTCATTACTAAGCAGAATCATCACCAATCTCAGGTAAGCTCCAGCGCATATCATCCCTTTTATGAAAGTGTAATTTTGAGTTGAAGTTAACTTGGGAAACCTGGTAGCCTGTAACTGACCCTGAATCCTTACACATCATATATACTAGAAGTTTCGAATGCTTTTCAATAACAGTTAACTCTAAGCATTTTTAATTATATCTGCCATAGAAATTTTACTTCATATAACACTTCTTAAGATCCTATTTATGTGCTCTGCAGAATATACTTGGAATAACTCTTAGATATATCTTTACTCTTTATGCTGTTTTCCAAGCAATATATCCTGGTGCAGGGGAGGGAGCTCCATGAAATGCTTGTGTCTCATGAAGCTTACAAGTAATGATAGGTTTTCTCTATATCCCCTCTTCCTTCTCACATTAACTAAAGAAGAAAGAATTTGCCTTTTATTTACTTTATTTTCTTTTTAAAGGAAAGGTACAGACAGTAATTAAGGTAAGTAGAGGCAGACAGGCAGGAAGAGAGAAGAAGAAGAAGCACATTATTTTTATTTAGTTGTTCATCTTGGTTGTTACCTCTAGACCCTGAAACCCAAACGTAGGACCTTGAAATGTTTTTAGATTCCATCCACTCTCTACTCCGCCAGAGTGCCAAAAGCTTGCCCTTTATAGTATGTGGAAAAGTCCTGTCTAAGTCTTCCTTTCCCCCAATATCTGACTTCTCTGCTAATTAGTATTTACGATTTTGAGGTAAGAGTTCCTAATTAGTCATTTGAAAACATAAATTAATATATACCATAGAAGCTGTTTGACTTTTTTAAGGACTATTCCTTTAGTTTGTGTAAGGCTTTTGATTGGATTTTCTCTTTTCTCCAAGTATAAATCCAAGCTTTCCAATGTATTTGAAATACATACATTGTAGAATGAATTCCTTTATTTTTTATATATTTACATCTGCAAGAACCTTTCTTCTAGTGATGAATAAAAAAATGATAAATAGAATATAGGGTAAGTATTTAACTACTCTCCCCCGTCAGAAAAAGCAGAAGATAGAAGAATGAGGAGGAAAGTATAAGTTCTTCAATGTATTCCATTCTGTCTGACCCAATGGTTTATTTATACTATTTTCTATATTCATATAGCCATAATGCAAATAATACACCCTAGGTGTGTGCAATGTATTATTTATAATCTTTCGGACTAGTATCAAAGAACTTAACAGAGTAAAATGGTTAAGTTTCTCAAATATTGGTACTGACAGTTATTGGCAATTTGTCTCTCTCTGTACCTGAAAAATTATAATAATAATGATACTGAAATAATTTTAAATTGCTAATTTAATAAATAATAATATTAAATATTATTAATATTAAATAATGCTAATAAAATAATTTGATAAATACTAGTCTTATTAGTTTCAAGTGCTTTTTCTAGTTACTCATGCTTAGATCATATTTGTGTTTGAAGGATTTGACAGCTATTATTTATTTACTATTGTAACAGCACAAGGTACTTACTATGAATTTTCTAAAGTTCCAAAAGTTAAAAACATCACTGTGACCACAGTTTCCTATGTCACTACTTTCAGTTCATACTCTAGATAGAAATAGTGAAGCGATGATTTGAGTGCAATGATATAATTAACTACCACATAATAAAGTCTTCCCCATTTGAGAAAATGAGACCTTAGAGAATACCAGACAGTTGTCAAGAAAGGTCTGATGTCAAAATGGAAAACAAGAGAAAGATACTATTTGGGCAGGTACCTATCTATTCACTGATGAGAGAAAGCAGAAGAGTATAGTATTAATGGGTATGTTTGAGAACCAGGAAGAAGGTCTATGAGGTGGTAATGTGCTTAATGAAATGAAATCATTAGTGAAGAAAACAGACATCATCTTTCCTTTCTATCAATGACTAATATAATATTGACATCTTGATTGTAGGAAATCTCAGTGATTTGAAAGAATTTCAAATAAATGTATGAAGCTGCAGAATATTAAACTGCTATATTAAGATATGGCCTTATAAAGGAAAATGAATACAGTTGTTTATAACATTCCTTGTCAAATGATTTTTCATCTCTAAAATGGGGATAATTACAGTTGAACTGCCTACTCATAAGGTTATTGGGAAGACTCATCTGATAATACAATAAGCACATTTTGTAAACTAGAACATGGTTAGTCATTGGAAGTTGTGATTACAAACATTCTTTCTGTAAGATGGTTTACTACTTCATCTCCTAATCCATTAGTATTTCTTTGAGACTTACCCCGTAACACACAAAATTCAACATAATAAAAGCCAGATATGACATCCAACTTCATAATCAATAGTGAAAAACAGAAATCCTTTTTCTTATGATCTGAAACAAGATAAGGATGCACTCTCTCACTCCCACTGTTCATCCTAGTTATGGAAATCCCAGAGAGCAATAGGCAAAGAAAGGACATTAAAAGGATAATTTTTATGGAAGTAATACTGTATTATAATGTTATATAAGTTGCAGATGTAATCCTTATACATCAACATTTGTATGTGCTTATTTAACTCACCATTAAAGTTCAATCCTTTCCATCATTTAGTACCCTTTTACCTGATTTACTTACCCCTCTTTTCTTCATCATACTTTATAAGTTAGAAATCATTCCTAGCAGTCTCCATCTACCTTATATAATTCAAATTTTCCCAAGCCCTTATGCACTTATAACCTCCTGTATTATAACGGCAGGACTTTGTGTCTAAATGATCACCACCACATCAACTCCATCTGGAATGGTATTTAGAGCAAAGCAAGTAGTCAATAAATATTTTTGTGTGAATGAATCAGTTGGGGAAATAGTTTAGTTTATGGATGATTATTAACTTCATTTTAATAATTATTTTATTGTTAGTTGACATGTGTTAAAGGAGATAAGGAAGACAGAGTTATTCTCAAGATCAAAAGCAGACTAGGAAGAGAGAAAAGAGAAAAAGTCCAAGCATACTCTTGTCTTGATATTTTTTGCAAGACATTAAAGCATTTCTCGAAATTACAGTTCCTTTCTATCTCAATTGTAAATAATTATATCTGCTGACCCTACTTTACAGCTTGGTTAAAGGGGTATAATTGATAAGAGAGTGTGAAAACTCTTATTGTTCATTTATAACAAATATAAGGGATAATGCTAGAAATGAAAACAACTGATCTCAACCAAAAAGTAGAGAGCTAGTTATTAAATATTCTGCCCTGAGAAGGAATATCACAGTCTTTAACAATTCTCTACATAACCTAAGTTAGTCTCAGCACAATTCAGCTTTATGTTTTGCTTAAAGGAAAAACAAAACTACTTCTCATTGAAATGTGATCTTATTTTAAAGGTTGTTTAGCATATACTGTATTTCAACCTTAATGACTGAATTTGACTCCTTTAATCAAGATAGTAGATTAAGAGAATGAGAAGGATTTTTTTTACATGCTAAGCAAATTATACTGGTAACTAGTTTATAATTTGTGATTGTGCACAATTCTGATAGTGAGGACTTTTCATTACGGGTAGGTGAAAAAGCAGAGTCCCTGTGAATTTGCATGTTGGGATGCAGGTAAATAAATAGTAAAGCTCATTGATAACAGGGGCCATTATAATTTGAATAAGATTATATTCACTCTAAGAAAGATAAAGGGTAATGAAAGACAATTCAGAGCTAGTTTGTTATTACTTCATCAAATACCTCAGCCTCGAGCTGATAAAACTCCCTTCTATTGGTTCCTGGAAACCTTGAAAATGATGCTGCCAAACATTTGTAGTGATTTCTAAAATCATTCATATCATTAATGAAATGAACTTGGGATGTAGTGTAACACCGGGTAGAGCCAGAGGTGAAAATACTCATAAGCTTTCATAAACCCATAAGCAGTGAGTTATAGGAGACAATAAAATGAATTGTATGCTCCCTGGACAGATGCAATGAAAAGATAATTTCCCAGTGAAACTAACAATGGCCTTTAATGGCATATTAATTATACTATATATAATAACTCAAAATTGTTCAGCAATTTATTTGCTTAGATCTACTAATCCAATTTTAAATATGTTCTTTCGTAAAGACTAATTACATTAATTATTTATACATTATATTCATATTTCTTTATTGCTCCTTTATATATCAGTCATTGTGTGTAATCTTCCTTGATCATGACTATTCAGGTAAGTGTTTCTGAAACTGATGATCTCCAGATTGCACCAGTCATGGGGCAAAGTGAGTTTAGTAATTGTTCATTTTAACTAAGTGTCTGTTAAATAAGAGGGTAGATTCCATTTTGTCAATAACCATTCATGTGGATATTGCACCAAATATACACTCAGATTTTTAAGTGCAAAAATAAAGAAATAGTGATAGAACATCCTAGTTTTAAGGAGTTGTCTAAGATTATACATATTAACTTGCTTCTCACAGATAACACTTTTAAATATTTTTATTTTCAATTCCAAGTGCTATTTCTTAATTTCCCAAAACTTAGTGTCATAATAGCTGCTAGCTTGGGATTATTGCCTGTTGGTTATTAACTGTGACTGCATTCCAAGCACTTTAATTTAAATACTAGATTTTTAGAGGAGGAGCAAAATAATGCTTTTTTAAAATATGAGAATTGTTGGGAAAAATCAATAATGATTTCTACATGATAGGATATTCTTTCAGAATAGGAATTTTTGCTGACACAATTTCACTAAAAATAGTCATATGGATAAGACAAACTTTTTAATTTTACTTTTGACTTGTATAAAAATGAAATCAGTTACAAAAGTTGGACAAGTTTAAAAAGCTTGTGAAGCACAGAGATGTTGTTATACTGACACGTTTCTCTTTTCAGTCTTGAGTTATTTTATTTCTTCAGTTGCTCTTATTGCACATGAAAACATTAAGCCATCATTGCCCCAGCCAGAGCCCAAGCTCCTAATGGAAGGCCCTCCATGCATTTGCTGCTGGGAGCACACAACAGGCTGTTAAGTAGTAGCATCAGAGACTATGTTTTGGGGTAAACTTTACCTCACTTAAGGAGCACTCAGTTCTTCTGTAATGTCTGCCTGCTTCTTGTCTTCCCATTCCTCCAGTTTGTTGGTTGGGATCAGCTTTTCCACCAGCCACTTGTCAGTTCTCTCTGCTAATCAGTCTCGCTCTTGGCCTTCTCCTGTTACGCTTCTCTACTCCAGTAAGGGCTCCTCGATTTTGTTCCCACATGTACTTCAGTCTGATTCTCCTCATCTCATTTATCTTGCTCTTCACCTTAAACCTCAATAATGAATTGTTTACTGGATTCCTGCTCTGCTTTGCTGACTCTGATGCTTGACGTGCTGGGCAAGTCCGACCTGGACATTCTTGCAGAACTGGGCAACCTGTCCACCAACCGACGTATGACAGGTCGAGACTGGCTCCTGAGTGTCCTCTGCTTCTCCCTTGGCTCTGCCTCCACAGTGCTGATGTTCAAGCTGTCTGTTCTTTGCACCCATGAAACTCTACCAGTGCTATCTTCCAGGAACTTCCACATACATTTCATGCTTTATTTTATGTCATCCCATCGCTGAGAACACTTAGAGTTTTCTCCATTTCTATGCTTGCTGTCACTTGCTTTTATTCTTCTGCAAAATATTTAGTATATAGTCATCTCTTTATTGTTCTACCATCCTCCAGTGATGATTATTTTACTTTCTAAACAATTTTCTGAAGATTACTAAATGCCCTCTCCTCGCCTAAGATCAATTTGTTGAAAAAACTAGTAACTGTCAAAAGTCTCAATGGGATAGATTGTTGATTCTCAAGAAACTTGTTGAAACTTTTGAATTTCATATGTACCACCTGTACCCTCTTAAGAGATAAGGAAAGGAATAAATAAAAGTATTTCCCCATATGTCCTATATTCATCATAATTGTGTATACACAGAAAAACATGTACAAACTCAGATTCTTCCATATAGAAATCAAACTTGTCTTGTCAGTCTACCAGATGGAAATTTGGTCTACATGTAATTATTCACATGTCTAAGACAACTTCGATTGTATTGTGCATATGGAATAATGAACATATTATATTTTTAGATATCTTCTTTATGGACCATGTTTTTGTATTTCTCTGTGTTGTGACATTTTTGAACATTAGCAATTATACAATACTAGCACTTTAAAACACAGAACTTAATTACTGTTTATTTTTAAACAATAGGATTTATAAACTAAATAAATAGTAGAGGTTTTCAGAAGGAATCACACAATTGGAAAGACACATATTGAATTTAAAATGTGTTAAAAGAAAGAAATTCACTGCCATTTATAAAACCCTTGACATCTGTGACATGTACAACTAACTCTTGAAATAGAAAATACACACACAAATGTCCTTCCAAAAATAATGCACAAAACTTTTGACAAGAATTGACACAAACATGAGATTTAGAAACATTAAGAGGAATTTAGAAGAAATACTTTTGAGGCATAAATATTTTGGTAATGTGGCTTTTGTGAATTGAGTTCTACCAGATAATATGTATTTATTTCTACTTTTTATTATAGCCAAACAAAATATTTTTAAATTTTAGATAAGCTCAAAGGATTTTAAAACATGTAGTCAATTATTTTATGAATAATATTAAAATAAGCTGTTTGATTATTTTTAAATGTTACACCAGCTTTTTTGTGAGTTGTGGGAAGAACAAACATAAATACCTGTTGGCCACTGCATTGAAGGAGCAAATGAAATTGTAGAAAATTTAGTATTGTGTAAGTTTATTATGATATTTCAAAGATCTGGCTCGAATATTTAAAGTGGATTTCAATTGTATTTTTCAAATTTGCTTGGATGGATATTAATTCTTTTTAAAGGAAAGATACAGGCAGGAGAACAGAGGCAGGTAGGCAGGAAGAGGAGAAAGATACACTTCATTTAATTGATTTATTTGTTCATCTTGGCTGTTTCCCCTGACCCCAGGTTTTGAATCAAGAACTTTGGGACTGTTCCTCCAGTGAACTAAATCATTAGGCCATTGGGGCATTCTGGATGGATATTGATTAAAAAAATTAAAAGTAGCAAGATATTTGATAAGACAGTTCATGAAAGAAGATATAAGGAATGGTAATAAGCACATGAAAGGGTACTGAGTAACTTTAGTTATTAGGAGAATGCACATTGAAACCAAAACGGGATATCACTGCACACATGATATATTCTCTAAAATGAAAAAGGAATTGCTATACAAGGAGTTGGGAACTGTGTAGAGAAGCTGGAACTCTTGTACATGGTTAATGAAATATAAGTTTGTGTGACCATTTTGGAAAATAGTTTGAAAATTTCTTAAAATGTTCCAAGTATACTTACCATAAGATGTAGCATTTCTACTGCTAGGCATTAACATGAATGAAATGAAAGTGTATGCACACACAACTACTTGTGCACAAATGATCATAGAAGCTTTGTATGTAATAAAACTGGTAACAATCAAAATCATCAAGGGAAGTTGAATGATTTTTAAAAAAATGCAATATACTCATACATTGTACATTATAATATGTTTAGATACTTTCATTACTATCAAGTAATAAAAATATAAATTCCTTCATGTGTATATATAGTTTATATGTATACTTTATTTATATATTTATATACATATAATACTTAGGTAAATAGCAAAATAAATATGCCGAGTAAAATAAATCATGAAAAAGAGTGTGCATGCTGCATAATTACAGTTATATAAAATTCTAGAAAATGAAAACTCAACTATAGTGACAAAACTCAGGTCTGTGATTGCTTAGGGAAAGTGAGGTGGCATAGGAAGGATAGGAAGGAATGGGACTGGGAAATTTTAACTGGTGAACTTGGGGGATTATACATAATGTCATTGTCTTGACATTGATAATGGTCAAATATTATTCCATATGTCAAAACATTAAAAAATACACCTTAAATAAGAATAGTATATGTCACCTGCAAGAGACTGTCAAGGACTTTGAGGGAAGTCAACAACCCGTCTGAGACTGAGAGATCCATTAACCATGGTAAAAGGATCTTTTTCCTGTTTACTATCCTTTCTGATTTGACTATGGATAATAAGGATATTGGAATGTTAGTGGCAAGACAATACATTTGGGGATATAGGAGAGTTTCTACTGCAAAAATTAAGGGACCTATAGTCTCCCATTTGCAAAAATGGAAGCTATCTTCATACTGAAGAATCTTAAGATGATTTGACTTTCAATTTCTGCTGATATCAAATTATTTTCAGAAACCTCAGGAGTATACTTTTCAACAAAACGAATGTCTAGAACTTTTCAGTAGTTTCCTGAAATTCATTTTATTTCTTATAAAGCATTCATTGTAAAAATAAATACATATGACCCGTGCAGATTTAAAACAACTTAGGCAGTCTGTACTAAGATAATTCTTTTGTCAACTTAACAGAACAAAAGAATAAATTTTATTCTTCCATCACAATAGAATTCCAGTTTTTCATACAGGTCACAAAGAAAAGTGATTTTGACCTTTATAATCTGACATGACTGCTAAAATAAAGAACAGGTAAAACATGTAACCCAAATATGGTTTTTAGGTCTATAGATTGCTATAGGTTATGTTAATGAGTTTCAGATAATGTAAACATGTTTTTCTTAATATAAAATTTAAAAATTTTTTCAAATCACATTTTGATAGAAATGGATTGACACAAAGTACGTATCTTCCATCCTTACTTATTTATTGTTGTTTGTTTGGATTTATGTATCATTAGTTTGCAATACTATATAAGTTTCTGGATAATAGATTCATTCCTCAATCAGATTCACACCACCACTTTTCCCATTTGTGTTTGGATCACTAACTATCCTCCTATTTAATAAAACTAGCTTGTAAGATGTTCATGTAATGCTTTTACCTATTTAATCAATACCATATAAATATTTTGTTCTGACCTGTCTGGTCTTTATTTACTGTATTCTCAATTTTTCTTCTGGATGTTTTAATGACAAATACACAAAGCCCAAGGATAGTTAAAACATAAGACCTAGATTCATAAATCTCACTTGTCTCATTTGTCATGACTGACAGTAACCTTGAAGAAATCACTTAATCTCTTTGTGCCTCTATCACTTCACTATAAAACTTAGATAATGATACTTATCTCAGTGGATAAGAGAGATATGTTAATGTTTTTAAAGTCTTGGAGATTTTTAGATAAAGTAAACCAGTGCAGAATTATTAACAAAGAGATCCGTATTTTTATATTTTCCCTTCTACTCATTTCAAGATACCTATAAATGAATCATTGCAATTATTTCATCCATATTCTTTTGTTTAAATGAGTCATTGGAGAATGTAATACCTAGATGTAGAAGGATCTTGGTATAATTTAGAGCAATTACTTCATTAAAATGAGTAACTTCCATTTTACCTGTCATGCTTTAGGGTTGAGATTCCCATATACAGTAAATACACTTTTATAAAAGGTAACTTAGTGCCTGCCTTATATAGAGCCAGAGAATCCCAACTGTAACTTTTTCTTATTTCCAAGTTCCATTATTTACTAATGAATTAAATATTAATTTTTAAAATATATAAATATTCAGATTCTTTGTACTGTGTATTTCATATTTTCTCAAATCATGCATTACTTTTATTCAGATTACTTTATTCTAAAAAAGAAGGTAAGACAGATAGGACAAGTGCTTCAGGAGACACAATGAAAAACTGAACATGATCTCAACTCAAGTAACCTATATTATAGTTAAATGCAAAACTGCCAGAATACAGACCTGGAGAAGTTGTGCTTATCAAGTATAAACAAAAAATGAAGAAAGCATAAGCATCCAATTCTGGCTGGGATAGCTGAGAAATATTTATGACAGAGAAGTGAATTTAATATGATCCTGAAAGGATAGGTGAAAAGGTGGGATGGATTTTGGTGGGGAAAATTCAGAAGTTCAAAGGAGTCTTTCCAGGCAAATAGAGTAATTTGAACTATGAAGTCAGTGAGGAAGCTGGAGTCAAGAAGAGCAGCATGTAATTGTCAGCAGCAAGGTAGATGCAATCATGATTATAATGACCAGCAGGAGGGAGAGGCACAGAGAAATACACAATAAGGGAGAATAAACCATTCTCTTATTAGAGCTAAGAGAGACGGGCTGCCAATTACAGCATTATCAGACCTAATATCAGAAACTATAAACAACTGGTGAAAAGGCTGGTTTCTCAACTTGCAATAGATCTTTCAAGGGGTATTAGGTGAGGAATGTAAGCAATACTGAAGAAACTTAAACAACAGTTGACCCTCCATTAGTGGGTGGTAACTCAGAGGCTAGATGATGACTGCATCCTTAAATTTGCCTCATAGGTGCACGTGCCAGCCTGTGGCCATTTTTTTAGTCATGGCTTCATAATAAAAATGAATACACTTAGCAGCTCTCAGAACCCTCGTGTTGACTTCCTGTGGAGTAAGAACCAAGTCTTCATTGTAGGAAATGAGAAAGTGGAAGCTTCTGAAATTGCTTGCATGCTTCTGGATAAACAGAAAATCAGAAGCAATATAATATCTCAACTTGAATGGTAGTGATTACGTTATTTAAAAAAATTTAAAAGAATTAGTTATGGTTTTCCTATCAAAACACCATTTTACTCATCAATATGTCCTCTGGCTCAACAAATGTTAGATGACTCTTAAGGCAGTCAAGTGATCACCTCAATCGCAGTTGATATTCTGAATATGGATTTGATATTAGAAAAAATAAATACAACCTCTAGCCCTTATAGGCAGCTATTGATCTGGTGAATATATTCTTTTCATCTTTATGGAAAAGAGGAACAAAGCAATTTTATTCCATTGGAATGGATAGCAATACATCTTCATTTTATTGTGCTATTACTAGAATTATTATTCTATATTACTCTATGTCACATTATAGTTCAAACAAACTGATAATCGGGATATTCTCTCAAACTTCAGATATTTCTCTTATATTGATGAGATTATTTAACCTTATGTGGAAAGCAGAGATGCAAAGAAATATAGTAAATAAGAGATGCCTCTTGAAAATTAAGGTGTGAGTTATTTCACTGGATAATAAGCATAGGACAACAGAAGTGCTGGCCAATGATAAGGTGAATTTTGAGGGTATATTATATGAGCATGATAAGATATGTTCTTATGGGATATGAGTGAGTCTTTCCAGTACAAGGAGTAGATTAGAGCCAATGATTTGATATCCCACCCTTATCCCTCTGTGCTTTACTAGGGCTGCACACATGGGTTCATCTTCTAACTGTTCAAGTTTCCTTGTGACTACTACTCTGTCTACTTTGTGGGAAGAGCAGAACATGGAAATAAACATACCCCCCAGGAGTAATACTCAGTCAATGTTGGGAGGAAGAGTGTATAAAGACTTGAGGGAGATCTAAGTGCATGAATATGCACTGCCAAATTATATATAGAATTCTTGTCTTTGGCTCTGGTTCTAGTGGAGCCCACACTAAAAATATGTACTTCATTATTTGAAATAAATCATTATAGGTTAATGGAAAGTACTCTTGAGAGTACTTTCTCGTGAGAGTAATTGTGGTCGATTCTCATGTATGATTATTTTGGCAAAAGTCAGGACCAGTATCCAATTTTTTTTCTCTTTGGTTTAGGGCTCTTTTCATTAGAATATAATGTCTTCCTTCTTAGTGAAGGAAAAATTTAATTTGTACTTATTACCAAAAGCATATTAATCTAAAGATAAAATTATATGATAGTCACCATACTATTCTTAATAGTTTTTACAAGTGTGTATTTTTGATAATTTTCTTTTTAAATTGTTTAGGTCTTCAAAGTTATACTACTCTAAAACTGAATTTTATTTTATTTTCCTTTTGGATATTAAAAATATGATTTTTATTCCTATTGTGCCTTGACATTTGCAGGTTTTACTGGTGATGTGGTAGAGGAAGTTAGAGCAAACTGTCCATTCGTCCTTGGATTTAAAGATTGGTCATATGACCAACATTGAAAAGTAAATCATACACATTGATGTACCTACGTAATATAAGCAGTGGGAGTATTAACGAAGCAATATGACAGGGAAGATTCTCTGAGGAAGTACCATTTGAACTGAAATATAGTTGACAAGTAGAACTTTCTAATTTGAAGAAAAATAGAGCAGCACTGACACATAGAAAAATATTTACAAAGCTATTGGGGCTAAAGGGAGAGAAAAGATTTAAGTAAGTAAAAGAGATTGGTGACTGGGATATAAAGAAGACGGGGAAACTTGGTAACAAATAGGAGTGGAGGATTGGTCAAAATCTTGTACAGAAATTGAAAGCCTAACAATTTTTAAGTAGCAGACAAGAGGCTTTGCTGTTTAAGAAGTAGATGTGGAAATGGAAGCACTGAGGATAGATGACAGATTGGTTAAGAATCTGTCATTATCTAGGTGAGAAATGATTTTGGATCCAAAATGATGCTGCTGAGGAAAGTGAGTGATACACAAATAAAGCAATAATTAAATTTATTAATAATTAGATGGAAAAATGAATGAGGATGACTGATAGAGTTACAAGGAAAGGTATTAGCCTGTGGAATAAGATCAAGTATGCAATACTGCAAGGAACTCTGGAAGGTAACAAAATGTTTCTGTCAAAGTTTATGAATTTAGGCACTGCGATATTGAATCTGAAGAACTTTTGAGTTATCCAAGTAATACTTTTAGTAAACTGTGACATATGACAGCATGAGTCAAAGAGATTTAGTGCACAGTTATGAATTTGGGAATCATAAGTAAATGTATATATGCTAAATGAAGCCTTATATGAATATATGTCTCTGAGATTAGCCAAAGAGGAAGTACAGAGATGACCTTTGAGATAGGCTAATAATATCTCTTCTAATAACTTATTTCCCTTGTTGATGACACTGTACTTGCCTCTTCCTCCATCTGCATTTCCAGCTACTATTTCTCATTTTTTAAAAACTTTCAGTGTTTTCAATGATGTAACTATTGCCACTATGGGTGGCAAAGGTAAGTATCATAATAATCATAAAGTAATTACAGGGTTTACTGTTGGCAAAATAAAAAAAGGACCCAGATGTTTATATGTATTAACAAGCATATTCTTTATAACCACAATGTGAGGTAGGTATCTATATTTTATTGTCTTCTCACAAATAGGGAAACCAAGTCACAGTGAGGTTAGGTGTTGTTCCATGATCATGTTAGAAAGTGGCAGTGGAGGCCCATGACCAAGTTCTCACCTGCAGATACTTTGCCATTGATCACGACTCTGCTATTCTAATGGAATTCTCTTTAAGTACATGTTAGTCATGCACTGGACACACAATATTCTGGTTCATAAGGAAAATCCTAATAAATTAAAAAAAAAAACATGAAGTCGTCAAAGTGTGTTCTCTGACCATAACAAAATTGAACAAGAAATCAAATTTTCAAAAAAGATGTCAGAAGAGTCATCACATATTTGGATTAAAAAATCATACAATAACTATTGGCTTAAAGAAAAAATCAGAAAAATTATAAAATGTTTTGAACAGAATCAAAAACTTAAAATGCAGCATATCTAAGTTTGTGGGTTACAATTAAATAGCCCTAAAGGAAAATATACAGCATTAGACACATGTGTTTAAAAAAACCCTTAAATCCACAATATAAGATTTCAACCTAAGAAGTTAAAAGCAATTGCACCCTGATGGCTTATTGGTTATATCTGCATCCTCTAGCTGATGGCGGTCCACATACATCCCAAGGGTTCATGGGTTCATGAACTGGGTTCATGATGGAGCTGGGAGAAGCAACCAATATGTGTAAATAAATCAAATGAAATACTAAAAAAGGAAAATAAAAGAAGAAAAGTGAATTAGGAAAAGGAAAGAAAGAATCATAAAAAAGACCGAATGAATGAAAATGACCAATCAATGAAATTGAGAAATTACAGAGAAAAATCTCTATCAACATTCTAGGAGTTCCAGTTTATGCAATAAGAAATTTTTGAAAAAGGTTTATAATGGATATTTAATTTTTTCTAAAGATTAGAAAGTAAAAAAAATTAAAGCCTTATTCAAATATGACATGATAGTACAAAAATATTTAATAAATTGATATAACAAAGTGGCAAGCTAAAGTTCCTATACCTATATAATCATTGCCTTCCAATTTATCTGAAGTGAATGATTGCAGTTTGGAATTTTAAAATGTTATTTATAGTAAAACCCCCAAGGTGCACAGGATTATAGAGTAAAATATGCACATGGTTTTAAGGCAGATGCTATAAAATACTGATGAAAAAAATCAATTTTTATATAGTTAGCTAGTCCATGATCATGGATTGGGAGGCAACATTACTAAGATGTCGGTTTTCCAAATCTGTTCTGTATTCAACAGAATTCTAATCAAAATCCCAGATGGCATTTGGTGAATATTGAAAATCTGTCTCAAATTGTGAAAGAAATATGACCTATAAAAAACAATCAAATACCGAGGGAGAAGAATAAAGTTGAAGACCTCACAGTAACTGATTTCTAGACTTTCTATAAATCCATAGCAATCAAAACACATGGTATTGGTGAAAGAATAGATTCATAGATCAATGAATTAGAGAAAAGAGCCCCACATAGAAATATATACTTTAAACTTGATAAAAAATTAAAGGCAATTTAGTGGCAAAAGTAGATTTTCAATAAATGGTGCTGAAGCAATAGAAAATCCACATGCCCCAACTTAAACCTAGACATATTTTGTAAACTTCAAAAAATAAATAACTCAAAAAAGCAAAGACTGAACTGTAAAAATGAATAAAAAGGAAAAACAGTACTTCCAGAGGTAAACATGGGTGGAAATCTATGTGACCTTAAATTTGGGGACATGTTTATAGGTACTACACCAAAATAATGAAACTCAAAAGAAAAAAAGTTTTGATTTGCGAAAAGCAATAGCTTCTACTATTCAAGACACTGTTAAATACTGAAAATTTAAACCAAAGACTGGAAGAAAATAATGGAAAAAAAGCTATCTGTAAAGAACTTGCATCCAAAAATACAAATTGTATATAATTAAAACTCAGTAATAAGAAAGCAAACAATCTAATGAAAGTGTGTAAAGATCCCATTTAATAAAAGAATGAATATATACATATATAGAGAGAGAGAGAGAATATATATTTTTATGTATGCATCTACCAATGCACTATGATAATCATTTGAAAAAATGCTCAACATTTTTCATTATGGAAATGCTTTTTAAAACATCACTGTGATACTACTACATCTATTATTAGAATGATAAAAAAACATTTAAAAAAAATCAATGACAATCCCAATAAAGATGCTGAACTAAGGGAACTCACTCATTGTGGAAACATAAAGAGTACAGAAACTTTGGAAGAAAGTTTGGTTTATTATTCAGCCATTGCATTTCCAGATATTTGCCTAATGTATGAAAACATATATTCATGCACACCTGTATGTCAATAAATATAGCAGTTTTATGGATAATGGTTAAAGTTGGAAAAAAACGAGATGTCCTTCAATAGGTAAATCAATAAATTTGTGTTCCATCAATATGGTAGAATATTATTAAGCAATAGAAATTATATAAATAGACAACAAAATTCAGTTTGAAAAGGCAATACAATGTGTGTTTCTATATATGCATCATTATAGAAATTCAAAACTGTGGAGAGAGAGACAGGAATGTTGTTGACACTAATTCAGCAATAGGGGTAGACTGAATAGGCAAAGCCAGCAGATGTGTGTGTGTGTGTGTGTGTGTGTGTGTGTGTGTTAGTGAAACAATTCTTTATGACATTATAATGGAATTTATAGGATACTATGTATTTGTCAAAATCTGTAGTACTTGACAGTGCCAGTAATTAACATAGTGTTTGAAAATTACCCCAAAAATCATTTAGATGACTAAATAAAATATCGACTCTGAAAAAACCATCATATACTATTTCAAACATATAATATAATCCACATAAGAAAATGCTGACCTAAGTAAATTTCAAAAACTTTGGATTCTAAAAGACCAAAGGAAATACAAATTTTACATAATTTTATATAAACCCTATATTCTGGGTAATGTGTTACAGTAGAAGTCTGCAATAACAGTTCTGAACAACTACTTATGTACTTATGTGTATGCAGCTGAATAATTGCCTTAATGAATGACAGATGGCAGGAACCATCTTTTGAAGTAGATTACCAACAAATAAGGGGAATAGGCTGGAATGATCAGTGTGGTAATGAATTAGAGTTGAAGACATTACTGTAAACTTGTTTAGCTTAAAATAGATGCGGATGTGTGTACACTGCAATATTTATAGATATACATATCTATGGTGGTGCGTATACACATATACATTTCTTTTTCTGTAGTTGGAATATGAAAGTTAACAAAAAAATCACAGGTTTGGGTGGCATGTAAAAAGGACATGGTGCTAACTGAAAGAACTCTCACTGTCCAAAAAATAGAGCAATTTGAGCAACATAATAAATGAAATAGAATTGTATTATAGCCCAAAATATAAATTTGTGTCCATGAATTAATACTGATATAAGTAATTGTATAAATAAAATAGTACAACACAAGAGACACATTTCATGCACAAAATATTTAAAATAATTTGTATAGATGACTTTCAGTGAGAGGGAGTATGTGTATCCATCCCATAAGTATGGGCAAGTAGAATGGCCCCTTCCAAAAATACACAGAGTCACCTGGAGCAACCTGACAAACATTACCTCAGTAAAATCATCAATGTCAACATAGTTTCCTTGTTGAAAATGTGTACTCTTGACCAGCTACAATGATAGAATGACGTTACTCTCTGGTTTTACTCTGCAAAATTCATGTCCATTCAAATTGTAAGAAAAAAAAAAAAAAACAGGAAACCTCAATTTTAAGGACATTGTACAGAAAACCTCAAAACACAGAAAACCTAGGAATATATCAAGAAACATGATGACCAGATATGTCTTCCTGAAAGCGATCCTTCAGTTGAAAGATGTCATTACGTAACAACAAAAAGACAAATTAAAAAAGAGTATGTTTCATTGAGTATCATTATATTGATTCATTTATTGGGACAATGTATCACACCAATGTACGATGTTAAATATAGGGGAAACAGGATGTGGGCCATAGAGGACTCTCTACATTTTTTTTCCCACAAATTTAATACTATTATTAAAACATTTATTTAAATATGGAAAAGTTAAAGCTAGATATGTTTACATTTAGAAATGTAAATAGAATGTATATAGAATGTATATAGAAATGTAAACATATCTAGTTTACAGTTTAGTTATCACAAATTCACAGAAAATTAAGGTCGTGAGTCAAAATGGAGTTTTATCTCTTGCTAATTAGTGTTAGAGGCTATAACAGTAAAAACAGTAAGAAAGGGAAAAGAAGTCAAATTCTAGTATCACAGCTATAGAATAAAATGGTGTCATGTGTCATGACTCTTTTTCTTTCGTCCTTTTTGGTTTTAAAGAGAGAAATAAAAGGAGAAGAGGAAGCCACATTTTGAAGGAAGGAAGGAGGAAACACTTTTATTATTTGTTTATTTTAGGTTGTCTTCCCACCCCCTGCTCCAGGTGGTAAATGCAGGTCCTTGGACTTTACGTGGTCTACACCCCTGCAGCAGTAGTAGCACCTGAGCCACCAAGGCAACCGTGAGCTTTGTTCTCTAAGGAGAAAGAACATACAAGTCTGAAAATCCATATATCTCAATTTTTAAATTCAAAATAATTTAAAAAGAATGGCAATTGAATCATTTCAGATGTTTCATTATTTAAACTATATAGAGGAAAAGTCTAGACCATTAATAGTAAGACTAAGCTCTGATTACTGATTCATATATGGTTCATATATGTGGAATATAATTATACTTTATTCAGTTAAGGTTATATTGTTCTCCAGTTCTTCTATAGCTTAACTCATAAGGCTGCATCTTGTTACACTTCATGGCCAGGGAAGTCTGTCAGTCAAGATGTCAACAACCTAATGTAAGAAACTAAGCTTTAGACAGATTAAAGTTATCGCTGACCATTTCTGAGATTTATTTTTTGCCTTTTTTTTTTCTGACAGAAATGTGCTGGCAGGAATGAAGGCGAGCCGAGGTAGGCAGGTAGGAAGAGAGAAGAGAAAGAAGCTTTGATTTATTTTACTTAGCTATTCATCGTGGTTGTTTTCCCAGCCTTGGGATATGAACTCAGGACCTTGGGATATACATGATCTGCATCCAACCACTACTCCTCCAGAGTGTGCTACCATCTCTGAGATTTAAACATGTTGAATAAGGATGGGAAATAAAATATTAAATCATTAAAATTATCAATGTTACATAAATATTCAATATTAGCATATACATTTTTTCAAAACATATTCAGATTTTCATCTAGGAGCAAATCTTATACTGAGCTAACTTGAAAGTAATGTATTTTCCCCCTGAATGCTGAAGTCACCAATGCTTTGATTTTATTTGCTAAAGGTCAGTGTCTCTAGTATGAAAAACAGAGTTCTCACTAGTAAAAATATAGTTTTCAGGTTCAAAAATATTCTACTTTTTAAATATGCTACTTTTGAAGACTGGACAATAATAGATTCAAAATAAACCAAACAAAGGAATATGTGACTGAAGGAAATACATTTCCTACATAAAGAGGAGCCAATTAACTTAACCAAGAAATATCAATAAAACTGCATTATCTTTGAAATTATAACCCCAAACATTAAGTATTATTTATTACTAAAAATGTGAAAGTCAGATATGTAAATCTGTATGGCAGAATAGAAAGGCAAAGCAATGGAAACTTCATAGGAAGTTTTTACATGATACCGTAAAAATCACTAAGTCCATATGTATAACATGAAATTTTTTATCTTAGAATGGTAGAAAATGGCATATTTCATAATAATCTGTATTGAATCTAAAGGGAAGAGTGACAGGATTTGTGAATTAAGAAAACATCTTTCAGAGTATTTTCCCTAGAGGACAGATTTTAAGACGATTTTTTCCCTAGTTGTATGCTAACCCTCTTAAAATCATAGCAGATACAATCAGTTTTTGAAATGCCCTTTATAACTGTCAAACTAGATAAGATTACAGATTTGTTGGCGGTTCCAAGTGTTATGTCATAAAGTCCCATTTCACTGTAGCAAGAATCGCTATCTGTCTTTTTTGGCAGGGTGTCCATGATCAGTAAGAGAATTCTAGGAATAGCTAATTTTTGCAATATTATTCTCAATAGCAAGATATGGAAGCAAGGTAAGTGTACGATGAATAGATAAGAAAATGTGGTGTATAGTCAATGAAATGCCACTCAACTACAAGAAAAAAAATCCTGGTCATTTTCAACAACATGGATAAGACTTGAAGACTTTATGTGTGAAGTAATTCAGAAAAGAACTGCTTTATGACCTTATTTCTGTGTGAAACCTAAAACATTAAACTCCTTGAAACTGAGAGACAACTGATGATTACCAGGAGTTGGGGAAGTGGGGGAATGGGAATGAGTTGATCAAAGGGTACAACTTTCAGTTATAAGATGAATAGAAAATGGGTTTCTAATCTGCAGCAAGGAGACTAAATTTAGGAATACTGTATTATGTGATTATAAGTTGCTATGAGATCTTAAATGTTATCACCATGACAACAACAAAATGGTAATCATGTGAGAGGAAGAAAGTGTTAAACAATCTTATTGTGGTAGATATTGCAATTTATTCCTGTATCAATCTTCACATTATATATCTTAAACTTGCACAATGGTATGTGTTGATGACATCTCAATAAAACATGAAAAAATAAAAATATGAAATACATCAAATAATAGGTTCTATCCTAATTTGAGTTTATGAATTTATTGAGTTATTTCCATGAAATTTTTATACTTTGTATGCAGTATTGGTCTAAATTTATTTCATCTTTCTAATGCAAATTTAATGCCAAAGCTACTAACTGAAGTACCTATCTTTTGTCCGCTGATAAACAACCTTGTTATGTTGTATCCCAATTTTTATATATCCCTGAGTTAATTCAGAAGAAATATTAGGAGTGGGTATTTTATAAGAAACTACAACTGTAGGCTGGTGGTAGAATTCTAGTATTTGAAAGACCCCATGGTGTATCCACATTGATTGATAACGTACAAGTAGTTGCATTTCAATGTCGTAAGAGCATTGGTTCTAAAATCAGCAAGAATGGCTTCAGTTTCTGTCTCTGTCACTGACTATCTGTGTGATCTCAGAAAGGTTATTTAAGCTTCTTACACTTTAATATCCTCTTCACTGAAATGAGAATAGCAATATTATCGGCTAGCATTTATTGAGAACTTGTTATGTATCTGGTTACTAAAATATATACATATATATTTATATTTGAAAGATTATATATAAACATATATATGTATTTGATAAGGAAACAGACACTGGTTAAATAAATTTCTCATGGATATTCATTTCTTAAGTGTAATAGCTATGATTCATAATCACATAGTCTAGCTCCAGAGTGTGCGTTTCTAACCATAATGGAAAAACTAAATTTGTTCATATAAAAGTAACTAAAATTGGGTAATTCCTACATTAGAACTTACCAAAAACAGATTAATATTTTGGTCCTTCTGTAATATTTCCCACCTCCATGAATGACTGTTGAATTTCTGATAGTGCAATTCAGGTATCTGGAAATTATTTTTGTTACTTCCTCCTTCTTCTTAATGCCTATTCCATCACCATATCCTGTTAATTTTAACTAATTTAGAACCGTCTTCTCTGTTTCTACATTGACACTCCTCTAAACAAAACTACTAACACTTCTCACCTGTAATATCATAATTTATTTTCACAGTCCATCCTATGTGAAGTTTTTTTTTTTCCTTTTCTGTTCCCTGCTTTTGCCTCCAAAGTCAGAGTGATCTTTTAAAAATGCAAATATAATCATGGGCACAAGTAATCTGAGAAAAGCCTCCTAGTCTGTTTCACTTAATTAGGTGAAAGAATTCGTGTATTGTATAGAACACCATGAGTGTAAATGTTGATGTTTGTAGAAAAGGGAGAAATCTTGAAGGTATGCATGGTCATGTGGGAGAGTATTGATATTGAAACTGAGTTTAACTTCCTAATTTTCCACCAATTAACTTCCTAATTTTCCACCAAATATATATGACCTTGAATAAATCATTAAATCTCACCACTTTGCTTGAGTTTAAAGTATATGCTTGAATGAGATAATTTTTAAAGCACGATATTACCCAGAAATTTTTTGATTGTATTTTAAAATAAAGAGAATAATATCATTTCACACCTATTAGTAAACATGTACTGGCATGTACTACATTTTATACATATGGACTGATTATTTGATTTATGGAGATGAACATATTGTCTAAATAAAAATTTCATAGATGTTTAGAAAACAATGAACATTATCCAAACCAGAATCACAGCAGCATCTCACCTTTAATAAGACTATAAATTCAAAGTTGTTTTATATGATTTTTAAAAATCAGACACTCACTAAGAACTCACTACTTGTCTTTTACCCATTTTGTTGTTCTTTGCTGACATTTAGAAGGGTGAATTTTTTTTGTTCTCCTCCCCCTTCATAATAAATGGTGAGACAACAACAAATGTAGGTAGCTTTATCTCATTTAGTGGGTTGTATGTCTTTTGGATATTTGCTTCTGACCGATCTCTAATAAAACTAAAATGATGTTATTGTCAAGTAGTACTTGACGGATGTGTTTATAAAGCTGGCCAAGAGTTATTGTGGGTAGTTCATGAGAAGGTGAGTAGAAGTGATGAGATGAAACCGAACCAATGAAACCATAGTCTCAGCATCAGGACAGAGGCCCTGGAAATGCTTTGCCCTCTTTGTGGAAATTGCAAAAGATCTTTCTCTTTTTTTCCCAGTACTTTCAAAACTTAACATATCTGAAAATGGAAGTTGAGATGATAAAAACAGACTTATGACCTCCTCCAATACATTTGCTGCTTTTTGGTTGAAAGAATTATAATTCCGAAAATAATTTTCTAGATTTTGAGTTGACAATATTTTAGGCTTTTATTTAGTCTGCCCCCAATTTTTATTTAAAATCGTAACTTTCCTTAACTCTTTATAGATGTTTCACTCAACATATTCAATTTTTCAACTTTGAAGAAAATAACCACTAGTTACCATCCTATAAATACATTAACTATTCTGACTTGCCCTTTTACTTGTCATTTTTAACTTCTCCATATTACTATTAATCACTCTAAACACATGTACCGAGCTATTGGTGTGGTCTTATGTATGATAGAATTATACCATCTCTTCTCCACCCCCAGCCATAGGTGTTCATGTCCATGTCCAAGGAACCATTAATAGTTTCCCTTATATGGTAACTGGAGCATATTTGATTAAGGCTAAAGACCTGGAGATGAGATGATCCTCGATTATCTCAGGGTGTACAAACTAAGTACAGAAATTCTTAAAAGCAGAGAACCTCTCTTGGCTGCAGTCAGAGAGAGAAGGATCAGAGAAATTAGCTGTTGTGGCAGTGAAGACTATATGAATTGGTTCACTAGAAGAAGAATATCTCTCTTTAGAAAAAGTGTTTTTTGCCTAAATCTTCATTTACTGCAAGTTATCTTCATCATAGCTAAAGGAAGAGCTTCCTTCACTCTCCTCTTGCCTCTCAGTCCTTCCTCTTGGCTGTTTTTCTGTTGGATCCTCCAGTGGAATGTGTTTCTTAGACACAGCATCTTTTACCTCTCACCTTCAGTTTCTCGCTTTTTGCAGTACTTCTTGAGAATGCTTTGTTTCATTTGCTGGTTCTTTAACTTGCTTTTAAGTTTGAATTGACTAGATTTTAGCAACTCCAGAGATCTTGGGACATGTGTTTCTTTCTTCTTTCCTTCATCCTTAGGTCTGAAGGAGTTCAGACTGACCAATTCACTAGGACAGAGGTAATCCCAGAGTCCTGAAAGAGGTGACACTCGTGCTGAAACCAACTGCTGAAGGTTGATTCGTTTCCACCTGGGGAAAAAATGAGAAAAAAAAAAGTTAGATCTAAGTAGAAAAGCAAGATGAGCAAAAGCAAGAGATGTATATAGAAGATCGTCATGTTCTGAAGTCAAAACTGTTGTGTGGTTCTCGTATTTATATTAGAATGCAATTTGGTTGTTAGAATGCATACTTGTATGATTAATGTTTTGTTCACTACTGCATTCCCAGATCCTGCAGCACTGTTAGCACACTGTGGACATTCAATAAGCACATGTAGTATGAATGAATATCTTCTTTAGGTGATTTAAATACATTTATTTTAATATACAAATATCTTATATGTAACTTAACAGATTTTAAAGATGCACTAGATTTGCACTCCACAATGTGGTGGGGAATTCTTCAGAATCCAATATGCCTAATTCTGCTAATATCTGGCAAATAGGAAAAAAAATTGAAAATATTAAAAGCTTATATACAAGTAGACATGATATTGTAAAACATTTCATGAATCTTGCCACATATATTAGTAAATGCCAACTTTGTTTCAATTTTTCTAAATGCTGATTTCATAAATAACATCTGTTTTTGACAATAGAAATAATGCAAAATGTAATCTTTTTCCGAGACTGTGGGATCTATCATCAAGTTTAACATACTTGGAATTTTTCAAAGCACCTGATTTTAGATGATCTAAAAGTGAAAATACACTCTGCAACCACTCCAACTTTATTATAACTAGGAACAGATGTTCAGCAATATAAATTAATGAACTTCACTCTTTATTACACTGATTAGAGCATTCTAATCCTTTTAAAAGATAATTAACTTTTTATATTCTTTATATTTAATTATAAAAATGAGTATGTTTCTGAATTTTATCCTTTGGATTGCATAGATTAAAAGATTTTTTTTTTAAACTCATTTCGTCATTTGTGTAAAAGGAATAAATTCAAGCATTATTTAAAGTTCAAAAGATTATTTCTTATAACTCATAGGACATCTCAAAACTCATTGGAAACAAAAGTCATAATACAAAGGACAATTCTTTTTTCTGAAATTTCAATTGCAGAATAAAAAGACTAAGGTATATGATTTGAGGAGATCAGCAATACTCTGCTTTCAAACACTAGACCCTGTTTTAGATTTACATGGACTCTCTTATGCAGGGTGGTTTACATTGGACTTATCAGCTCAAGTTATAGCTGGACTTATTAAGGCATTTTGAATACGCTGAGTTAATGTGGCAATGCATTTAGGCATGTTGAATAATAAACTTTATGGAAAAGGGAGATAAAACTAATTTAGTCTTTTTTTGGAACGTTGCCTAATTTTATTGTAAGGAATCCATTCTTTCAAAGTTATAGAAATATTTTCAGAACTACATTTAAGTCTGTATGACAGCAACCTTCTAAATTAACTTGAACAAGTCTCCAGTTTAATAGTAATGAGAAATTCCTGAAATAAGTTGATACTGGGCTTCCTGTGCTGAAAGACTATGGTTGCATCTTTCTGGTCCGCTAACTTTAACAGGCAGCCTTCCTCCTGCTGCGTGTAGAAGGATGTATGCTGAACTCTGGGCACTCCATTTAGACTTGATGTAGAAAAAAAGTGGGTGGGTGCAGCAACAAAGAATAAAATGTGTGTCAGTTGAATTTTTAACCTTTTATCAGAATATAAAAGAGTTGATTTTCGGAGCTGTTAGAGTATTTGAGGAACGTGTCTATTACAAGAATTATTACTACCCATCCCTCCCCAATTGGGAGTCTGTTAGAGAGATTGGTATTAGATAGGCAATTAGCAGCATCTCCTACATTGTCTTTAAAATTTGTGATTGTCTAATGTTGCTTATCAAGTTATTGTCATGAATAATATATTTGGCAATAATAATCACTGAGGCCTGAATAAATATATAAATCAAATCTCTTAGGGAAAAGACTATATCTTATACTTCGGGTTATGGTACTATCAATAAATGTCATAAAGGTGACTGAGAATCAATCTGACAGTTTTGTTTTTAACGTAATTAAAAATGGTTTACAGGAGAATGCTTCTAATGGTTAAAATGGTTACTTTAACCTATCTAGCTATAATAAATTTAATCAGAGAAAACAGTAAAATAGAATAATCCAACAAAAAATGTTCTCAATCATCCAAATTTTTTTTTCTTTGTAAAGATGTAATTGTTGCTGTTTTATTTTTATAGTTCAGGATACCTAATTTTCTTCAGCAATTACTTTAACTTTTAATTTTAAATTAAAATTATTTTTAAAACTTATTCTTGTCATTTCAAGTGTATCCTTTATATCTTTTCTTAATATTGTTATTCTACTTCAGTGCCTAAATATTTCGTTTTTTCTAAATTTGTGTTTTTTGTTTTATTTTATAGTAAATACAAAGAAATTTTATTTAGATATGGCATTTCATAATTCAGTAAAAATAAAGCTAATTATATATTATTGGAATCATATTTTGCTCAACTTACCAGTTAAATGACTATATTTTAAAGATAATTCTGGAAAAAGTAAAGTTTGAAACATACCTAAAAGTGATATACACATAAGACACATGATTTATAGAAATTGATTTTGAGATGAGCTAATTCCTCTCTTGTATTTTACCGTACCCTAAATGTGTTGACATCATCATCAAAAGCAACCAGGTCTGACGAAATGTGAACATATGCTTCTAAGTATGAATGCTGATCAAGTTGTTTTTGTTTTGTTTTGTTTTTTAAAGAAAAGACTTTTAAGCAAGCAGGCAGGGTCTTGAACCTGAGACTTTGTGTTATGTGTGGGACTGCCCTCAATTATACTAGACCACTAGTCCACCAGTGCATGCCCCATTGAGTAGGTTTTAACATAAAGTATTCCCTATAAATTAAAAAGTATTTCTTGAGACAAAACACTTGATGTTCAATTTTGAACTGATAGAAATTTCTCCCCTTCCTTGCTTCGTTATAGCCTGAGCATCAACATCCTATTGTGTGAAAAGTTATTTCCAGACACGCATATCTAGACTTGGTAGAAAAATTTTTTAAATATATATTTAAATATTAAAAATATATATGTGTATATATGTGTGTTTGTGTGTATATATATATATATATATATATATATATATTCCAATTCTATGTTTTGTCTTTTTGTCTTTTGTGTCTTATTGGTTTCTTTTTTTTGCTGGCAGAAAATTTTCAATTTGTAACTTGTAATCCCAATTTTGTGTGTGTGTGTGTGTGTGTTTGGTTTTTTTTGCCATTGCTGTCCCTTCTGTGAAAACATCTTTGAGGATCAGCTCACGGAGCGTTCTTCCCACATTTTTAACTATTTTATGGCTTCAGGTCTAATGTCCACATCTTTGATTCATTTTGTGTTGACTTTTGTGTATGGTGCGAATGAGTAGCCTATTTTCTTTTCTTTCTTTCTAATTTTTATTCTTTTTTTTTGGCATACATCTTTCCAGTTTTCCCAACACCATTTGTTGAATATACTTTCCTTTATCCATTGCTCTTGCACCTTTGTCATAGATTAACTGTCCATATAGGAGTTGTTTTATTTCCAGACTCTTGATTTTATTCCACTGATCAACATGTCTGTTTTTTTTTTTTTTCCAGTACCATACTGTTTTCATGATGACTGCTCTGTAGTAGTTTAAAGTCAGGGAGTGTGATTCATCCACTGTTCTTCTTTCTCTAAGGATAGCTTTAGCTATTAGAAGCTTTCTATGGGTCCATATAAACTTAAGTTTTGTATGTTCCATTTCCTTGAAAAATGTTCTTGGGATTTTAATAGGAATTATATCAGTTTATATATTGCTTTGGGTAGAATAGCCACTTTTACTATATTGATTTTTTTCCAACCCATGAACATGGAGTGTTTTTGCATCTCTTTGTGTCTTCTTAAATTTTTTTGTTAAGGTTTTGTGATTTTCGTTGTAGAGGTATTTTCATTCGCTTGATCTTCTTGGTGCTACAATAAATGGAATTTCTTTCTTTGTGTCTACTTCATTATTTGTATATAGGAATGTTACCAATTTTTGTGGGTTAATTTTATATCCTGACACTTTACTGTATTCACTTATTATTTCTAGCATTTTTTTTGTGGCATCTTTAGGATTTTCTAGGTATAATAACATGTCACCAGCAAATAATGATAATTTTATTTTCTTTTTTTCAATTTGAATTCCTTCAGTCTCCTTTTCATACCTTATTTCTCTGGCCAAAATTTCCATAACTATGTGGAATACTAGTGGTGAGAGTGGGTAACCTTGTCTTATTCCACATCTTAGGAGAAAGATTCAGTTTTCATCAGTGATAGTGATGTTGGCTGTTGACTTGTCATATGGTGCTTTTATTATGTTGAACTTTGTGCCTTCTGTTCCTAATTTGGTGAGAGTTTTTCTGTTTTATCATAAATGGATGTTTAATCTTGTCAAATGCTGTTTCTTATTCTATTAAGATGACTGTCGTTTTTTATTTTCTCTTTGTTGATGAGGAATATTACATTGATTAATTTGTGTTTGTTGAACCAACATTGCATCTCTGGATAAATTCCACTTGATTATGGTGTATCATTTTTTGTAATGGGTTGTTGAATCTATTTGCCATAATTTTGTTGAGGATTTTTGCATATATATTCATCAGTGATAATGGTCTGTAGTTTTCTTTATTGGTGCTTTGTCTGATTTTGTAATCAAGGTAATACTGGCCTCATATAATGTGTTTGCGAGTTTTCCCTCCTATTCAACATTGTGGAAAAATTTATTTTTTCAAAAATTAATAATTGTATTGAATGAATATTGAACTGTATCATTATATAGGTCTAAGGTGTACCTTATTGTACACTAATAGCTATATATAATACATTAAGTTTACCACCACCAGCCCTGTTCCTTCTTCATAGTTTAATTGATACATTTTAAATGGTATTTTGTGTCTTCACTCAGAAAATATTAAAAGGGAACCTTTAAGTATCAGGCACTGTCCTAACTACTGGTCATAAACAGAGAACAAGAGAAACACAGAACCCCCATAAGAAAATTTTTATTCTAGCGGAGATATATATATAGTCTTATAAAAATAAAATAAATGGCTGTATTTTATAAGCACACATAAAGGAAATTCATTTTTTAGGTCTTTATTTCATTACTCTAGAATATAAAAATGAAGGGATCAGAGCAGCAATTGAGGTGGCATAAATTTTTTAAAGTTAAGGAATGGTAATGCTCAGAGTTTAGTAAAATTTTCAAGTAACAAAGGGAATTTTGGTAACAGTGTTCAACCCAGAAAGACTGTTTTGAGAGTAGAAAATTTCCCATTTAATGTTACTGATAGCTATGTAAGATCATTTCTTTTATGAGCCAGAACTCCCTTATTCAATATTGTATTCCTAGGTTCTAGTAATAAGTGGTAGAAAATGGGAAGTACTACATAAATGTATGAATGAAAATGATACAGATAAACACATAACCTATTTAGTCACTGAGTTAGAGACAATAACAGAAAATTACACATTCATACGTGAAATAAAGTGATAACTATGTAAATATAGTCTATTGTCATAATAAAACAAAATGATGAATTTCAGAGTTTTAGGCAGTAAAAACATGTTATGTAATGTCAGTCATTGAATATTACTTCTTTAAAGGACATAGCCTTAACCAATACTACAAGCTAATCACTGAGATATCATTTCTGCTAGTTGACATGGAGCATATAGATAGCATAGGTCATGAAACTCTATGTAGTGGGTCAAACAGAAGTATTATTGTATTGTGACTTGAGTTCCCATTTGTTATGTAAATGAGTGTGTCTTTCTATTGGTATTCCTTTTTTCTCACAAAATATAAACTATTTAATTCTGATTCTAAAGAGCAAAATAATTTGCTGTATTGAATCAGCCATTCATCATATAAAGCATTTGATTCTGTCACTTCAAGTGCTTGTTAAATCACTTCCAGCTGCTACAATCAAGGGCCAGGTACTTCTAAGGTCTGGCACTTTCTGAACTCTATTACACCTTCAAGTATGATTCTTCAATCCAATTCTAGCCTTCATAATAATCAAGTGCCCACTCCAGTTAACGTCAAGGCAACTGGGAACTTAGAATTCCCTCTATGTGTCTATATCTGATTTTCAATCAAAACTCTTCATCCAAAACCTGAAAGGTTCTGAATATCTATGAAGTAGTATAGTAGCATTTTCACTTAAAGCCATGTCAAGAGCAGCATAATTGAGATAAAACTTTGACAAGAAGACAGTTACATATTAACGGATATTTCTGCAAATCAACAAGAAAAATAGTGATAGAACAGAGAGGTAATATATTCTATGACTGTACATATATAAATCTATCAATTAAACAGGTTAACCTCAAGGTGAAAGCTAATGTCCTTTAAATAATAGGAAAAAAGGAGTCAGTTGCATGTTTAAGAGATATAGTAGAGAAAGATTACACAGGTTTTTATCTAGATAAAATGATTTGTTTGACAAATATACATGAAGCATATATTGGGAATTATTATGATGTATACATGTATAAAATAAAATTCAAACTTATTCTAAAAATAATAAAGTAGAATTCTGATCTTTAAATGCATAATTCATGCATTACTTTTTTAATTTTTAAGAATTTGTTATAAAAATCTTACTGAGCCATATTTTACATACTACAGATCTCACCCTTTTCAAGTGTGTTTTAGTATATTTAGTATTCAGTGGGTTTTAGTATATTTAAAGAGTTGTGCAACCTTCAACGTTTTAATTTCAAAGAACTTATCAACTTAAAAGGAAACCCCTTGGTCATTAGCAATCACTTCCTATTTCTTCCCAAATCTCTCAACATTAGGAAATCACTAATTTCCCATCTGTCTGTATCCAAGGATTTATCTGTTATGGACATTTCATCTAAATGAAATCATATAATTTTGGTCCTTGATGAGCTTCTTTAACTTAGCCTTATATTTTTAATTTTCATTCTTTATTCCTGTTTATGACTGAATAACATTCCATTGCTTTACTACCTAATATTTTTCTTATCCATTCATTAATTAATGGATATTGGGTCTCAATGTTGTCTCAAGTGACAAGATAACCTTTTTTATCTTTTCAATAGAATTCATACTTTATGTATCTAGTTATCATCTATCATATGTGAGTGTGAAAATTTGATTGGAATGAATATAGATAGAAAATAATAAGAGTAATTAGAAGCAAAATGTATTAGTGATGGAAAAGTGTTGATGTCTCCAATTGTATTTGTGTATTTGTCTGTTTCTCTTCTCAGTTACATGAGTTTTTGTCTCCTGCATTTTGATGCTCTCATATCAGGACTTACATGTTTAATATTGTTCTGTGTTATTAGAGAACTGACCCTTTTATTATTATGTAGTAAGTTTGTTAATCAATGTTAATTTTTTTTCTTCTGAATTCTGCTTTGTATGCAATTATAAAAGCTATATTGGTTTAGTGCTAATATTGGATATTTCTCTCCAGTTTATTTTTACATGTTCTATTCTCTGCATTTCTTTCAACTTTCTGTGTATATCATTTCTTTCTTTTTGAACAAATCTTTGTAACATTGTTACAGGAAAGCTTTTTCTGATGTCTATTTCCCTCAGTTTATGCTGATCTAAGAAGTAATTGTTATTCATTTTAATGTATACTATTGCTAGATATAGAATTCTAGGTTGATTTTTTTCTTTTTATGGTTTCTGACACATACTCCACTGTAATTATATCTATTCTTTATAAATAAAGTATTCCCTCACACACTCTTGGCTTTTATTTTTCCTTGAGAATTATTTTGTGTTTATATTTTTGGTTTTTAATGTAATATAACCAGGGTAATGGATTTTGTTGTTGATTTTAGTATGTTCTATTTATTCTATTTGCTATTTTATGAGCTATGTCTATGGTCTTATTTCAGTCATGAATTTGGGAAAGTCTTAAATATTATTACTTCAAATATTTCTTCTGCTCCATCCTTTATTTCTTCTTTAGGTATCTAGTTACATATATGTTATACCTTAAATTGTCTGACAGTAATTGGATGTTCTGTTATGCTTCTGTTTTTTAAAATTCTTCCTTTATCTACAAATTTCATTTTGCATTATTTTTTATTTAGCTAGATTCTAGTTCACTGTTACTTTCTTCAACAACAGTGAATTTATTATGTGGGACTTACTGCTGTACTGTCAAATTCTTCATTTCTGTTAGAGTGTTTTCAACTCCCATTGCTTACTTTTTATTCTTTTGAAGACATTTCATCTTTCCTACTTGTCTATGTCTATTCTGTTTTTTTAAGGGAAGGTGTAGGAAGGAATGAATGAGTAGGCAGACAGGTAGGAAGACAGAGGAAGAAGCATTTTTATTTCATTTCCATTTAGTTGCTTATACTGGTTATTTCCCCAGACCTGGAACTCGAACCCAGGGCTATGTAGCCTGTGTCTTGAAGAGGCCAGCGACCTAATAGTTGCTCCACCATGGCATGCCCCTATACATCTATGCTTGTAAATTGTCTTCCTTTTTTACTATTAACACTCATGATATAGTCTAGTTACATTAATCTGCCTAATTTATAATTTCCATATCTATGTCATATTTATGTCTGGTTCTGAGGCAATTTAATCTTTCAGATCATTTTTTTCTTGTGACATATTTGATTTTTAAAATTTATTGAAGGAATATTACATAATATATAGGTTTATAATATTCATCACTGTAAATCAATGTGATACATTAAGTTTACCACCACCAGTTCAATTACATCCTTCACCATATAATTACTTTATTTTAACTCATTTGTTTCAATATAATATGCTTAGTGCAATGGAGTTTTGTTTTCTGTTTTTTAAAGGAAAAGTATAGATAGGAATAAAGATGAACAGAAGCAGATAAGGTGGAAGAGAGAGGACAAAAAAGTACTTTATTTTATTTATTAGCTCCTCTTGGTTTTTCCCACTGACCTTGGGACAGGAACCCTTGGGTGTATGTGGACTGTGCCAAACCCTTATTCCACCAGGCTGTGCTATGTTTTTGTTTATTTGTTTAAGTTTCCTGTTTATTACTTCTCTCTGTAACCACTAATATGATTCTATAGACTGAAAGTCTATTTTTGTTTGATTTGGTTCATTTGTTTGTTTGATTTCTCTTTATACCACATATGAGTGAAACCATACAATGTTTGATGTTAATAATTGGACATTTAATGGGAATTAAGGTCCTTTAGTATGAGGATTTATTCTAACCTGGCTAAGAGTTAGGCTTTGGTTAATGATTTCTGGAGTTATGAATCCTGGCAGCTTTAAATTCTCTTGATGCCCTTGTTTTTCTTGTTCTCTTTGCTTTGGATTTCTTTTTACCTCTCTTCAAAGAGATATCGTGCTAATAAACTTGATTAATGTTGATGTGTAGTTTTATTCTAAAATTCCCTATAAAATGTATGTGTCTGGGTTGCAGGGCTGTGACCTTTGCAAGGGTCAGAGTTAGAGCTTTCTTTACCTCTTGTCCATTATACCCTATCTGGCTGCAGTGTTCTCATCTATTTTTGTTAAGCCCTCATCGTTTTGAGTGTGTTTTGTTTTGTTTGTTTGTTCTTCTCTTAATGCAGGCACGAAAGCTAAAGGGACCCATGTTGAGAGGAATGGACTTAGCTTAATACGGCTTAACTGCTACGTATGCTTTGACCTAAACTTTCACCTAGGACTGTTGTACAGAAACTTTTAGGTGTGTTTTACAATGATTCCTTTCTCACTCCCTGTGAAATCAGTGAGGAAGCATTCTGACTGTCTTATCCTGAGAGCCATGGACTTTCTTGACATAAAGTTCAAGAAAGTGTGAAAGTCTATAAGATAAAAAACTTTATGGAATTTCTCACTCTTATGCTTGTCCTCTTTAGTTGGAAACAATTCATCAAGATGACAATGTAAGTGTTCCATTAAGTGTTAAATAATTGACTTGCCCACCATTTTTCTTGTTGTAAGATTGGGGTGACAGTCATCCTCTAATTGGAATGGGGATAGACCTGGAAAGGTAATGGCAGGTAACTTGGTGTTAGTGAATTTATAGTGAAGTGTTAGCTATCAAGTAGGGAAATATGACTCATTTTAGGGAAATTACAATTATTAAATTGTAATGGGGTGAAAGTATAGATTTTAGAGATCTATAAAAGCATAATTAATATTATATGGTGATTAAAAGTGATGAATTAGTAAAATGAGAAATAAAGCTAACTGGATGTCTAACATGATAAAGCTATTGACTGTAAACAGCAAATATAGAAAGAAGATAAAGCAAACATGATATAATATAATTATAATATTATTTTTTCACTTTTAAGCTTACTTCCATTATACCCTATCGGTTACTTTAAATGCTTATGTCAGTTGTCTATTCATTGGCTAAATTACCAGTAGGAATCGTAAGTAATTTATTAGTATGAGAATAAAATTTATATTTACTACTTTTTAAATTACATAAACATAATACAAAAGAACATATTACTTCCTTGCTATTTGTTTTCAGCACTATCTACCTACATATATAAAAGGCAGGTCCATAAACACTTTTTTTGTAGAGGTTTCACCTTTTTTAGGAATTGAAAATATCATCAAGCCTAATCATTTGATCTAAGAATTTTGAAGAAAGTCACCAAATTTTAAGTGTGTGAGTAGTTGTTACTCCTCAGTTTTCATGTATAAAAATAAGTTTTTTTCCCAATGACAAATGTTCTGTTAAGAAGATAGCATTCTCGGTTTCATGACATTACTTAGAGTAGGCTATATTATCTCCTTTTGCTGAATAAAAAAGAGAAATTTTTTTGATTGCTTGACAATCCTATATATTATTTTGCTTTAGAATTATCTCTATATGTCAGAGAATAGCTCCTATTTCTCTTCTCAGTTTAATCATCCAGATTATCCTTTATTACATTTAAAAGATAACAAAAACAGCTTATATTAAGATGATTATTTAATTATTAATTCAAATGCGTTTATCAAGTTTTTAAGTTATCCTGTTTTAAAGTAATCTCAACTTTCTCCTAAGAATAATGGAAAAATACTGAAGGAGTTTAGGTAGGAGAATTGTTATTCAGCTAATGCTGCATAAGAAATAACCAAAAACTTAGTTGCTTAAAACAATAACTTATCTCCAAATTATTTTAGCTACTTGGGGTCCTTGAGTTCCCATATGAATTTTAGATTAGATTTTTCTATTTATGCATAAATTTTGGGATTTTGATGGTGATTGCTTTCATTTTGCAGATTGCTTTAGGTAGTATTGCTCTTTACAATTTAAGTACTCTAATCTATAACATGGGATGTTATTCATTTATTTCTGTCTTCTTTAATTTGAGCAAAACTTTATTAAGGATATTTTATGGATTTTATGTATTCTTTTTGAAGTTATTGTATGGAATTGTTTTCTTAATTTTTTCTTGCAATATTCATTATTAGTGTTTAGAAATGTAAGTAATTTTTGCAGGTTGATTTTTTTTTTTTAAGGAAAGGTACTGGCGGGGAATAAAGGTGAATAGGGGGACAAACAGAGAGAGGCAGAAGAACTTTATTTATTTATTTATTTACTTGTTCACATTGGTTATTCCCTCTGGCTCTGGATCTTGAACTAGGGGCCTTGGTAGTATGTGGGGCTGCTCCCAGCGTGCACTAGATTGCTAGACCACAAAGGAGTATTCTACAGTTCAATATTAAACCCTGAATATTTGATTAATTTATTAATGTGTTTGTTCTAATAATATTTTTGCTTGTTTGTTTTTGATATCTATGTGTATAACTTTAGGGTTTTCTACATATAAGGTCATGTTAAGAATTTGAGGGAGAGCTGTGACTGACCTGTAATGGATATAATCTTAAAATGACTGAAAGCCACTGAGATTGCAGGACTATTTGTTACCACAGGCAACTGAGAGTATACTGACTAATGCAAAATAAATGCATGAATTTGTTTAGGAACCTAGTATATCTTTTTAAAATTATTATTTGAGTTTTTTATTTTTTGTATCAGAAATCTGACTTTCTTTTGTAGATCCAAATGTGTCAAAATTCATGTTCCAGAGTCCTAGAGATACAGAGAATAACTAGGTCTAAATTTGTTTTCAAGTATGAACAAGGTCATTTAGTGTACCTAACTTCTGTCAGAATATTTAGGTGATATAACCCAAATATGCACTTGATGGAGTAGGGGGGTACCATTTACAACAAATATGAATGCCAGTTATACATGTCTGTGCATATGAATCGGTGGCATTTATAGACTGAATAGGTATCCAAATAGTACCCAATGACACCTCATACAAACCATTTGTACAAACAAAAGCCATAAAACTCAGTAATCTAAACACATGTGTAGAATCTGATCCTATAAAACTAAGCAAAGAGAACATAGACCTTAAATGTATTATATAGATACATCAAAATTAAGAATTTGTTTGTGGTTTAGGAATAATCAACCCGCAACCCTCTGCAACTTTGTTTCACAAACAAAAACATGTTGAATCAACAAGATACTTAGAGTTCCTCCTCACCAATATCAATCAACATGGTTTAATTGATTAATTTTCCCCCTCTGACTGATTTGAGGGCAATGTTTTGTGAAATAAATATGGGGTTTTTTTTTTACATTTTTTTATGCCATAGCAAATTTCTCAAGACTATTTGATTGGAAATTCTTGTAATCAATTTTTGTGACAAAGTTTTAAACCAATTATTTGTCAAATTTGTCATTTAACAAGGTAAAGGAAATTTTTTTTATCAGAAATATCCAGAAATGCTTTGCTTTTATGAGAGTTTGGAAGTTAAGATAAAGAAAAGTAGAATAAATTTTAAGTCTCCATTTCTTCAAGTGTTACAGACGCTAATGTCTAATTGTTTATTAAATACTTACCATTATTTTAAGAAATAGGTTTTTAGATATTAATTGGTCTTATCTACTTCAAATTGCTATTGAAAATATAGTATACCACATTAGATTTCTACTAACTTTAAATAATAATATTATTTCATGTGTAAGTGATAACTAGTGCTGATAGGGTCCTGGTTATTAGCCACTTGTAGCTACTGAAAACTTGAAATGGAGCGAGAACAATGAATTGACATTTAAAATTTATTTAATTTTGATTTTATCAGACATTTATAGTCAGTGAGTATTATAGTAGATAGCATAGATATAAATTCATATCTGGTTTACTTGAAATATATATTTAAGTGTTTCAAGTTTTTATTTGTGATTATTATCCAACTCAATTATCTGAATGACTGGATGTGTTTTAGAAGAATTTTTAATAAATATTTTCAGCTTATACAATAACATTGATTTTAAATAAAAAGCCCTATTTGTAGGAAAGGTATTTTTTCTTAGTAATGTGGAATAAAACGTTTTCTTGTAATTTTACATGGGTACCATAGAACTATAAAAAAACTGAAAGATTATAGGGAGATATAATTATGAAATATTTTAAATGCCACAGTGTTTTATTTGGTGAAATGAAGGAAATCACCGTACAAAAATTAACTATATAAAAATATATCTGGAATCATCCACATAAAAGGTAGTTTTTAGATCAATATTAAAAAATGTCTTTAATAAAATATTTTATATTACTTATGAAAGATTGGGTTACCTCTCATATACAACCAGTTAGTCATTTTTAGCACTTACATTTTCTGATGTTGCAATTAGTTTATTTCATATATTCAATTTCTGTAACTAAATTAGTAGCGGCACATGATAAAATGATACTAAGATATAGATGTATTTTATTCTTTACACTGATCTCAAATCTAGTTTTCATAGGATTTTCGTTTTCTGTAAATTTTCTTAAGGAAATAGTTGAAAATAGGATGTAAAAAACTAGAAATATGTAATATATATTTATTAAAATTGTGAGTTTTGGGGAAGAAGTGTATTTCTACTACTCTAAAGATCAATGGAAGAAAGAGTGCTATGGGGTCCATATTTGACAAATAAGTAAATTGCACAAGTCAGAAATATCATAAATTTAACGCAACAATATTAGAACAAAAAATGAACAATTCCAAAGAAATGGTTTTTAAAGTAATACTTTAATTTTTGTTAAATGAAAAGAATGTTGATATTTGTTCTTCCACTAGATCTGTTTTTGTAAATATCCTTCTCCTGTAAAATGTTGATTTCATTCCTTTTGAAGCCATTTTCTTGCTTTAATTTGAGCACTGCAAAGGTGATTCACAAAGTGTAGATGCCAGAAATACATTCATAATTGGCATGTTTGGATCATTTTCCTTAGAAGGCCAAAAGATGGTGCTGCTGTGTAGCTGAGTTACTGTTTCTCAATAATCAATTGCCTTCTGCATTTCAATTCAGTTGCTAAAATGGTGGAAATACATCTGTCATAAGAGCAAGTAAAACAGGTCTGAAAATGCAGTGAAACAAATCAGGTAACAAATTAACTTAGAGTGGTAGTCAATGATAATTCAACTTAGTGAAAACTGACAGTACCTAATGCGAAGAGATTTGTAGTCTTTTTTTGTGTTATAGTGTAGACATACCTAAGAATTCAGATTTAATATTCCTCTTTTAAAAGTCATAGGTTAAGTGAGGGAAAGAGAAAGATTAAATAATCTTCTTATGGACATGACTGAATGAGTTACATATTAGTATTTTACACCTTAAAAATTTAGTAACTTGGTAATATTCAGATAAGCCTCAAAATTATTTTTACTTCAAGATCATCGAAGTATAAATCTGTTCATTGTGTCACTATATTATGCTGGCAGACTTTTCCATTTTAATTTTTTAATTTTAGTATCTATATCACACTTATATACAATTTTTTTAAAGATTTAAAATAGAAAAAAAAAATTTAAACCCTTACACCTCAACAAACCCAAATCTGTTCTTTTCAGAGTACCCTTCACGCAAGTTTAATTGTATTTTCTTAGTAGTTTAGGTCTATAAATAAAATGATTCTTCTATTTATTCTTGATTTTCTGGTATTAGGTTGATCTATTGACTTCACAGTCCTTCAAGCATGAATCCCTTTCCTTTTTTCAATAGATTTAGTATATTCCAATATCCAGGTTTTTGTTAAATCAATAATTAGTGTTTATATTATGATTACATGAATATTATTTACAGTTTAGCTATGCAATGTACTATGATTACATTTCATTTCTGTACAACTTTGTGTTTTTCTGATTATAGTCTATTTTAGGTTTCTTAATACTGTAACCATCACTATAGACATTTCTCAATTCATCCCCAAATCCTACTGAAGTGTTAATTTCCTCTCAACACACATAAAAACATTATCTATGTACAATTCAATGTTAACTTTAAACACCTTAGCTCTCTAGAATGTTTTCATTCAACATAAATGTAATTTCACAACCTTTAACTACCAGTTTCCCACTTCCCCCACCCAACAATGCCTTAAAACTACCATTCTACTTTCTGCTTTTAAGATGCCACATATAACCAAGATCACGGCAGTATTTGTTTTTTTGTCTTTTTGTATGTGACTATTTTAGCATAATGTTCTTCCAGTTCATCTACACTTTTTGTAAATGGCAGAATTGTCTTCCTTTTTAAGACTTAATGGTATACCATTGTATGTATATAACACATCACTTTATCTATTGGACACTTAAGGTATTTCCATACATTGTGACTAATGCTGCAATGAGGAGAGTAGATCTTAAGTATGCTCAACGTATAACACATACATACAAATGGTTAACTGAGGTGGTGAATTTGATAATTAGCTTGATTGTGGTAATCATATGCATATATACATATATATCAAAACATTTTGTAAATATTGAATATATACAGTATTTGTGAATTATACCTCAAAAATTTTGGAAAAAAAAAAAACGTGATCTTTTTATTCAACTAGGTTTTCCATGAGTCCTTATTATTCCTGGAATCTTTCTCTTTGTTTGCCATAAGGGATAAAACTTGCTACTCTTCCTGAAAATTTCCTTTATCATCTTCTTTCACTTTTTGCCCTTGTTGACTCCGCGTTTTGGAGCCATCTTCCCTGTTTAATCTTGTTCGGTTTCCAACTTTTTATAAAATCTCATGCATGTAAACACTTGAGATGATTGCCTATCTCAGAATGCCTTTATTCTATGTTCATTGATGGATATATTCCTCCCTCAGAATTTTGAAATATGTCTCAGTTATGTCAGAAGTTGGTGCTTCCATTGATCAAACTTATATATTTCTAATTTTTAATACTTTTAGATAACATGTTTTATTCTCCAAATTATAAAAAATTCTCTATGGGATTCTGAAATTCTATGATAATGATGTCACAGTATCTTTATAATAATCATTTTACTGGGCATTTTGAATTCTTTTGAAGCTGAAATTTATTTTGAACTTTACAATCCCAGATATGCCTGGCATCTGTGAATTCAGAGTTCCTTAATTTCTACTTCTGCAAAGAACTGCCATTCTGCTAGTATGAAGGCAAGTTAGTCACTTGGACATGTAGTGTGGAGTTGTGGCCCTGATATTTAAACTGTTGCTTATGTAAACATTCTTTTCAAATTTTAATTAATTAAATACAATTTTAATTTAAACTTTTACAACTGTACAAAGGTGTCATCGACACACAAGAAACTGCACATATTTAGAGTGTGTAATTTAAAAGTTGGACATATGGAAACACCATAATCTCCCATAACCACAGTCAAGATAATGCACATGCCTATATTTCTAAAAGTTTCTTCATATTTATTTGTGTAGTCTTGTCCTCCAGCCCCTCTCTGCCTTCCCCAGAGGAACACTGACCTATTGATGAGACTTCTATTAGCTAGCATTTCACAGAATTGTGCAAAGTGACATCAAACAATATGTACTGCTTTTAGTCTGGTTTGTTGTACATAGCATACTTATTTTTAGATTGATGCAGGTTGCGCTTATAATATTTTATTTCTCTGCATGGCTAAGGAGTATGAATGTCACTATTTATCTACCCCTTCAGTTCTTGATATAGCTATGTATATTTTTGTTTTCCACTATTCTAATAAAAATTGCTATGAACATGTATACAAGGGTATAGACATAGCTTTTCTTTTTCTTGTGAAAACACCTTGAAATGGAATAGTGAACTCAGATGGTAACGAGATGTTTGACCATTTTGACAGCCGAAACTGTCTTCCAAAGAAATGTTACCTTTCCAAAGGTTGTGAGGAGTTCTGTTTGCTCCACATCCTTACCAGCACTTGGTATAGTAAGATCAGTCTTTTAATTTGACTCATTCTTGTGGTGATATAGGGGTATCTCACTGTGGCTTTTATTTGCCTTTGTCTAATAACAAATGCTGTTAGATATCTTTTCCTGTGGAGATTTGGTGTCTGTGTATCTCCATAATTACAATAACTGTTCAAATATTTTGACCATTTTGTTTATTAGACTCTTTATCTTCTAACTATTGTATAATATATATTCTCTATTTATATTGAATATGTCTTTATGGAATATGAATATTTTAAATATTTTCTCCTTTTGTGTCATCTTGAGTTTATACTTCTTTTGAAGTATAAGAATTTTAATTTCAATGAATCCTACTACACTGATTTTTTAAATACTTTGTGATTTTTATTTTATTTAATAAATCATCCTCAATCCTGTGGTCCCTCAGATTTTCTTCTATGCTTTCTTTGAGGAATTTTATAATTGCAAGTTGATCATTGAGATCTATGATTAATTTTGTATTAGTTTTGTATAGAGTGCGATGTAACAGTTGAGATACCTTTAAACATTTTTTTAATTAGCTATTCAGTGTTCTAGCATCAATTCTTGAAACTATTGTCATTCCCCATTAAATTGCCATGATATCTTTGTTAAAAATCCATAGCCTGAGTAAACATGGATGGTCTATTTCTAGAGTCTCTGTACCATCCTATACCACCGTATCGTAATTACTGTAGGTTTTAATAGGTAGGGTATAAAATAAGGCAATTTAATGCTCAAATGTTGTTTTGTTTTTCAAAGTCAATTGATCTATTTTACTTCCTCTGTGTTTGCCTACATATCTTAGAACTAGTTTGCCAATATATACGCAAAGAAGCTGCTAGGATTTTGATTGAAATCATTATCTACAGATAATTTGGGGGATATTGATTTCTTAACAATAGTTTTCAAAAAATATTTACTTTTATTTGTGCCTTCTGTAATTTTTTATTAACAAGTCTCACACATTTTTAAATGAAATAATTCTTAAATATTTCATTTTTTGATATGTTATCTGGTATTTCTTTTCATTTTAATTTCCAACTATTTTTGCTATAAGGAAATGTATTGATGGGTTTTTCTCTCATGGATGTAAACTATATGAATATACAAGAAATGACTGTATTGTGCACTTTAAATGGGTGTATTTTATGTGTAAATTAAATCTTAATGAGGCTACTCTGTTTTTCTTTTCATTTTTTAAGGAAAGGTACAGATAGGAATGAAGGCAAGTAAGCAGGCTGGCAGAAAGAGAGAGGAGGAAGAAGCATTACAACTTTTTTTTTAATTCAGTTGTACGTCTTGGCTGTTCCCACCTCCCTAGGATGCAAACCTGTTTCTTTGGAATGTATGTAGTCTGCACCAATCAGAGGCAAGGGAACCAGCAGCTAGCTACTTCACCAGGGCGCATAGGAGTGAAGAAACTATTTTTCTTTTCTTTTTTCCACATGGGGACCCTGGATGGGGTTCCTTTGGAGACTGGCTGTACTGGACCCTTCTACTTGGGTCTGCTTTCCAAACTGCCCCCCAACCTCCTGCTAGTTTTCCTTGTTCCTTGTGGACAGGCCCAAATGCCCTGTGGCAAAACCCTTTACCAGTTTTTGGCTTTGACCTACTTTGCAGCAAGGATCCTTCTTTAATAAACTCCCTGCAGCAATGAGTCAGAAGAGACTGGACTGAGAGCTCAGAGCACCGCGCATGGCCATTCCATATGCTCAGCATCCATGCAGGGCTCCACCTCCACTGGAAATGAAGGTCCCAGCTCCAGCCTCATGCCCTAGTTCGATTATCTTAACTAGACACAGCTGAAAAGACTCCAACTGCAGAATCACTGATTTATAGTAAGCCCAGACACCTGGGTTTGTCTGTCCGGCTGGAAGGAAACATGTGATTGGCTGAAGAACAGGCTAGCAGGCTCTAGCTCTGACTGGTTGGTTGTTACCTGATTAAAGAAGCTTCTTCAGCTAGTGTTTCAAAACTGCTGAGAGAGGTGCTACTGCCTGGGGACATTTTCTGGGGTTCTGACTGAGCTTGCAAAGTCCTCCAGCCTCTGGCCATACAAATGGGCCCTTAGAAGAGGCAGTCTAGTGTTTTATTCCACATTCACCACCCTGGGACAATCTCCTGAGACTCGATCAGGATCAGTTTTGCCAATCAACTGATTAGAAGAATTATTCAAACATCACTGAGACAAGAATACAGGTATTTAAGAGACATTACTTATTTGGGGAGGAGGGGATGTTTTTCTTTGTATATCATGACGATAAACATGGGGGAAGGCTGGAGAAATGAAGAAGCAACGTGGAAAGTCAGAGAGACTAAGAGTGGAGGGAAGGCCTGGAGGGGGAGAACTCAGAATCCTAGAGAGCAAAGTCAGAGGCTGAGTTGATTGCCACTGGAGAGGAAGGTGTTAAGCAATAGTTGTCTTGGAGTGGCTCCTGAAAACATTACTGAGGTCTTTTGGTCTTTGACCTTCCTTTGACCGTCCCCCTGGCTCACCATCCCAAAATCTTATGAGGCTTTGGGAAATCCAGTTGTAACTGGAAACATTATCAAGTCTGATTTGCAAATGAAACACGACTTTCAAAGTTTCAGTTTGTGCTTGCTGGTCCTAGTGCTTGTGATGTTGGCTACAGAAGAAAGAAAAGTGAGGCTGAGTTGCTCATTCATGAGAATGTTTCCCAGTTTTTGATCTGAGCTTAATTGTGATGTCTGTTCTCATCCTATTAGAGTCCCACCTCTGTGTTTTTTCCGAGTTTGGGTTGGGATCCTCCCTGAGGTGGAAAGCTGGACTTCCTGTGTTTAGTAGGGATTTAACCTCCTGGAATGAAAGCCAAAGAGACACCAGGATAGACTCCACTTTCTTGAATTCCCAGGTTTGCCTGGAGGTGGCTAAGGAGGGGAAGAGATGATGAGAAAGCAAGAACATTATTTTTTAGGTTGGCATTAGGTGGCAGAGAATGCTGTTATTGGTATATAAAATTGTTTCCCCAGTGCATTCAGATTCAGAAAAAACCATACCAATGCCTTTCCTTTCCCAAGTCGCTTCTGTCTTAATTCCCAAGTATTTTCGTCTATGTTGTCTTAATTCTCAAGTGCTTGTGTTCAGGTTGTCCCTGTTTTGCTAGAGGAGTGTCATGCCATCATTCTCCACGGAAATCAGTCTTCTTCCTCCTGCCGACAAGTCTGTGGTTCCCCAGAGCATACCCTCCCCTGAGGCCCCATTGGGTTTCCCGAGTCTACTCACAGTAATTGGTCTGAGAAGTTCCGCAAAGTGAATCATGCTGCCCCCTTATAATTACATGGAAATGCTAGGAGGAACAGGAGAGGCCAGGACTCGGCATCACCCATCCTGGACCCACTTTTCTCTACTGTCACATTATCTGGATGTCTGGTTCTCTTGCCCCACCACCCCCATCATTTTCCTTCTCTGTCCTGCCATGTTGTCAACCTTACTGAATCTTTTTTGTTTTTCTACGTTTTTTACCTGTCATCTACTCTTTAGATGAAAATTTGTTGTTAAAATGCTCTTTATTGATAGAGATTTGATTAAGCCTGCAATGAATGAAAAAGGGAAATGAAAATGCAAGCCTAGAATTCTATATTGTGGCTATTGTATCTGGATGCATAGCACAAGTTCATGTAAAATGTATTATGCTTGTCATTTCATAAATACTAGAGGGATCAGCCTATCAGGGAAAACTACAAATAAATACAAAATCAGACACAACTCTCATGCTTTTTTCTATTTCTTTTTTTTAACCTTTTGACCCCATTCACTCATTTGTTCCACATCATTAAATTAATTATTTCTTGTTTATTTTTTTGGTATTTACTAAACCTACTTATTCTGGTGACTTAAAAAAATTCCTTAAGATTTTATTATCATATTATCATCATACAAAGGTAATCCTACTTCTTTCTAAAAATACAAAACTTCATGTTTTGTATTTCTTGCATAACAGTTCCAGCTAGGACCTTAGTATAATGGTAAGTGTAGTCAAAATGTAAATATTTTACTTGTTCTTTGTGTTGAAATGAAAACAACCTGTTTTAATATTTTGTGCGAAATAGAGGGATTGAAAACTTTTATTGATGTTTAATAAGATCAAGAAAGTTTATTTCACTATTGATTTGCTGAGTTTTCATAAGCAATCAATGTCAGATTTTTTTCAAATGCTTCCCCCCAGCATTGAGATGATCATATGGATTGTCTAAGTCTGCTGATATGATTATATGAATGGTATTGGAATGTTTAAGCACTATTGCGTTTCTATAATAAACTACACTTGATAATGATGGATTATCATTTGCATATATTGTTTCATTTATTGGGCTATTTAAAAATATGTTTTTGAGATTACAATTTTGGAGGAGTATTTCCAGATATTTTCAGTTGTTGACTTCTAATTAAATTCCATGATATTTATAAAATATACAAAGTTCATGGTTTGGACTATTTAAATTTATTGATATTTATTTTACAGCCCAGCATATGTTCTCTATGGCATATAGTCTGAGTATAATTGAAAATAGCATGTTTCCTGCTTTTGTTGTTTGTGATTCTCTATAAATGCATAATAGATTACACTGGAGTGTTATCCAAATCTTATATATCCTTACTGACTTCCTGACTCCTTATTCTATTAATTATTGGTAGAATGGTATCAAAATCTCTGGTTATAATTTTGTATTTGATGATTTGACCTTCTTGCTTTCTGAGTGTTTGTTTCATGTGTTCTGAGCTCTATTATTAGGTGCCTAAATGTCTTGGATTTTATACATCCTAAATTGAATGTCAATGATTATGATATGACACTAGGTAATATTTTATGCTGGTGTGTCGTTAATATCACTTCTCCATACTTCTTTCGATTAGTGTTAAGCGTATTATATTTTTTCACCTTTATTTTTAATTTACTCATTATTTAACAGATATTTCTTATAAGGAGCATGTAGTCCAGTCTTGCTATTTTTAATCCAATATGATGATATTTCTCTTTTAATTCCTGTTTGTTCTATTTATATGTAATGTTATTATACATACAGCTTGATTTGTGTCTACCATCGTTCCATTTGTCTGTATCTGGCACCTTTGTTTCTTCTTATTTCATATCTTTTGAATTAATGGAATATATTTAGGATTTCATTTTGTTTGCTGGTTTGTTTGCTATAATTTTTGTTTTATTGTTGATTACTTTGAGATTACCATATATATCTTTATCATATGACAATCTGTCTTCAGTAATACTCTACCACTTCAGGTAGAGTTGAAGAACCTCTGTAAGTTACAATTCTTTGCTCACTGCCTTTGTTTCTGTTGAACTATTCCTGACCCTTTGTGATCACGTTACTGATATTCAACTTAGGGTTATATTGGTTCTTCAGTTTCTTTGCCTGTAAGTCAAATCTGTGGATTACTTTGGGCATTATTTGTTTAAGATTTTTATCACTGTTAATTCTGTTCTTTAGTTATTTATTGTGTCCTTTAAAATATTTCCTACGAGTATCTAAAAGGGATTTGCGAACATAAATTGTACATATATCTGTTTAATTAGCAGAAAACAGCGTTTCATCTGAATGATATGCTTATATTCAGACATACTACCTTTATAGAGACATTTTATTTCCTATATCTTTCTTGAATATAATGCTTATACTTTCTCTTCTTTATTTTCAGTTAATTTTCATTGTCAGCCCCTCTCCAACCACAACTGTGTTTTAGAGAAACAAAACTCAGCTGGATCAGAGGAAAATGTGTCTTTGAGTTACTGGCATAATGAAAAAAAATGACTAAGATGCAAGGGGATTAGTGAGGTGACTGCCTGTTAATATAAAGATTGTAGAAACATTCAGAGACCAACATCACAAAGAGGTCTTTATCACTTCTAAGGCTGAAGGAGAAAAGGGGGAAATATTACCGGAATTGAGTAGAAGCTGGGGTATAAAGGAGGCCAGTCCTTTGGAATTGGAGTCATGATGATTGTTGTTTCATTAATGAGAAAGTACCCTGGATTCTGTTTCCTTTGCCTCTATATCTGGGAGTGCCTGTCCCTTGCCAAACTTAAACTGGTAGGAAGCCCATGAAGTATTAAATGGGGCAGAATTCAGGATTAGGGTAGTGGGTGATGACATATAACCAATATTGATTACATCTCTTGCCAACAATATTTTTGCCATCTATCTAAGGAATACATTCTCATTTATAATGTAGAGGAAATATAAACTGCCATCAGGCTCCATATCTCACTATAATGTCAGATCACTTTATTCTTATTTAGAACCAAAATGTAACTGTACCTACCATTATTAAATTACACCTACTGGTTATCAGAAAAAAGAGGCAAATACATAATCAAAATATATATGATTTCAATTCGTCTTGATTTTCCTTGGTAATGAAGCCAATAGTTAAACAATTATAGTTTTCTTTTACCTTTCTCTATGTAATTTCTTCTACCAGCTTATAGGAATGATTACCAATGGACTGTTCCAACAGAAACTGGGTCCTAAATCAGTCTGTATTTATTGTCTTGTCCTGCCTTTCCATATACTATTGCTAGTGAACCTGAGGACTCTGAGGCAACCTCAGTGAATTCACTAAGTTCCAGACTCAGCATTTTGTTTCTCACTCAGGATACTACTGTCTCTTGGTAACAGGTAATCGTTACCCAAACCAGTATAATAATCTTCATGAGGCCTGTTTTCCCCCAGAATGTTTAAAATCCAAAATGCCTGAGCAGTCTCACTTTCCTTAATGTGTTCACTATGAAAAGTCTTTCTCCCTTGTCACTAAAGCAGAATTTTTCTGTTATTCTACTCCTGATCTCATAACCATGTGTAGCAGAGAATCCCCAAATATCTTTGAATTAAAACAAGCATTTCTGTTTCTCATTAATCATTCTTCAGCCTGTTTATTATGTTCAGATCTGACTTAAGAATCACTTTAGTAAATAGCTTATAACAACATTTTGCACTTCTCAAAATGGTTGACGTAAGACCCATCATTATAAGAGAGCTACATTTCGCACTGGGCCCAGTTAATATTGATTATTAAATATGTGGATAAGAATAACAAACTTTAAACTTAAATGGAATCATCACTTGTTGGCCTCTGTGTTCATGGTGAGTAGTACAAATGCAGTGAAATGTTGCTTTAGAAAAATCATGATGCCACAAGGCCATCAGACCCCTAAAACTTCACTAATGTGGAAAACCTCTAAATTTGTGGAGGTAGATTTTTCTATCATCTGCTGTCTACAATGCATCATATTACTTTTGAATCTAGAGTACTTAGTACCTCTGTCTTATAAAGTAATGTCAGAAAAATAATATTCAACAAGAGGTTCTTATAGGTCATATTATGGCAGAACACAGCATGTAAGTTAACTTTGATTTTAGTTTGTAGAGTCATATTGTTGTCTCTTCTAGGTAAAGACAGATAAAAATGATTTTGGTGATTACTTGGAATTGGGGGAAAATGCTGAGGCAACATATGGATTTAAAATATCTGGGTTCTATCTGTTTGCTGTGTTTTGTATTACTGTAGTGGTAGACAGAAGTAGGCTTCAGGGAATTGTTCTTCCTTTGTTTGGATTCTTCCTATGAATATAGCTTAGTCACATAGGTAGGAAACAAATATAAGATTTTTAATTGCCAAATATTTTTACTTTAGCAATTCTTTTAGATTCTAAGGAAAGAACATTGAATTCAGTGTAAATTGGATATTGGAATTGAGTTGAAATTTCATCTGTCACCTAAACTCTGTCAGCAGCATACTGATTATTAAACTGTGGTGATGTTTTGGATCCATGGGGGTGGAAGGTAAATGTGGTTTTTTTTTAAGTCAGTTTTAAGAACTCCTACAAGGTTCTAGGTACTTCTGTTTCAGCAGTGTGCCCTTGTGTGTAGCTTCAAGTTTCTCTGGTAATGACTTGGAGGATGATGCAGATATACTTGAATCTCCATTGTGGGTTTTTGATTCAAAGTAAGCAAGTCTTTCCTTAGAAATAAGGGACTTTGGGTATAGGAACTATCTTAAGTGAGGAGCTCAGTGAGACTCTACAGTTTCCAGACACTTAAATTATTTTCTGCATACATAGAAAATTCAGTCTCATAATGATCACCATTCTTTTTCTTTCATAGGAATTTCATACTGCTATAGATCCTGTCATCTTTGAATACTACTTGGACCATTCAGCGTGTTGTATCTGTGACTCTGTTATCTCTTATCATTAGGAAAGGTCACCGCCTGGCTTCTACAACTTTAGGATCCTATTACTCTCATTGAAATTGAGGATCCCTATTAAATGGCATAATCTACCCTGGTCCCTTTATTTTATAATGGAAAGCCACCAAAGAGATTTGTAAAAATGCTTCTACTCTGTTATAAATGATTTTTCTTAATGTCTTGAAGGGAATATATTCTAGGTCCTAAGGTATGTACATTCATGAGATGGCAGAGAAAGTTGTATATAATAGATACACTCTAATATTATATTCTTCATAGTATAAAGGGCAAGTTCTGGAATCTTAACCTCACTGATAGAAAGTCATTATTGAATCCAGTCATCAAGTACTTTTAGAGCATTCCAAGTACTTCTATAAATACATTAGGTCCCAGGAACATGTACCACTGTGGAAAAATTGCTGCTGTATAGCAACAGGTGTTGTTTTCTTTGATATCATAGAGTCACTTCTAATCATACTTTTTTTTGTCAAGATTTTCCAGGTATACAGGTATGTACTCTGTCTCTCCTTACTCTGGAGGAAACGAGGGGTGGTAAGGTTGTGTCTTTTGGAAAAATCTTTATCGTGGAAGATATTGGCTCCTGCTAAAGTCACTGAAAGGCATTTTAGCAAAGAAATACTTCATGCATAGATTAAACTTATTAGTCTATGCCCACATGTCTCTACCCCGATTCTCAATAATCTAATTGCATCCTTAAACATAGATGAGAAGAGACTTGAGAAGTTTAAGCATTTAAATGGTATAATGACTTGATAACGATCTGTGTAGCTCTTCAGTTTGGGGACCTGGTGCTTAGCTGGGTGACCATTGTGACTATAAGAGAAAAGATATTTTTAAAGGTAACCCTAGAACCTTTAGGTTCTCCTCTCTAGTCTTGAACTGAGTGTATGAGTTTCTAAGTTTGTTTGTTTACATTTAACAGCACTTTCTGTTGCCACTCCGCCATCCTATATTTTTTGTATTACTGTTATCTAAATGATTTATAAGAATCACCTGATCACCCAGGGACTGATCTATATTAGTAAACTTTCCTAAACCACTGCCAGTGTTGACTAGATCATTTGATGCAATGCAAGCCACATGCCACAGATTATAGCTTAGGCTAGGATGTCATATTTTCTTCAGCTATGAAAACCATCCATATCCATGGTCCCTTGTGAATGGACAGGTTCCAGTAACTGCTCCTGGTCTCAATTACATTGTCAACTAGGTATGTCAGTGTGTGGCATGAACACAGACAAAGAAATACTGATGAATTTACCCATATAGGACATGTGTATATATAACTAAATATATGCAAGACCCAAGAGATACTCAGACACTAGCAACATTAAGAAGTAGTTACCTTTCCAGAACAAGGAAAGGAAGCAAGGAAAATGGAGAAGGTATAGTTGATCAGAGCCACAAAATTGAGGTTAAGTGATGAAAATTATTAAAGAAAGAGAGAACTGCTGTCAGAGAGTAGTGTTAAAAAAAAGGGGGAATAAAGTAGAACTATCTGCATGTCTCTATACTTTGTCCACTGGTCTGTGTGTACCTACCATTAGGTGAACACAACTAGAAGCCAGTATTAAAAGATTGTAACGGAACATTTATTAGGTCAGTCTCCTGACAGAGGGAGGATCAGAAAATGTCAGAGAGTGGATCAGAGTGGTAGAAATAAACAGGAATAATTGATTTAGGAGGTGGCAATTCTACCAATACCTAAAATTAAAAAAAAAACCAAAAAACAAACACATTATGTGTTAATATGTGTTATTCAGAAAACTGTTGGAGAAGACTATTTCAGGCATGATAAATATCATGTACAAAGCTAGGGACTGGGATGCTGTACTTTTGTGAAACTTTTGGTTTAACTGAAGTATAAGGTGGGTGCTGCAGAGAAAATAGAACAGGATCAATAGAACTTTGATGATTCTCCATCTTCTAAACCAGGTTAAGAAATTGAGACATTTTTCCAAGAGCAATAGGACAACATGGTCTTAAGAAAGGATATGTTACAGTTCTTTTCTTTTAGGAAAGGGTTTTTTAACTACTTGGAATGAGATGCAAGTCCTCCAGATTGAAAGAATAAATTGGAAGTTGAATTAGGAAATAATTGCAGTGTTTTAGGTGATAAATAATGGTATAAGGTCTATTACTGAAATGGGAATGATTTATGAAGAGATATTTAAGAAGTGTTAACAACAAAATTTGGAAATAGATGAGAGAGGAGAGAGAGGAGACAGATAAGGAAACACTGATAAGTTAAAGACAATGTCTGTTTCCTAAATGCAGACATGTTAGAAGCTTTGTCCTTGTAACACTCTTCGCCTTACAGTATCTTCTCTGACAAACTTATTACAAATGCTTCTATTATGCTTGTAGTTGATTCCCAAACTATACCTTTAATTTTTTATTTTGAAAATTCATGGTCACCTTAGCATTTGCAATATATTTCTACCTAAATCACACACTGATTCCTGAATCTCAACATGTTCTAAGCTCATTTGTTTTTTATTCTTTATCTACTGGTTTTTATGATTTATTTTAAGTGTGCCATCATTCTCCAAACACCTCATCCTAGAAATCTTGGAATCATCTCTCACTAATTCCTGTCTTGATTTATCATCATCTGTAGTCAGTCAAGTCTTGTCAAATCTAACTTTCTGTAACTTGTATATCTGTATCTTTTTTCTCTATACATTTTGACTCTGTCTTATGGCATTTAGACCATCACCCTTCCCCCTCAAATGGACAATCACAGTGTCTTCTTATTGACCTGATTTTAATGCCAGTGTATTAGGTGAAATTAATCTCAGCACACTAATATTGGTTATGTCATTTCTCCTTAACAAAACCACTCTTAACAAACCAGTTTAAATCCATATGTGCTATCTTTTCACTTATTAGATTTTTGTTCCTTTTTATTCACATTAGTTAAAAACTCCTTTAAAATTCATCAAATATGTCCTTAAGCAGAAGTAAATTTTTTTCTTGACAGAATTCAGTGATTCATCATGGTCAATCCTTTATGTAAAACTCTCATCTGTTGTGAGTAAGAAAATGATTATCCCTAGTAATAAACATTGTAAATTTTTTAAATAATATGTTTTCATACAATCATGATAGATATGTATTAAAAACTATGGATACTAAGCCATATAAACTATACAGTTGAATTGGTAAATTTATATTGAAATATGGATTTTGTATTGTTTCTTCTGACAGAATTTTTCTCATTGTTCCTTAACAAGAGTGGCTTCTTTAAGAGAACATTATATAAACATGAAGGAATTAATCATAATTGTTTAGTGAGAAAACACTTGACTTTCTGGAAATGAGATTTTTGTATCTGTAAATAGGAATACTAGCACTTGCCCTACATGCTTGACAGAATTATTTTGAGGGCCAAAAGATATTTAAATATATAGATGATTTAAAAATACAAATATATTTTCTAGAGATCCAATATCTGTTACTTTAATACATGTAAGCATGAGAAAATTATTTGTTTTAATAGGAAGCCTGCAATTAAATATGTTTTTTGAAGCTCCTAACTGAATGTTAAGCATGTTTAAATAGTGCTTAACCTCATGGAAGCCAATTTTATATTTAAAAAATAAAATTAATATCTAATACTCACTGTAGTGTCACTGCACTATGCATAGTGGGAAAAAAAGGGATTCTCATTGTGTTATTCAAATCTTGTAACAAACAAAATAGACTAAAATACATGAAATAAATTCCATGTAGTAAAACTGAGTCAGTAAACTCATGGTTGTTGTCCATTCATTATGTTTTCCTTTTATTTTTACAAAATCTTACATTTTCTAGTCATATCAGGTTAAAAACAACAAATACAGAGCAACTGCCTGAAGCAGGTATTGTTTGAATTACGTGATTGATTAAAATCAATAGTGGTGTGCTGTAGTGGCTCATTTAATTCTCCAGTCTCTGGCTGGTGCAGTCCACATATATCCCAAGGACTGGCTCAGGACCTGAGTTCAGGTCCTCGGACCAGAGGAACAACCAAGATGAACAGCTAAATAAACATAAACACACCCTTTTTCCTCTTCTTTCTTTAATTTAAAGCTATTGATAGCAAGCAAAGTGGCAGAAGCATTTTTTTAAATATGGAGGAAGGGATTTGCATTACTGAAACTGAATATTTCCTTTCCCCAGGGTTTCGCAGATGTACCAAAAGGCCATGTCAGGGTTAAGGAGAGTCATCAGGTAACAACTCTACTCCTCCACTCGGCTTCCAACCTAATACTTGTTTTTATTTGTTTTCTGTAGGGAGGTTTCTGTGCTAGGTTTCTTTGCCATGTTCCATAGTGACTCCTACCTCCTCCCCAAAAAAGTTTGCAAAACTGATATAGATGAAGACATTTTTGTAATGGATTATTCTGTTACATCACCTTGAAGTAATTGATTTATATAATGCTATTACTATGTCTTTAGGAAAAGGTTAAGCTGTGTTCATATAATTCTCTGTCACAATGAAACTAAGTATTGGTGGTAGATTGAATAATGGCCCCAGAATATGCCCATGGCCTAGTCCCTGGACTTATGGATATTACTGTATAGGGCAAAGGGTACCTTGCCCTTATGATTACATTAGAGGTCTTGAGAAGGGAAATTATGCTGAATTATCTGGTTGGACCCATTGTAATCACAAGAGCTTTAGGAGAGGAACACATTTATTGTCAGAGAAAAAGGGGTTGGGATGATAGAAGTGGAGAGTGGGGTGATGTATTTTGAACGTAAAGGAGCAATAGCCAAGGAATACAGGGGCCACTAGAAGCTGACCCTTCTGCTGGATTCTTTCTCAGTCTTTGGAAGGAAACAGCCCTGCTGGCACCATGAGTGAATCCGATTTCACCTAGTGAATCTGATTTCAGTCTTTTGATCTTTAGAACTGTAAGAGAACAAGTATGTGTTACTTAGTCCACCAGTATTGAGTAATTTCCTATAGCAGCTGTAGGAAACTAGCTGAGTAAGTATGTCAGTTACATGTCCCTGGTTGTAATAGTAATAGACTCGTCTTTATTGTAGCTTCATGTCAACATTGTGAATGTTCCTGTAAGTTTTTCTAAGTCATGCAGACATTAATTTATAAACTGTGTATCATGGATTAGTTGCTGTTTAAGATTTCACAGATAAATTATTATTTCATACCCTAGAACTTTTGAGGGCCTAGGAATCTGGTAGAAGTGACAAATAATCAAGAAGTAATTATTGCAATGTGCTGAATCCTTGTGATAGTGTGATTTGTAATGGGAGACAAATATTTAGTCTTTTCTCTGGTCCCTGACACAGGGCTCCTGAAATGCTTATAAATTCCTCAGTAATGAGAGCAGTGGGAACATCATTTGTTCTATTGAGATGACTCTGGGTGAAACTCTTGGATGACTGGTGGATGAGGAATGGTCATGAGAAAGTGCAAATGCTGACTAGAAGCTTAACATTTTTTGCAAACTTCTTTTCCCCCCCTTGATAAAGTTGAAGAAAAAATGGGAATTGGGAAAATAAAGAATAATCTGAAAAAGGTTTGCTAATGCATTAATATTATGTTGATATATGCATGCAATGAAATACTACCTACCTATTATCTGCCACAAATAATTTAAAGATAAGGAAAATGTACCTACATAAACATTATGAATAAAGGTTTGAGGACTAGCTAACTTATGTAACAGAATGAGAACAAGATTTTTTTAAGCATTATGTTTATGAGCACTGATGTTCCTACCAGTTATGTACTTATATAATGCTATTAAACTGAAGTGAAATTTATTATAAGTTCTTAAACTTATGGAAATAAAGCTTTTGAATACACCATTGAAAAATAGAATGTTTGAATAGAAGGTTGTGTTTTCTTTTTAAAGGACCGATTTGTGGGTTTTTTTTTTTTTGTGTGTGTGTGTGTGTGTGTGTGTGTGACATGGGAGATAAGACTTTTTCCAAATAATTGTATGTTACTATGTGTACAAATATCTGGATGTTTAAAAGGATCATTTGTTTGTTGTGAGTTTATTTGTTTTGTTTTGTTTGCTTTTCATTAGAATGTTCCAGAATTATGCAGCCGTAGTCAAGGTCTTATTGATCTTGTTCTATTCAGGATAACCTCTTACTTTAGCAGTGGTAGTTTTACAGTCCTCACTCCTTTCTCTGCACTCATTCAGTGAAGTCTGAGTGTCTATTGTTTGTCACTGCTGTTACTCCTATGCTGTGAAGGCCACCTGCCATTGAAAAGCATCACCATGCTCCAGCAAGACAGATACAATGTTTTTAAATAAATTCTAAGATTTATTTAATAGGTTTGACCTTTCTAGAAATTGTCCTTATCCATCATTATAGTACATGATCAATCATTTCATACTTCATCATCTATAAAAAAAGCATTAACAATAGCAGAAAGAGTTTACATTCTATTTTTCTCTAGAGATTTATATGAAAACAGTTTGTACAGCTTCTGTTAATTAAAGAGGAGAAGCTAAAAAAAAAAAGAGTGAAGCAATTTACCCTTAAAAGGGTCAGGATCTTAACTGAACTTTCTCTGGATCTATGTTTTTTTGCTTTATATTTGAAAAACTGGAAGAATAGGTCCAATCATTTTTTTCTTTGGCTTAATCTTGTGTGTCTATTTGTTAAATTCTGAGTTCCTCATTTATTTTCTCAATATCTTGATTTATGTAATTCATTTAAAATGTTGTTCATTTAAAATGTTTCAAATATATAAAGTAAATAGTGACATGAATGATTAATGAATCACCTATACACTATGACTGGACATTGCCAACAATTTAACTGTTTCAGGGTTAACTTTATTAAATTATCACTACAGTCTTACTCCAAATGGCAAGTAGACTTTGAAAGCAATCAACTTAGTGAGTACATATTTAATAGGCACACTTTGGAATATTTCTCTATTAGCTTGGTTACTTTACTCAAGTTACTGTTTATAAATTAAATTTGTTTCTAAGGAAAAAAATGAGATTTCTATATTTTCAAAACTACAGGAGGACTTCATGAGAAAAACCTGGTTTCACCTTTCCAATATAATTTATGACATTGTCTATTGGGAGAAAAAGTATATTTTTTTCTGTCAACTAGTGTATGAGCTCACAAAACATGGCTTGAATTCATAAATGTCAAAATAAAGTCTAAGGTATTTCATGTCTATTTTATTTGGATTTTAAACTACTGGAAGATCAGCAGATTGAGAAATAGAAGTGACAGTTTTGCTTTTAAAATGAAAAAACAGAAAAAAACGCTCATCTACCTTTTTAGTTTCTTATATCATAAAATCAAATTTAATAAGGGAAAAATTGGAAGAAAAGCTGCTGTAGAGGCAGAGAAAGCCTTTGTATGTTCCATCTGGGTCATAGAGTTAAAATGTGCAAAGTTGTCATTTCTAATATTGTTGATAGTAATATGTGTGTTAAGTCAGTTAGGTCTTCAACATTATAAGTTAAGCATAGATGCAACCTCCTACTTAATTATATGCATAACCAACATATGATCATCAAACAGATAAGTCATAATTAGAGTAGGTCCCACTCTGCTGAGCCTCTGACAATAAACTTTTAGAACTTTATTTGAAAGATAGCATGTTCTAGATAATGAAATGTCGTAAGGTAGTCATTTTTATGAGCCCTGATTTAGTCTAGTTGTTTAAACTAAATATTCACTCTGTATTTCCTTTTGTATAAATCAATAAAGATTTTTAATAGCCAATAAAGGTAACAATAATTTTCATGTATTATGACTATTTAGATTGCTATTTAGATTATCTCTATAGTGAGCCAAAATATTTGGATTAAAAGTAAAAACAACAGATTCAACAACCAGAACAAAAAACCTACTCATCCAGATGTTTTCCCTACATGATAATATTTGAAAACATCTGGAGTCTAGATCTTTCATTTTTTACATAGATGTGAAATCAGAGTTGTAATTAGACATGTTAATACATCTGTAAATGAATGAATTCTGAAATACATTCACTCATAACAGAACATTTAAAATAATCTTGAAAGTCATTATTTTAGCAGAAAGCACTTTGTCTTTGGTCCAAAGTGACATGTTTGGTAAACTTTTGACATTTTCTCCACTTTAAGATGTTAGAAAATACTATCTGTATGCCTTCATATTTATTTCGATATAAACTAAATGTGAGAATTCAGCTCTACTGAAAAGTGTACTTACACTAAGCTCAGAGAAATAATAAAGAGCAAAGACAAAAAATATGAATGATGACTGATGCTAAAATGTCTGTGACCTATCAGATATTCCATAGACATACACCTAAATTCATGTCTGTCAGAAGCTTTTTCTTCTGTATTTTGGTTTTGTAAAAAAAAAATTCTCACTTCAGGATTTTTAAATAGCATTTCATTAAACTAGTGTACAGTTCATTAAGAATGTTCATTTTGATATGCTGCATCTTATGGTTTCAAGAATTTTGTATATTTGAAATTTAGAGAAGTGATTATTTTCCATTTTGGACAAGTAACCCATGCTCATACAAAGTCATATGATTATGTCTAGTAATTATTTTGTCACTTTCCTATGTTTCAGTCCAGTTTTTTCCCCTAGGCATTTAAACTATTTGTACTCCCATTCAGGATACATGCAAAATAGCTTAGTATTAGACCATTTTAAAACAGAACATTATTAGTTCAAAGAAATAACAGAATTTACTTATTTATGATGGTAATGCAATTCAGAATTGAAAAGCTATGTCCAGTGAACAAAAATATTTTTTTATCATTATTGGACATGAAAACATGAGTCTGATTGAAACATGGATACCAGCCCATTGCCTCACTGAGTATTGAAAACTATTGTCTTGAAAACCAGTTACAAACGTATAAACACCCATAGGTATACTGAGTAACTGTAAATGATTTATATCATAAATAAAAAGTAGAAATAACCTCTGTAGTTTACTGAACTTAAAATCAGTTCTAAAGGCCCTAAGTGAATATTTCAAAGAACCAAATGTATATGGTTTCTAAATTGTTAACCCTGATCTGAGAAAAGTCTGAATATTTTTCAACTATAGTATGGATTCAGATTAGTGCTCTCTAGTCCATTGTGGTCTGGAAACCAGAAAAATGTTTCCTTTTAATACAAGTTGGTAGAGGGCTCAAACCTGAAGAAGCCCTGGAAGAAAATTTTAAATAATATTTGAGCAGCCTCCCAGTGTCCCCAAGCTAGCACAAACCAGAAGTGCCAGAGGGACTACAGCTGGAGGACAAGAACTTGTGGGGGCTGGAAAGGAAAAACAGATCATAGATTAAACTAGAGTTCAAATATTCAGCAGCCCAAACTATCCAAGTGAATCAGAGACATCATCATTTAATAAAGATAAACATGAATAAACCTGGAATAACTGGTCACAATAGAGAGAAAAATAGTGTACTGCCACTACATTTATTTCAAATTTTAAAATCAGGATGTTCTTTGTAACTTCTGTCTTGGTTTGTAGCTGGTATCTAAAATAGTCAACAAGTCGTACGCACGCCTGATTCCCCCATGGATGATCTTGGCGTGTTCCTTACTGAGGCTATCAGAATGACCACTTTTAACCCTGATTATAAGACCTGTGATGATATCCTGGCTGAATTAATCTTCTATTTCTAAATGATTGCAGTCTTTTTCAGTAAGATTCTTTGTCTCAGAATTATAGTAAGACGAATAACAGAATTTCTTCAGTTTAAACTTACTTTAAAAGATTTTTGACACCAGACCTGATTTCTGTTGTCAATATTTCTAATCAATTTTAATTTTTAATGAAAAAATTGAATCGCAGTCTTGTGACTGATTAGTTTATCCATAGTGAGCTTATACAATATAGGTAGGTTTCTACTAGATGGAATAATAACTTGGGGCAGTTCAAAACAACAAATGACAGTTTCCAACTCTAAAAGAATTTTTGACATATGCTGGAAACATAAATGAAACATTCTCTCAAATGTGAAATAGAAGGAAACTGATAATGTTGAACACATCAGATTCAAATGAAAACTTCTATTTGAGATTCCTGGTGATGTGGTATGAAGAGTAGAAACTCTAGAGTCAGCAGGATCAACCTCAATCAATGTTAAGCACAGTTGATTAGGGACAGTCCTTTCACATCTATGATTCTTTTTGGTAATTTCTCCCTGACAGGTAGAGAAAGGATCAAATTAGATTATTTACTTAAAACTTTCAGTACCATGCCTAGCATAAAGCTTACACTAGCACACTGTAGATATTTTGCTAAGTAGTAGAAAATGCAAGTGTGTTTCTGGCTGAATTTATAAGAAATACAGTTCCTAAGATAGTCCTCATATTCTCTAAGGGAGAAATAAAGAATTTTCAGTTTAGGTACCATCTCAATTTAAAATGCATTAAAAGCATTCCTTAAGACAGAAATATTTTATTTTTGTATGTGATATAAAATTTAAATAAACAACACAGAGATAATGTTGCAGTGACAAATATAGCAATTTCTTTATTGTTCCAAAAATTCAGAGATTTCCCTAAAATATATTTGAAAATTGTATGTAAGTACTCCTACCATACTTATACTTTTTATATTTTAAGTCAGAAATTTCAAAGTGTTTTGCACAAATAACTGCTACACCCACGAATCACTGAATCTATTTAGCATCTTTCAAAGAGGTGTAATTTTTTGAAAAATGTGACATTTGTTTTTGTGCCAGTGCATTTGTCAACATTAGTGTAATTAGCTCAAGTTTCATCAACTAGCTGGTGCAATCTGTTCAGAAAGCAACTCTGAATTTTGAATAGTCTTCTAGACTCCAGTTAGAGTTTAAGTCTGTGGGATTTGATTTTCATCTTAGATGTTAAAAAAAAGAGAGTTAATACCTTTTACTAAAGTCAGCATGATATAATAAAAATCACATTATCTAGTACAGAAATGAGCATCCCGTTTTTGTAGTATCAAGAGAAATCTTAGAAAATGATTAAAAATAATCTCCCTAAAATTTCCATTTACTCAGAAAAAGGAATTATCATGTTGTACAAAAATAACTGCAATGTTTTACCAGGACATTTATTTTAAGATGTAAGAATTGTTCAACCTGGTTTAAGTCAGAAGGAAGAACCAAGAAGGCTAGCAATTACATTCTTTATTGATATCAATTTGTCTCCACCATGAGGTAGCAAAATAAAGAACTTAGAAATTAATTATCTCATTAATAAACATTGTTTTCTGAGATGGATAAAATTCTGCTTTCACCTTTTCACGTTCTTAGCACATATGTTCTTATATTACTAAGAGGAATTTTAAAAAGTAAGAGAAAGATTAGAAAATGCCAAGTACAAAGCTGTATTTGAGAGAAACAACGAAGAATAGAAGGCAGTTATTACTGAAAATGAATACATTTCAGTATCACAGTATTCAGTCTAACAAGCAGGTGGTCTTTTAGGTTCAAGTGCTAAATATAAATAGAACAACAGAAAGTAGAAGTCTGAAAATACTAGAGATGAAAAGGGTCCAGTCTCTAGGCATAGACCAGCTTCCATCTGACAGGGCCATTTACTGGTGGGGGAGTGTTGTTTTAAGGAAAGACCTGGTTTCCAATTGTGGGAAGAACACAGATAGGACAGTAAAGGGAAAAACCAAAGTGATAAGAACGTTTTATTTAGTATGAGTATTTTGGTGGGCATAGTAGAAAAGCTGTGATTTGGAGTGGTCCACAGGACATTGCATAGGTTAGAGATAGGCTTTCAAATCTGTCTCAAGTTATTTGTCTTTTCATTTTGTCCAAGAGCAGGAAGAAAAAATGCAGACATTCCCTGAAGCACTCCCTGTGATCACCCCCCATGCCTTTCCCAACCTGAAAGAAGCTTTATGTTTAAAACTTTTTTAATTTTCCCACATTCAACTACCTATCAGAGTTGAGCATGCCTTAGAGGAGCAATGTAGAGTATACTGAATCTTAGCATACTTGGGTTCCTGCACATGCCTGGTGAGTAGGAAAGGGAAGGTGCCCAGCTAGGTGTTCTCAACAGAGAGAGCATGAGCAGAGAGCAAGTTTGTCTTCATCTGATTGGATCCAAGGACTCAGTTTTCTTTTTATGGCACTCACTGGATATTCCTGTTATTTTAACTATTCATCACCAGTCCTACTACACACAACATTCATACCTGTGCTTTACATATTTACTCTTAAAAGCATATAATTATTTAGGAATTTTTTTCTGGAGGCCATTCTAAAGTAATTCTAGTACTAAGTGCCCATTTAGATTTTTCTAGAGTTTTTTGTCATGATTTGGGTAGTGGTAAAAAGTTGTACCTTTGATCAGGGAAAAGAAGATTTCTTTTCTAACTGGAGTCTAGAAGACTATTCAAGCTTTGCCACAAATGAAGGGAATGACAGAGAAGCGAATGAAGTTTTATAGTAAATAATAAAGAATGATGATGGTGGTATAGTAGGATGGGTTGAATGAGTTACAGCATTAAAAAATGGTAACCCCAGAAATTTTCTATGTAGGAGTTTCTTAATCTGTAGATACTGAAGATAATGCCAGGGGTAGTCTGATCACCTAACTCTGAAAGGTAATGTGAGTCTGATTCAGAAATAAGGCTGATTAGGGTGGTGGCAAGAGAAAGCAAGAGACTAAGGTTTGAAACCTGGAAGGACATCACACACGTGACCACAAATCCTCATGTGTACAAGGTTTCTGGTAGAGTATTTAGAATATTCCCATATGCTCTCAAAATATCCCATAAAGTTAATTACTGGTTTCTCTGATTAATTGGTTACATATTTGGTGATAATATTTTTTATCTATAAATAAGAAAAAATGAAGTAATTTAGACATTTTATTTTTAGTAAATTTAATTGAATTAATTTTTATGCAGACTCTGACTTTGTATTCTCTTCTAAGAGAGCACTATCACAGTTTCTACTTGAAAGTATTACAAGTTTAGTCTTATAAGCATGTACTCGTGTAGGCATCATCCTGGAGATACTTTTAAAGTATTTTTTTCTAAGCATTGGAGGGGAGATGCCCACTTAAATTGTTACAGTTTTCTAATTATGGTATCAATATTTAATACACTTTCCTGTAATACACTAGAAATTTCAAAAGCATAGATACAAATATACAGTTGAATTTGAGTCCCAATTTACTACACTCAGGTTTTACCTATGTGAAATGTTCTATTGAAATATTTCAAGATTTAAGTTTGTTTTCCCTTTCACTTGTCCATTCCAACAGGGTGGTGGTTATTAAAAGAATTATATCTTGCTAAATTTATGAACCTTGCAGTCAGAAAGAGTTAAGTTTTAATTACAAACATACAGTTTTCTTGTTGATATTTGGCAAGTTACTCCTTTAAATCATGCCGTCACTTTTATCCCTTTATAAAATTCCTCCTCAAATCACCTACTTTGAATATGCTATCTATTTCCCTCTGGGAATCTGACTTTTTCTTGGTGGTGATACTCAATTTAAAAAATCTGCAGAATGTAGTATATGTCCCTTTTGTTCCTGGAAAAATTCTAGAGACTGTTTTGGTTTTTTTTCCCCCTGCCCTATTATACCTGTGAGTTGGGAAAAGCATATTGTTGAAGACATGAATTTGCATATTGTTACACATTAACATTGCATGTAATGATTCCTGAGTCCAATGTTGTGATGTTATTTGGAACATATATCCTTGGTGGTTTTCATCAGAAATTCTAAAGTGTGTTTGCTCCTTCCTGATTATGCTATGCATGTTGTATAGATTATTTACCCGTTGGTGAACTGAGAGCATTAAAAAAAAAAACATTTGAAATTTCACTAAATTATTAAATGATGGTTGAGTTATTGTGATAGCTGAACATGACTAAATTATTAACTAATAGCTAGGAGATGAATGGCTACTTTACTGGCTTCGCGATCTACTGAAATCAAGTGATGGTTTTAATATAAAGACTATAATTCAAAAGAAAATTGTTATTTCATGATAGTTTTAAAACTCTGTTACTGCAGATCTTTTCATTTTCCCCACTCCTTTTGTTGTGTTGCTATTTGAATGCTTTGAATTCTGTCTCTAAGCTTACTGCTCATGGTCTCCAAATCAGTGTATTCAACTGCCTACTCAAATTTCCATCTGATTGACAGGTATGCACCTCAGACTTGCATATCACAATATAACACCTTATATTACCTTTCAAACACATTCTTTCTCATGTAATTTACTCAAGAGGACATCTTCCTCCTGCCCAAAATCATTTCTTTACATTTTGGAAAAAAACCTACCTTACTAGCAACACACCCTTTGGCTACCATTTCATTCCTAAATTTTTGGTCCAGGTCCTAACTGGTTCTCCTATCCCCACCCAAGCCTTCTACTGTTTACTCTTAGCACAGCAGTGACAATATTGTGTTACTATTTGAATCAGATTATGACTCTTTTTTGCCCAAAGCCCACCAAGGGTTCCCACTTCAACAAGTAGATGAGGAACTTTGAAACCTCACATGATCTCTCTTGGCACATGTTTTCCAGAATTCAGAATTGCTTATATACATATATATATCCACATGGCCCCATACCTGCTTTTTATCCCTTCAGACCTTCACTCATATCACTTCAGATTGGGCTTCACTGACTGTCCTTTAAGAAAGTACGCTCTCCATTATCTCCATTCACTCTATTTATTCCTATATTTTATTTGCTTTTTCTAAAAATATTTCTTCCTGTAAGACACTTTCAGGGTAGAAAGGATTGTTATTTTATTACTATCACATTGACTATGTCTAGAAGGATGTTTGGCACATATCAGAAACTCAAAAAATATTTGTGGTATTAGCAAGCAAACATAGAACACCAACCACAAAACTAAATAATGAACAATAGCCTTAGATGCTTGCGTTTAATTCTACACTATTTGCTTCCTATTTCCCTTAATCTCTCTCTAACCCAACTTTTAATTCCACCACCTGAAATGTCATCTCTTAAATGTTTTGGTAATATCTTTTTATACTCTGGCTGTTACAATTTTCATAATTCCAAGATCATTGACCTTGTAATTCTTTATACTAATTAATAGTAAAAGATTAAATCTACATATTGGAAAGTTACGTCTGCTGCTAATTCAAATAATTTATTCATATTGGGTCCCTGTGTTCATAAGTAAGGGGTTTTCATCTGTCTACAGTGTAGGAAATGCAGTCAGATAAGTTGGAATAGAAAGGTAAAACTCATCTAGAAAATAGATTTTCAAGCTCTCCAATCAAGACCAACATTAGAAAATCACACAAGATGTTTTTAGTTTCCATAGAAGTTCAGGATATTACCTTAATCAACATTTATACCTAGTGTTATGAATTATATAACATAATTTTCATGTCAACATCTATTCAGATAAAATACAGAGAAAAATAACCAAATATTATAATTGTCAGTTGTGCGATGTTTGTTAATTTACATAACTAATTTACTCACTGTTGTAATTCATTAGCTGTAACAACTTATTTCTGGGATCTAATGCTCCTATCATTTTAAAGATTTGTTTTAAAACTGAATACCAAAACATTCAAGTAGATATAAATTAAAGAGAGACTTCATGATGAGAAAATAGATGCTGAGTATATAACATTAGTACACAGTAGACACCACGAGTTCAGGTTCAATGGATGTGAATTTCTTCATAGAACAGATAACAAAATGATACTGAAATGTTTTTCTGTCTAGATAAAGAATAGAATAAATGATAACTGGAATATTCCTTATAAATCAACCAAATCAATCTTCTGTCAGATGGGAGGAAAATGAGACACAGATAGAGAATGAGATTTAATATATCGAAAGCAAGAATTCATCATGCTAGTATTACTAAACCTAGATAATATGCACATAAAACAACTCAGAAAATATTTGTGTAATTGACTACACAAAGCCAAAAATTGATAATCTGATAGAACTCAAATATGGTCTTTTAAGGGCAAGATTATGACATCACCTGGGGAATGATATCTTGTTGTCTTTCAAGATACAATATATGATTTTTTTTCTCAAAAAATAAGTTTCTGTTATATGGTTCTGTGTCCTTGAGAGCCAAAATGAATTGTTAGAGGTAAGAATGACTCACTATCCTTCCCGGTGCTTCAGTTACAAAATATGTGTTGTCAGTCCAGAGTTCCAAAGAACTTATCTAAGTTAATGAGATGGCCAAAGGAATAATCAGAACAATACCAGCAACATCGTCTAAATAACCACAGAATTCCAATGGGAAATTACTGTGTTATCCTGTCAAAGGGACAGATGACATCTTAGCCCTGAGACAAGTGCTTATGAAAGGATGTTCTCTCAGGGTGGTAGAAACAGAAAGATTCAGGACAATCATGAGAGTGGAGAGTTTCTTCAATATGTGGATCTAAGTCATTCAACTCAGTAATTCTGTCCAACCTATTCAATGGATATGATTTGGTTTTTATTTTTTTTACATAGTTTTATTACTTCTTTTATTTACATTGCCGTATGTATTTTAGAATATTTGAATCACGTCTCAGTCTGTGTGCATTTCACAGCACACCCACCACCAGAGTCCTGGTGCGGTTCACCACCATTTTGTCCCTCCCTCCTTCCTTCCTTCCTCCCCACCTCCCTGGTAGTCCTCTCCTGTATTCTGTGAGTTTTCTTGAGCTCGTTCATTTGTTTTGTGTCATTATATTTCACACATTAGTGAAATCATCATGCATTCCTCCTTTTTTCTGGCTAGTTTCACGTAACATGATCCCCTCCAGTTCCATCCAGGTTGTTTCAAAGGCAACAATTTCATCTGTTTTTAATAGCTGTATAGAATTCCATTGATTATACAGACCGCATTTTTTTTTTATGCAGTCATCCGTTAATGGACATATAGGTTGTTTCCATACCTTGGCTGTTGTGAATTGTGCTGCTGTGAAAATAGGGGTGCAGATATTTTTCTGATTCAAGTTTTAATATTATCAGAGTATATGCCTAGAAGTGGGATTGCTGGATCTAACCATGGCTCCATCTTTATTTTATTTTTTTGAGGAATCTCCTTTACTGTTTTCCAAAGAGATTGCACTTATTTACATTCCACCAACAGTGAAGGAGGATTCCTTTTTTTTTCCCCACACCCTCTCTAACACTTGTTTTTTCTAGTCATTTTGATATAGCCCATTCTCACTAGTGAGAAGCAGGTTATCTCATTGTGGGTTTTGTTCACATTTCTCTGATGATGAGTAAGAGATTGCTTTTCATGGTTCTATAGGTTCTCTACATGTTATTGAACATGTTTTATTAACTGTTAACTAAATTTGATCTAAATGCTTGAGAAGTTGCTAAGGCTACATGGTACCCAATATATGAGAAGTATCTCTTCCAGCGACCTGACTGCTACCTACTGCTATGCCGGCCTCTCCTGCCTGTGCAGGGGGAATCGAGGCCACTCTTCACACACTGGCACTTGTGAAGTCCATGAACTTAATCACAGGACACTGCTAATGTTGGAATAACCCCAGTTCAATGTTTATCAGCATTGCAGAATCTACACAATGAGTTGACAAGATAGTATCAGGTCTCAATCAGAAGAGCTGCTTAAACGGACTCCTTACATTTGCTTGCTGCCTGGCAGTAGGATACTAATATGTTTAATTTTTTGCTTCCTGAAATCAGAAAAGAGGTTGTATAAAAAGAGGGGCAATATCTGGGACTGAATATACACATATTATATTTTTCCTCTGCTTACACCTTACTCATGAAGATAATTGTGGTTTCTGAGTTTGGTTATGCTGACATGCAAGTCATAGTATAGGCAGAGTCTCTAAGTTCATTTTGCACAATTACTTCTCTGTGTATCCATCACAGTGATTCCAGGGCATCTTCCCTCTCCTACTACCAATAACAGGTTAGAAACATGGTAGATTTTCAACAAATATCTGTGTTTTAACATTTTATAAGACAAGGTTGCTGATATATAAGATTGTGGAGTCCTTATACATGTCAGTTGATGTATTTTTTTCCCATCTCATGGACATTCACATTTCCCATTTTGCAGTGGTTCTCCTATTTTCAACAGAAAGAGCACTATTAGACCTGCCCCCACCCCCAGGGGAATGAAAAGCAAATATGTGAATGGATGTATCACCACAAACTGTCCTCATTTTAAGTCAGCAGCATAGGTCTTGATGGAGAAGTGTCAAGAAAAATCATGTGAGCATTTTCTGCTAAATTGTAATACCCGAGCTGGACAAATTGATAAAAATCACTTTGATGTTAGAGAGTTTAACTTGCATTTTAAAACTGAGAAGCATGTTCCAACCTAACATTTTCTGTGATTCTTCCTGACATATTTGAGTATGGGGTGATAAATGATCTAAATATATATTAATGGCTACACACTCAAATGATCATATGAGTCAATTTATCAAAATATTAACCCTTGATACACCTGATGGCCGTAATTCTGTTTTTTTAAGAAGCATTTTAGCATTTAAGTTTTAATTTAGTTGTTCTCACTATTTTTTTTTCCCCTGGTACCTGGGACTTGAACCCATGGGGTATGTGGCTTGTGTTCCTTCAGAGGCGATTGACCTAACCACTGCCCCATCAGGACTGATGGCCATGATTTAAGACAATGGGCACACTCTGGTAATAGCCTAGAGTTAAAAAGAAAATCATCAGAGGCTTTCCTATACATGATGCACTGTAGAATTCCCTGTTCTTTGGAGCGGAATAGCTTAGATTTGACCAATCAAACCTAAAGGTGGGTTCTTACAACTGTTTTCATGACAACAGGATAAATTCCAGAGCTGTTAGGTTAGGTCACCTAAATTGGAAGAGCAAGTCTGGTTTACATGTCATCCTGTTATATTTTATTTCTTTACAAAACAAGAAAATTTATACCAGTGTTACTCCTCAGGCAGTCTATTCTTTTCTGCCTTCATCAAAATGTAGAAAAAATATTCTTTTTGTTTCTGTTAAATTTGTATCATATATTTCTGCCTGTTTTCACATCTAGCTGCATCATTTATTCAGCTGGCCAAAAAGTTTTTATTGCTAGGTTGATATTTAGGTATAGACATCCTTATAAATGCCCATAGGCTATCCAGTAAACTGTATTGTAGTACTTAACCTTATTTTGCCATTTTTATGATGAATTGACATATACTTGTATATGTATTATAAATAGACTGACAATATTTTGTTGAGACCAAAATGGGACATTGGGATGGCAAAAATGGGATGGGACTATGTGCTGGTGACTAAGGGGAGGGGAGGAGGTGGAGCAATCCAAGAAGGAGTAGAGCAGCCAGGCCAGCAACAAGTAAGTACTATGTGACGCCCATTGGCGATTACATAGTAATGGTGTATAGTCTGGCAGGTCTTCATAGAAATGGCCAGAACTAGGGGAAGGAACTGTGGCACCTTAGGTAAAAACCAAATTTAGTGCCCCTATAATCCTTGTTCTAAATGTCTTGTCTAAAATACATGCTGCTTTAACTACCCTAGTGCCAGAAATGCCCAATAACTTCAACAGTGCCAGAGATAACCTCCATAGTACTTACCTGTGGCTTACCATGCTTCAGTGTTCTGCTCCCTTTGAAGAAACAGTCGTGTAGGGCGTGGGGCAGGGGGAATCCTCTTCCCACAGAGTTCCTGTTTTTTCACAGTGGGCGGGAACAGCAGCCATGGCCCACCGCATTCAGTGCTGGCAAGGTCTGTCTTTATCATGGGGCAAAAAGGGGCATTTGCTTTGTGGCCCCTCAACAGACTGGGACCAAGGCAACTCAGCTTCCCCTTTTGCCCCACATTAAAGATGACCCTGGTTTATTAAAAATGGTATAAAATTAACATTTATGTTCAAATGACAGGATGATCAAGGAATATGAAAAATGATATCGTCCTGGTTAAAACAGTACATATGGTCACCTAATTATAAGTATCCCTACCAATACTCTTGAAGCAATAATGGAACAATTAAAGAGTAGTGTGCATTTGTCTTAAGAAATTATGGAGAAAACAGAAGTGCTTTTTGCATTTTTTATAATTGAGTAATATTCCACAACCATAAATATTTTGGTGCATTTCCTCAGTTTTCTTGATTTTCATGTCCTTTACCTCCTGGTAATTGTATTCTAGGAGGCACATACTTAGACCATGTGTTATACAGTGGTCCCTCAATGGACATATGTGTAATCCTTGTTAGTATGAGAAGAAAAGGGGGATTAGAATTGTTCTCCTCATAGATCAGGACACAAACAGAGCCTTTTAGAGACTTAGTCTAAGAAAAACTCTTTCCTTTATGGATACAGATACATTCATATACTCATACAAAGATGTCAGGGGTTATGAGCCCCTCTTTATAGAGAATTGTACCTGAAGGAGAGATTGGAATGCAACATTCACAGGAAAGCAAGGTAAGAGATGGAAATATGGAAAACTCTGGGGTCCTTGGTTATGCCCTTTGTATTCCTTCACAGAGTCTTGGATCAGCCTTTCTTAATAATTTTTATTTTCAGTATTTTTCTTAGTCTTGTGAACAACTCTAAATTGAAATAGCATAAACTAATTGGTTTGAATACCTTGCTTGCCTTCAAATGTGTTTTGACTATTAAAAATACTACATAGGCAAATTACATTTTTTGTGTGGGTTTTACCCCTCAAGAGCCAACCATATACAATCATTCTTAGCTTCTAAGTTCAGTTTCTATCAGGCATTTTCAGATTATATTGTTGTTCTAAACATTATAATACATGTATTTTCCTTCATATTAGAATAGATAAATGACTGTGTAATATACATAATCACGTGTGTGTGTATATGTAGTTACATTGCTCTTTATTTAATAATCTCCATCTGGTAGCACAATTTTGACCAATTAGATATAGTGCTGAAATACTAATCAGATACAGTGTGGAAATAGACATTTGTTTCTTCTTTAATTCCTTTATTTTAAGTTAAAATTCTAAGACAGATTCCGAAAACTGGAATTAATGTGTTGATGGGGATAAACATTTTAATGGTTTTAACTTCCTATTGACAAATTACTCTCCAAAATAAATGAATTTATTTTGTTTCCAACCAGAACTATTTTCACCATTTAAATGACATTACTTTTTCAATATTTCTAATTTAGAAAGTAAGAAATAATAACTCACTGATTTTTCAGTTTCAATTTGTATTTGATTAGCAGTGAAGTTAAACATCTTTATATCCTGTCAGTTAATACATTGACCTATTTGTGTAAAATCAAATACAGCATGAGTACTGCTCATGTACTCATTTTATATAAATAATACAAAATAATAGTTATTTAGAACTTTAAGGCACAGATATTAAAAAATTACCAAAGTCCTTTCTTTTGTTGATTGTACTCATGTTTTTGACTTATATTTAGTTGTAGGGTACAGAGACTTATTAGACCAACTTTGTGAACATGTAACCTATGCTGGCATTTCTTGAGTGAAAATGTATTGTTAAAATTCTCTGATATACGTGCATGAACTATAGTGGTTATTTATTTAACAATAAATAGAGCAGACATATTTCAGAGCTCTTTCCAGTATCATGGGCATCTTAGTACTAAGAAAAGCATTACTCCCAGTAGCAGGTTGTGCGTGTGTGTGTGTGTGTGTGTGTGTGTGTGTGTGTGTTTAAATCTCTCTCCAAACAGCAGCGTGACTTTTGACACTTTCAGGCAGATTAAGGACTGAAGTCACAGTGGGCAGTCATAAGAGTCTAAACACACTGAGTAATGGGTCTCTCCATTGGTGGGAGGAAATTAGTGGATAAAGCCTTAAAACCATGGATCAATGGTGGTGCTGAGTTGCAGGGAATCTATGAGCAAGCTTCTTTCTTTTCTCTCTCACAGGGGGCATCAGTAGAGATTGGTATTTGCTGAAGTCAATAGAGACCATTGTGAAAGTCGTGGGTATGTGTGGATTTAAACTTACCTGAGTTCTAACTAAAGGGAAAATAAAATATATGACTAAATCTGTTGTAATTACTTTCAACGTTGTTGGTTAAATAACAAAATACTCAGACATCTGACAATAAGAACAAACAAATCTACAATATAAAATCCTATATTTTATTTCTGAAATGATCTAGTTTTAAAATAATTTTATTTCTGAAATAATAGAGAAGACAGATGCTTTCACTTCTAACTTGACAGAAAATGACAGTCTTGAGTGCATCATAATTGACATAGGATGCACAATAATTTACTTGACTCCGAAAGCATGGAGACAAGTATGCAGTTGTCTTCAAGTTAAGACTGGCTACGGAGAATTTATTCCAGGTTGGAAGTTTTCATTCTGCTGATAAACAGACAAACTTGGAATTTTCCAGTCAATCCTTCTCTTAACCTCAGTTCCCCACCCTGGTTACCCAGGTTATATTCTGGAAACACAGACATGCTAGAGTTGAAGTAACACTGAGTACCAGTTAAGGCAGAGGCTGAAGCTTGTGTGAACGCTACGATCACTCTGTTCCACTCCCCAAAGGAACACATTTTCAACTCCCGCAGCAGATATGTCTGAGTTACCATCACATGTTTAGAGCTCATGCTGTGACTGCTCAATTTTAATACATCAGTTTTGAACATTATTTTTGGGCTTCCAATAATGAGAGACCATGAATTCCTATATCCTATCCTTTCTCCTCCTCTTCTTTCTTCATAAGCATTGACGTGCTTGTTTCAGTTAAATCAGTGGTGATTGTGACTTGATTGTGGTGGTATAAATGTTTTCCCCAGCAAACCAGAGTATAATAAAACCACATGTCTTTAGGGTGCAGGTTTATGTTTCTTCTTGAAACCATGATTATCTTTCCATCTTTCCTGAATTATGTCAGGAATTTTCCTATTCTTCACTGTGAACTTAATTTTTTTAATTCTCATTTTTTAAATTTATTTTTTTAAAGGAAAGGTATAGGCAGGAATATAAGTAAAGCAGAGGCAGGCAGGAAGAGAGAGAAGAAAGGAACGTGTTTTCTTTATTTTATTTAGTTCTTTATCTTTGTTTTTCCTACGAGCTCAGGACATGAACTTCAGACCTTGGACTGTATGTGGACTGAACCCAATTGCTACTCCACCTGGGTGTACCTGAACTTCTTAAAAAAAAGTCTCATTATACTATATTCTAATTTTGTACTTGAAGCTCTTCCCTTCAAAATTTTTAGTGTTTTCCTGCTCCAAACTGGACTGGTTTTTCTCCTGGTCTGCTTGATGCTATCATGCTGTATTTTTCTGTTAGGTTTGATCAACTATATGTCTCTAATTTTGGCTTACTTTCTTATTTTGCAAGTGTATTCTTAAATGTCCTGTAAAAATATGAGTAGCACTTGCTTTCCTTATATTTATGCCTGATTATGACTTGGTATCTGTAATCTACTTTATGTAATTGTTTGACAGTTTGACTGGACATGTGATTCTATATAGATAATCTGTTGAGAAGTTCAAAGTAAGTATGATTTATATTCCTCTTTAAGTGACATATATTAGAATCCTATTTTTTGAGATTTTTTAAAAAATTTATTTTTCTGAGCATGTGTGACCCTTCTTTAGAGAGTTATGCCCTTCCATTCTGAAATATCAACTTGTATTACTAGTCATAATTTTCTCTCCTGCATCTTGCTGTTTTTGTTTACTGGAGTTCTCAATTCTCTAATATTGAACTGCTTGAGTCTCCTACATGTATGGGAGTTGCATGTTTGCTGGGTAGCTTTAATGTAAATGAGTAGGGACTTGGCTATTTCTTTGTAGAATTTCCCAATGCTTAAATAAGTAAGAACTGTGGTTTTTTTTCTTATTCCTTTTTGTTTGTCTAGAAAGGAAGCATCAGAACTTCCCCAACAGTAGGGGAAAAGGAATCACAACCAATATGCGGTTATGATCTTAATAACACTATGTTCAGTCATTTTTTTTTGCCTCTCTTTTCTGACCTTTATCATATTAAGTGTCTAGCATCTTCAGAGTTTGTTTTAGGTTGGGGCAAGATCAGGCAGGGATCTCAATTCTTGTTAATATTCATGTGTATTTCTCTTTAGATTGTATGGTTACTTTTACCCAGCTATTCCGACTGTCATTCCTCTTTCCTCTTTGTCCTCTAGAAATGTTAAAATCTCAAATGCCTTTATGCATATTCTCACTCTTATAAACTCTTATATTGTTTATGGATTTGAATTTAAGGGCTTTTTATTTCTTTATTTTGTTTTAGTTTTTCTGGAAGAATAAGAAAGGTATGTTTATAGTTAATCTATCATTTTTTATTAGAGATCCTTCATTGCAATTATTTTTTAAAGTTGTCTGTAGAACCAAAAAATAGTGGGGATGGATTTGTAACAAAGAGAAGCATATAAAAGAGCAAGTTAATCTAGAACTTTGAAAAATTTACTAACTTACTTAGCATATCTTTGGACACTTGATGAACTCTTCCACTTCTCCATAGAATCATCATGTTACTCTACAGCTCCATGCTTTCTGTTCTAATTACTTCTTACTTAGTCTTAAAGATACAGCCTACCTAGCACCTCCTGAGAAACATTCTTTGACTCTCAGTATGCATCAAATAATCTTTCTCTATGATCCAATTGCATATTGTTTGTATTTTATTGAATTTTACATTAATTCATCTGTTTCATCAATGATGTAGAAAAATCTTTCTCATTTGTCTGCATCTTCACAGCACTCAACACAATTTTAACCAAGAGTAGAAGTAGGAGTAAGATGTTCTTTTAAATATTTATCATATGGTTAAATGAATAAAATAACTACCTTTTATGAGAGTGTTCAACAGGAATCAGTAGGATAACAGACTTTGTGAAACTGTTACTGCAATCTAAAGTTGAGTTAAAGAATATATTGGTCAAAACAAAAAAGATGAAAGTGTGGTATCAATTCAATCACACCTGGAAAATTACACATCTGGAAATGATATTTTAATAAATATTTTAAGAAGCATCATTATAGCATGATAGGACATGGGAGAGCATGACATAGAGGATTCTGAAAACCATGTTGATTGAAGGAAATCAGAAAGCTTCATCTGATATGTTGAAGGCTCTGAAACATAATGTATATTCCCCAAATATGTGAAGAGTTTTGGTATGATTTTATGAATTTTTTTTTTTTTTAGTTTAACTCCCAAGTGAAAATCTAATTGAAGTTAGTAGAATTCTAATTCAACATGAGTGAAAACTTTCCAACCAGAATATAGTACTTAAAATAAATTGCTCTGTTTTCCAAGTGAGGTTGCAAATTGATTAACTACATCTCTGGGATGTTTTTAAAAGTATTTTTTATGCATAAAGCCAGAAATTGGATTATAGAATCTTGTAAGGAACCAGCCAGTATGAAGTGTTAGGACATTTGCTGTGGAATTAAAGAAATTTTCTGAATTCAGATATCATCCAAATAGCAAAATTAGTGACTCATAAATTGGACACTGCCCACATGCAGTTTCTATGGTAAAACTAAAATTACAATGTTCAGAGCCAAGCATGTAATCAAAAAGTCATAATGAGCTATCAGTAAAATAAAAGTTACAAGAAAACTTTTGGGACTCATTCTTTTATGAAATCCATTTGTGTTTTTCACTCAAAATTGCTATTATTTAATTTATAATTTCCAAATTTAGGTATTCTCAGTTTTACCAGGCGATATTAAAAAGGCTTAAAGAATTAAATACGTGAGTGCTCAAATTAAATAACTTTCGCAAACCTGACCAGATACTAAATAAATTCTAAAACTTACTTTATATACTTGCTTGAAAAACTAGCAATCATATGACTAACATAATGTGCAGTAGTACAAATTGTTTTATTTAATTATTGGCAATAAGAGTGAATAATAAAAAGATAATGATTTTGAGTAATTTCCACTTCCAACTTAATAAATCTGTGAAGCAGCATCAACTATATATTTTCTATGACATACACAGAAAAAGGCACTTTGTCTACTACTTTACATTCATTAGTGAATTAAAAAAAAATAGTTGGAATACATTTTAAGCATTTTTCCTGATGTATACCACCAAAAACTTCAACATGTACACAATATTGAATTTTAATGTTAAGAACATTCTCCTTGTTTGCACTGGAAGAGTGAGTTGATTTTACACCTCTCCCAAGATACTAGCAAAATTAAACCACTTTTCTTCCTCTTGTCCCTAACAACATTTATCAAAATTATGCTGTTATCTATTAAATTGTTTCTGCTACTTCAAAAGACAGAATTTTGTAAACTCAATTTAATTATTCAGTACATTTAAGACATACTTGGTGTTTGATTTTCTTTTATACTTATATATGAGATGAGTAATCTACATATATATTTGAAACTTGTATTTTCTTTTGAAGATCCATATACTGAGTTCTCCATCTAAAGAACATTTGCTAGAAAAAGCCTCTCTCTGAATTTTGATTTTTGTAGATAAGAGTGTGCTCAAATCCCACAAGGTTACTCTGCAGTGGCAGATGTTTGCTATAAACTACAGTTCAGTCCTCTGCCCTGCCACTGTCTACTTTCCCTTCCATATATCATCACCTAAAAATAACAAGATAATAGAAAACAAGTTTTGATTCCAGAGTGATTTTGGTTGATGATGATGAATGAAGCAGAAGAGACAGCTTGATTTTCATAAGTTAAATTGAACTTGCAGTGCCAAATGCAGCAACAACAGCAAAAAGATTAGCAGACATGACAAGGGAAAAAGAGAAGAATTTATGTACAAACACATAATGCCATTTGAAAAAAGACAGGTGTTATGAAAATGTACAAATTCATAGATACAGAAAAATTACATTATCTAATATTGAAAGCGATTGTTAAGGAGAGTCAGGGCCAAGTAAACAAAGCATTTCAGTTTCAGGAAATAATTTTATTTGGGCTATCAAAGAGCAAAATTTAGGTTCTTTTGACATACAATACAAGTAATTATAAGTGACAACAATCTACTTAGTATCCAAAGGAGAAAATAGCCTACCTGGAATTCACAAATACTGTAGCATAGTAAACATTCCCAGCCACTCACCTACACCCTTCATGAAGCAGAATGAAGCCCGCCTGGGACACTGTTTGGAGGTTGCACTGTGGAGTCAGATGTTTCCCCATTGGTAGGTACAAGTAATTGTGATGATGAATTCCTTCCTTCACCTTGTGGCTTCTGCAGAGGCAAACTGAAAAATTAATTAAAATGACTTTAAATTTTAGATTTTAATCTAAAGATCATTAACGTTTAACTCTATTAGTAGAAGTTAGTCTTTTTATTATCAGATGCTTTGGATCAAAATAAGTTAATGGAATTGCCTTTATCTCTATTAAAAAGCTGAATCAGGTTTTTTCCTTAATCAATCCAGGCTACGGTTGATAACTGTTGTTCTTTGTTTCTCCCACATCAGTCCTTAAGTTAAAAGGTAATCATAATCCATGTATTTGAATGTTAATGAATGTTAGAAGTTAGGAGAGAGACACCTAGAGGTGAAAATGTAAAAATAGTTTAAGGAAGTCACATTTTCTGCAAAAATACTTTTTCTAATATATTATCTCACAAAGTAATCAGAGTTGACTATCATTCATTAAGAGAACAACTGATATTGAAATCTCCCTCTCTTTGTAAATATCTATACCACTGAAAAAAATATAAGTAATTGTTGTCAAAGTTGAATGGTAGGCAGCATAAAACTGATCCTGGAGACAAATGAAGCAGGTGACTAACCCCACAATCAACCGGAGTTTCTGTCTAGTGGCTTTTCCTTGATCACAGTGAATTAGAACTCAAGATCACAATGATCTCGCTCAGCTTAGGAGACAGATCGTATTTTGCAACTGCAGAGTCAGCTAGAGTTTGAGAATACTGGAAAGAAGCATAAGAAAAGTTATAGAGAACTGCAGAATGGTGTCTGTCTTTGGTAGACTATTAAACTGAGCATGTGCAGGACAAGACTTCATAAATCTCTGGGGAGATGTGCTGTAGAAGTGATGAACTGTACAGAGATCAGTGCTCATAGACACAGTTTCAACCAACTAGGAAGGAGACGTTCTCCGGAATACCTGAGTCACTGAATTAGCACCCCTGAAAACTCATGCTTTTAAATATTGTCTAAAATAAATTAAAAATAAACTTCCAATGAACCATAATTCACCACTAAATTAACTTTTCACCAAAATACACCACTGTAATAAACAACACCTATTAAAAATGTGAAATGCATAATATTTAGCATAAGGTCAAAATACTCAGATATGCAGAGATTGGAGGTGGGGAGAGTCCATTGGAACTGAAATCAATATTATCTGGTTGTTGAAATGATTACAAAGGGAGTGAAGTAAGAAATGTTAAAATGTACATGGATTTAAAAGAAAATATATAACAAAGCTGATTTGGCCATACTAACATCAAATGTAACAGACACTGAGCTAAAGTTGTTACTGGCGATAAAGAAGGAAATTTTATAATAGAGCATTTTTGCATTAGGAATATGTAAAAATGATAAACACAACTAACAACACAGCCTCAAGTACATGAGGTAAAATTGGACAGAATTGAAATGACAAATAGACATGTCAAAAATAATGGAGATTTTAATAATGCACTTTCAGTAATAGATGGGACAAGGAAATAGAATATTTGAACAACATATTAAACTAACTTGACCTAACAAACACCCAAAAATCAGTGAAACCAAATGTTCTTTGAAAATTATAAGGAAATTTATATATCATGGGTTAAAAAGTCAAGAAAAAAACTAGAGAAATCAAATTACAAAATTCAGGAAAACAGGAAGAGACAAACTTATTGACATTACAAAAATTTGTAAAAGAATTATAATGGAACATTGTGAACAAATGTTGTCCAAAAATTAGATAATTTTGATTGTGTGAATAAATTCTTAGAAAGAAAACTAATTTGACTAAAGAAGAAATAGAAATCTGTAGATCTTTAAGAGATTGAAATATTAAACATATCCCATAAAAAGTCCAAACCCAAATAGCTTCATGGTGAATTTGCAAACAAAATCTAAGTTAACACTCTTAATTCACAAACTTTCAAATAATAGAAGAGAATGGAATACTTTTCACCACATCCTATGAAGCCAGCTTTTTCCTGACACCAAAACCAGACAGAAATATTTCTCAAAAGCTATAGAATGATAGAATTTCTGAATATAGACATAAAAATTACTCAGTAGAGTAAGAGATGAAGTACATACCTTTATTTTAAATAAACTTTATTTATTTAAAGGAAGGAATATTGCATGTTAATATTAACTCAGTTTGAGGTACACATGATAGCCATTTTACATCTGTATATAGTAAAGTAGGTTTACCACTATTCCTTTTTGTTTCCTTCACTTTACAATGAATTCCCTTTCACCTGCCCCATCTCCCACATATCTTCCCGCACCCTCCGATGTATCTTTTGTTGTTTCACCGGAAGTCTGTTGTTGTTTGGATCAGTGAATTTAAAATATATATAGTAGTAGCTTATTCTACATGTTAAAATAACCTCATATGTATAGGTTCTCAATTCTTCAGATGTATGTCAGCATATCCAGCCTCCACCAAATCACCGAGTGTCCTTCACCATTGTCTACTGGGCTCCGCCACCATTTGCACCTCCACCACCCATCCTATTCTGTATTGGTAACCTCAGTTCCATTGCAAGTGTCCAAGGCTTGGTTTTGTTTCATCTGTTCCTTTGATTTGTGTATTCACATTCCACCTAAGAGTGAGGTCATCTGGGATCTAATTTTCTTCTTTTAAATTATTTCACTTAGCCTAATCCCCTTGAGATCCATCCATGTTGATTCAAATGACAGGATTTCATCTCTTCTAAGGGCTGTGTAATATTACATTGTATATGTGTATCACATCTTCTTGATCCATTCATCTGATGTTGGGCACTTAGGTAGTTTCCATTTCTTACCTATTTTGAATAGGGCTGTAGTTAACATGGCAGTGCATAAATCTCTGTGAATGATTGTTTTTGTATTTTTTGAGTAATCACTCAGAAGTGTAATGATGAGATCACAACTTCAACTTTTTGAGGAATTTCCACAATTATTTCTAGAGGGGGCACACCAATTTACACTCCCATCAGCAGTATAAAAGTGTTCCCTTTTTTCCACAAACTCGCCAACATATTTGTTTCCAGACTTTCTGATAATAGCCAGTCTGTCAGGAGTAAGGTGATATCTCTTTGTTTTAATTTGCATTTCCCTGATAGCCAGATAGTAGGAAGATCTTTTCATGTACTTGCTGGCCATCTGTATAGCCTCATAAGAAAAATGTTTCTCCCGTTCTTCTTCCCATTTTTGATTGGGTTGCCTATTTTTTCATTATTACATTTTATGAGTTCCTTGTGTATTTTAGATATTAAGCCTTTATCAGAAATATGAAATGCAAATATCTCTCCCAGTTAATAGTTTCCTTTTTTGGTTTTGGTGATTTTTTTGTTCATTGTGAAAAAACTTTCTAGTTTGATAGAGTCCCAGTTGTTTATTTTTCTTTTTGTTTCTCTTGATGGTGGAGTTGATTCCCCAAAGATCTCTCTACTACATCGTGATCTACGGTAGATCTCTCTTCTACATCATGGAAAGTCTTTCATATATTGTCTTCCAAGAATTTTATGATGTCCAGACTTATATTCAAGTCTCTAGTCGATTTTGATTTCATTTTTGTGAATGGTATTAGAGAGTGGTCTAGCTTCATTCTTTTGCATGTGGCTGTCCAGTTTTCCCAACACCACTTATTGAAGAGACTTTCCTTTCTCCATTGTATGCTTTTGGCTCCTTTTTCATAGATTGTACGTGAATGGGTCACTTTTCTGGTGATTCAGTTCTGCTTCACTGATCTGTGATTTGCTGTCATTCCAGTCCCATACTGTTTTGATAACTATTGCTTTGTATTATAGTTCAAACACTGGAAGTGTAATCCCTCCATATTCATTTTTTTCCCAATAATTGCTATGGCTCTTTGGGGTCTTCTGTTGTTTCATACAAATTTTAAGATTTTTGTTCTATTTCCTGGAAATAAGCCTATGAGATTTTGAAGGGATTGCATTAAATCTGTGTATTTCTTTTGGTAAGATGATAATTTTAATGCTGTTGATTCTTCCAGCCAAGAGCAAGGGATGTCTTTCCATTTCTTTGTGTCCTCCACTATTTCTTTTAAGCGGCACTTGTAATTTTCATTGTACAGGTCTTTTACTTTGTTAGATATATGCCCATGTATTTTATTCTTTTAATGTCTGTTTTAAATGGCATGATTTTCATGATTTCAGTTTCTTTCAGCGTGTTGTTTGCGTATAAAAATGCAATGGATTTTTGTGCATTGATTTTGTACCCTGCCACTTTATTGTATTTATTGATGAGTTCTAGTAGGTTTTTTGGCTTCTCAATATATATAATCATGTCATCTGCAAATAATTAGAGTTTTGCTTCCTCCTTTCCCATTTGGATTCCTTTTATTTCCTTTTCTTGTCTAACTGCTTCCCCTCAGACCTGCAGTACAATGTTAAGTAGTGATAGTGGACAGACTTGCCCCTTGTTCTTATATATTTCTCCTATTAGAGCTCAAGCTTTTTGACATGAGACTGTTTTATATAATATATGCTTTTTGTATATACAGCTTGGCTAATTTTAGGTCATTATTATCAAAATCTAGTTATTAAATGAATAAATACTTTGGAAAAGAAAAGATTAAGAAAATAATTTTACAGACACTAAGGTGCAATCCCCATGGAGAAAGTCTGGGTTAAAGGCAGAGGCAGTAGAAAAAGGTGTGGAAAGAAAAACCTTTGTCAGGGAATCACAGTAGAAGTGGAGTCAGCCCCCAAAATCATTTCCCTCTCCCCAGCTTCAGCATTTCAGAGATTAAAAACAAAAGCAGGACACTTAATGTTCATGCAGGGGAAACAAAGTAGAAGGAAAAATGAACAGTTAAGAAAACACTTTGATAAGAGAAAGAGGTTCTTGGTGCTAAGACTTTACCAATGTCTATACTCAAGATTTTTGAGAGCCAGTGAGTGTGTCATGAAACTGTTTGCAACCTTACTGATGAAGAGGTTGCTCATGACAGAACTTAGATGGGTTTGCTTTGTATTTCAGTAGACAAACGTCTCTCAAGACACTCATCACTACCTTAGATAGACCTATGAGAGAACTGTAAGGCTTATGAATAGCTCTCCAGTCATAGCAAACTCACATGTTTATGACAGAAGAGCACTGACTCTGAAAAACATTATCTCACAGTGCATCTCCAGAGATGTCAAAGTTCTCTTCATTATTAATGAAGATCATAAAATGCCAAACGGATTAATTTTGAGTCACCTGCCAAAAGGAACAACTGCTCATTTTAAAAATGAGCAGTATTCATCTCCATAATGAAATTAAAGGAAATGGCAAGGACCTCTCAGAACATATACTTGAACTGATCCTGAATAATTTGAGAAAACATCTGCATCATTCTGTTGGACATATGTTTGCAATCCTCTTTCCCCATAATATTCAGTTTATTAGCACAGGTTGCTGTATTTCACAGTGAGATTGTATCTTCTGATTTCACAACTACTGATTCAAAAGTGAAAAGAAAGTGGGAATTCAGGAATTTGAGCCACATATTAGCTTAAAATTAAGATCTCTTCAGAAAGTAGTCATTGGTGATAAATGTGGAGACTCTGACTGGGTGCATTACCACGGGAATGGATACAAGTAGAAGAAATTCCCATTTATAAAATACTAAGGGGATAGTATTGGGTTTTGCTGAGCAAGCCTATCTTGAAGTTGTGACATGTCCTTTCAAATGGCATTTAACTGATTTCATAAGTCTTCTTACATGTCTACATAAATGAATTTCCAGTGTTTGTTTATGTAGCAAATAGAAATAAAGGTCATTTGAATGAGAGTTATAAGTTGCAATTTAAGTTTTCTAAAACTTAATTCTCTTATTTGGGCCAATTGTTAAGTTGGAGTCAAGATTCAAACTATTTTTCCCATTGTACTTTTATGAGACATGTAGGCTGGAGAGAAATGCAGTGTTTGGTCAATAAATAACCCACTGTTTTTATATTAGGATAATCTTGGATTTGGCGCATAGTTTTAACTCTTTAGTTAATATATATCAGAAGTATATTTTTGGGATGTTTTAATATTGCATCAAGTCTTCCAGCAGGGTAAATTTATTTTATAATTTTATTGAAGAAACATTGTATTTTATCAAGACATTATATAGGATTAAGTTGTACATCTTTGTAAATCAAAATCTGTATGTAATACATTAAGTTTACCCCCAGCTATTCAAGAAGGGTAAAATTTTTTTTAACAAAATTATTTACCTAGGCTTTAAAGCAAAGTTGCAAATCATTGAATATAATCTTTGCTTACTCTATTCTTGTTAATATTGAATTTTGCTTCATTATCCTTTATTATTCATTCAGCTCTGTTTTTCTTAACATCTGTAGTGGAATTCTTTCATCTAGTCTTATGTCTATTATTATCTTTATTAAGAGAGTATCTGTTGTGAAGTAAATAACTTTTGATGTAATGGTAATATTCCAACAATTAGTTTATTTGAAATATTGACTATTAAACAAAATTAACTCTGTAAATAACTCATGGACAGAAAATTACTATCCTCCTCCAGATCACAAAAAAATAAAAGTTCGCAATTCACCTTCTAGTTTCTAGCAGTTTTACATACGTATTGCATAAAACCATGTGAAAAAAAAGTTCGCTTAACAAACATAAAAAATAGTTTCTTAATAAGAACAGAAAAATTACCATGTATCATAGGTGTTTAAAAATGATTAAAACATAGTACATTTAATACTAATACTTCTGTAGACATCTTCTATACCAAGTATTTCCTTGTATGCAGCTGCATGTTTACTTAAAATAACTACCCACTTCAGTAAAAATTCATGAAAATTTAAAGTATAGATATTAGGAATGGCAAAAGGGAAGTTTGTATAGTCCAGAGCATGTTATAAGGATAAAATTTTTATGAACTTGAAATTTAGCTCTCATGTAAATATTCATTGTTTCATGAATAATGGTTTAAAAACCTGAAATGAAAAAAAAAATAGGGTAAAATAACAAAATGAAAAAAAAATTAGGGTAAAATATCAAAGAACAACAGGTATTTCTAAATAACATTTCATCCTTATTATAGGGCATTAATTTATGTCAGTTTATAAAGTGCTTTCAATTAAACAATATCTGTTTTCTTATCTTTTTTTGAAAAGCAGATATATCACAGAATTAATAAGAAAAAAATGAGAAAAGGCTGGGAATTATTTGCAAAGTAAATTGTAATTTTATCTTAATTTGTACAGTCATTCTAAGTATGTATCATTTGTTTTATAAATAAATATTAACTTGAAAGAAGAAAATAGAAAGAAAAAGGAAATAATTTGCTTTACTGTAGCATGAAAACAATAATTAGGAATATATTTAACAAAACGAGTGCTCAATGTGTTGAATGGTGGCTCTCAAAAAAGATATATCTTTTATATCCAAGTCCCTGAAATCAGTTAATATTTGCTTGCAGGAAAAATCTTTGCTGAGACAATTAAGTTAACTATTTTGAGATTAAAACATCCTGGATTATGCACATGATTTCTTAGTACAATGACGATTATCCTTATTAGAGATGTAAGAGAAGACACAGATAGACATGAAGAGATGCTATGCAAAGATGGAGGCAGTAATGTACCTACATGCCATGAAATGAAGAGAAGAACAGGAGAAATTAGAGGAGGAAACTCCTTTAGGGATTCTGTGCATACACATATACGTATGTATGATCTTCAGATTTTATTGCTCATGTCATAGTTTAAAGTTCATATTTTCCTTTCTTTTGTCAAATCTGCCTTTGAATATGTCCAGTGAATTTTTTCATTTCAGTTGATTTTGCGTTTCGTCTCTAGAATTTGTTCTTGGTTTCTGTTTAAGTCTTCTTATTCTTTATGGATGTTTCGTTTTGTTCACACATAGATTTTTTTTTTACTTTTTCCATGTCTCCCTTCAGTTATTGAGCATCTTGAAGTCAATTGTCTTAAAGTTATTATATAGTAAGTCTGCCATTTTTTTTTTTCTGGGACAGTCATTCTTGGTGTATTTTGTTTTCATTTCAAAGAACTACACTTCCTGTTTCATTGTATGTCTTGTAATTTTTTTAACCTGAAAATGAATGATTTGCTAACACTAGCAATCAGATTCTCTCTCTTCCTGAGAATCTATTGGTTTTTGTCTTTGTTTTGCTTTAAAGCATTGTTATAGGCTCTCTATTTGCTGAGAGATATTCTTTGGTGTAAACATAACATCTCATGCCTTTTCTAAGTCTCTACCTTTCCCTAGGCAAGAACAGTGACTTTCTAATTTCTTCTATATATGGAGTTGCTATAGACTAAGTCTTTAATGCATGGTTCCCAAAAAGAGTAAGTAAGAAAAACTAAGAGAATAGAAAACATCAGTCCCTGAAATCCCTTGGAAATAACTTATCTGGCAGGAAAGGACTTTGTGCAATGGGAAGAGGAATGCAAAAATGTATGCCCAACTCGTGTCTACATTTCTGTGATCTAAAGTAGCATCCCAACATAGATCTCTAATTTTTGGAGAAGCATGTCTCATTGTCTAACCTGGCTCCCATATCTTTTCTTAGTCTTCTATTTCCTGAAATATGCTAAATATGATTATTTAAAAGTTCTTTTCAACTAACTCTACTATCTAAAATACTTGTTCAACTTTAATTATCTCTTGTGTTGTTTTTTTTTTTTTTTCACTTGTGTTTTAGTCATGTGGTTCTGTTTTTTGAAAATACATACAAATATCAGCACTAGGAAGCATTACTATACTTCAACAGAAGCCATTAGAATGGATTTATTCCTGATTACCTACATCCAGTTAAATTCTAAAATGAATGAAAGCTTCTTTGTCCAGTGAGCCTCTGGTTTGCACTCTTTTGATAATTAAACTCAAACTTTGTCAGAAAGCTATTCTATTACCTGAGAAAATCTTAGATACAATTTTTAAGCCTCTGTCTTTGAAATATTCATATTTAAATTATCCATAGTAAAAATGAGGTTTTTGAATATCTTAAGCAATCCATCGGAATTTCTGTTGATAATTCAGTTTTTCAATGATTCTATATGATTACTTAATGTATTTCTAAATATATGTTTTAAGACAAAGAATAGTTCACAGAATTACCATAATCATATAAGTGATCAAATAAATTTAGTAGTGATCTTGTTATTTGAAGAATTAAGTAGTGCATTGAAATTGAAGGAGATGAAAAAAATGTGATCACTGTAATTTCAATGGATTTCCTGCTTTTTATAATCTATGGTGTCAGAACATCATGGAAATTCAAAAATCCAAGAAAGGATATACCATTATTCCATTTTCAAAGAATTCTGTCTATAATTGTTCACCCTTAATCATGTTACTTAATTCCTTTGGACTTCATTGTTTTCCTTGGTTATATTCTGCAGTTTGTTTGAATGTCCCCAAAAGACCTACTATATATCATATTATTTTGTCAAAATATCATCAAGTACTGTCCTTTAAAGGCCAACAAAAATTGTTTGGCTACTTTATTATTTAACGAAGTTTTATAGAAGTAATATATTTGTGTAAATATAAAGTCTGTGTTAGGACATATTATCAGGGAAGTTAATGTTATACTTTTATAAACCATTTATTATTGCTTCCTCTAATGCGTCATAGCAAACATATCACATATGGGAGAAATTATTTGGAGGAATAATGAAATTTCCTTAAATTTATCATAAAGAAAGGCAATGAAAGGCAATTATGTCTACTTTATGCTCTTCTTTGAGATTAAAATAATGTAGCTTCGATGTATATACATCACAAGTGAAGACATATATACACCCCTACATGTACACATAAGCATGTGCTCACATGTGAATATGGAAGGTATTGTTTAATTTTTAATAAAATATCATTGATCTAACTCTACCTTTAAGACAAATGCTATTTATTCATATATTAGTAAATATCAAGATGTATAAGTAAAAGTCAAAAAAATTCACTGCTGCTGATTTAGGCTTTTGTTGGAAACTTAAAAACTGTAGCTAAACTCTTAGATGTCATTATTGTCAGAGAATACATTAGTGAAGAAAGGTCATGATATAAATTATTCCTTTCTCCATTGCCCCTTTATGACCTATTGGCAATAACCAAAATGTTCTTGCATTATGTAAAAAAATGATAACTGAAAATTGGGTGGAAATAATTGTAATTTTGTTTTCTCCTGAGGATATACTAAATCTTTGTCAGTATTCATAAGATTTCTAACTCTTAACAGTGCACAAACTATACCAGGGGTTGATATGATCATATATATATAAACAAAACTACAGATCAGGTAACTTACAACTTATTTTTTATGTAACACAACATTATTGGTATTTTATACGTTGTCAGTTACTAATAATTGATGTTATAATATTCATTTTCATTTGGCTGGCTGAAATGTTTCTACATCCCAATAATTTTTTTTATGGTGAATTCCACATATAAACCAATACAAAATAAACAGAATTGTCTGTTGTATACTCAGGTACTCATTATCTAGATTGTTTTATTTTTAACAATGTAACCTATTTTCTCATCATCACATTAATCAGAAAGTTGAGTTTCAAGTGATTACAAAATAGATCCCTAAATGAAGTCTTTTTTTTAATTGCCATAAAACAACATAATTTTACAATTTTAATTAAATTACCACTTACCCAGTTATTTTCAATCATCCAGTCTGTATATTCTTCAACTTTTTCTTCTTATTTTTCTTCATTTGGTGCTTGAATTAGAATCTAATGGTGCTCCTAATTGCATTTTTAAAATACATTCCTCAAAGCTCTTTTAATATTGAGGTTTTCTCTTCCAAATTTATATTCTTTCTTTTATTTTTTTATAAACACAAATTATTTTGTCTGTAGTATCTCCGGTATTCTAGTTTTTGTGACCTGTGGTTCTCATAAACTGGAAATTATGTTAATTAGGTTAATTTCACATTCTATATTTTGCTAAAATTTTTGGAAAGATGGTAATCCGTATTTCCAAACTGTAACACAACAAGAAGGACAAAATATTTAATTATCTTTTTGTAATAAATCAAGCACTGAATTAAATTGATACTAGTCTGATCTGGTCATTAAAATATTATTAGCTTTCATCTAATGATATTAGCAACTACAGGTTAGTGTCAACTAGAACTATTATTTGATGGTTCACAAATTGGTGGCTATTTTAATTATGTCATTTTTAAAAAATTTAGTAGCTAAAATTTCTTTCTTAATAGATTATCTTCATCAGCTTGTTGTTCTTGGTTATATACAAAAGAAAAAAAACACATTAGATTAATTTACTTTATTACAATTAAACAGTTATCTTCCATATCCAAATCAAGTCTATGAATGTAATGAAAGACTGGATTTATATTATGTATTGATAAAAATAGAAAATGGAAAATAAAAGATTTTTTTCTTTCCTGCAAAATGTAGTATTCTAGGATTTATTTCAGTAATTTAAAAATTTCATAGGTAAGTGCATGGGATGAGTACAAGGTGCTATTTATACACTGATCCGGTTCTAATTCAACTAGAGCAGTTTCTCTATATTCATAGACATTGTAGGATAATCTGCATTTTCCAAATTATCTATATTTGTTTTTCTATCTGACTAGAACAGTTCGTTTTCTTAATACAGTTTTTAATATAGCCTTTAGTATTTTAGCACATAGTGTGTTTTCAGTTACTTTAGTCTTATTTTGTTATTTTAACTATCATTCTCAAAGAAAAAAAGTTGTAACTTATAGCTATATACACTTTGGGGTTATTGACATATAATCACTTATTTATGTTTGAATAAAATGAGACCATACTGTATGTTGTGTATTAAAAATTCTATTTTCATGTTAGAAACATATTATGGATATATTTAATATCAATACATACATTTGGTTAGTTTTTAAGATTGCCTAGCATTCTGTAATTTTTGGACCAATTCTATGATTGTTAAGGATTTAGGTTTCTTTCAGTTTATAAGTATTTTTTCATTCTTATAACCAACATTTGATATATGGACATTTTATTTTTCATTTTGTTGATTATATCTCAAAAGTGCATTTCTAGAAGTGAATTTTTTTAAGGGATATAGTTTTAAATGTTGATAAATATATTTTTAAAATATTTTTAAAAAGTTTTTTTTTAACCAACAGTGTCTGAGGGTACCTATATCTCAGACGATATTTGCACTCATAAATATTTGCCAAGCTGATTGTCAAGCAAATTTTATATTTTATTGTACAGTATTTTTTGCTTGAGGTATTTTTAATAATTTGACAAAGACTTGTGCTTCATCTACCTCTAGAATAACATCTACCTCCTTTATAACATAACTCACCAATAGTAATTCTGCTATTAGACCAAAAAGAAACACACACATTACTGTTCAACTCAAAGTTCAAACCTCAGAATACTTCCCAATAGCCACAGCAGCTGTATAACCAAAAGCTAATATACCACCCAAATAAATTAAAGACTATTAACCCTAAAAATGACGCACCATAATTTAATACAATCCCACACCCAACCCCACCATTAACAAGTATACCTATACCCCCATAGATAGGAGAAAGCTTAGATGAAAAAGCAACAAAGCTATTCACAAAATATAGTACTTAAAATAAACACAATATGTATTATCATTTATCCTCACATGGAATTTAACCATGACCGATGACATGGAAAATCACCATTATAATTCAGCTATAAGAATAATAATGACCAACATCTGAAAATCTTACCCACTAATCAAATTATCAATAACTCCTTTACTGACCTACTTGCCCCCTCAAATATCTCCTCCTAATGAAACTTGGGCTCCTTACTAGACACATCCCTACTTCTACAGATTCTTACAGGCCTATTTCTGGCAATACATTACACGTCAGACACAACAATTGCTTTCACATCCTTTACACACATCTGTGGAGACGTAAATTATGGATGGCTAATCTGATATCTCCATGCCAACAGCGCATCAATATTCTTTATCTACTTTTTCCTACACATCAGAGGAGGTATCTACTACGGGTCCTATATATTGATTGATGTATTGATGTCATTCTCCTCTTCACAGTAATAGCCACTGCATTTATGGAATACGTATTTCTTGAGGACAAACGTCATTCTGAGGTGCAACCATAATTAAAAACTTATCAGCCATCCCTTCCATCGGCACAGACCTTGTCCAGTGAACTTGAGGAGGATTTTCTGTAGGTAAAGCAACACTCACACGCTTCTTTGCCTTTCATTTCATCCTACCATTTATTGTTACAGCATTAGAAGGAGTATACCTACTATTCCTTCATGAAATAGGATCTAACAGTCCATCTGTCATTGTATCAGACTCAGATAAAATCCCTTCACCCTTGCTACACACTTAAAGATAGTCTAGGAGTTATACTACTTATTCTGCTCTTAACCCTCCTAGTCCTATTCTCACCAACCCTTCTCCGAGACCCTGACAACTATACCCTATCAAATCCCCTAAACACACCCTCTCACGTCAAACCAGAGTGATATTTCCTATTCGCTTACTACATCCTACGATCAATTCCCAATAAACTGAGGGGGAGTAGTAGCCTTAGTGGCATCCATCTTAATCCTTATAGTCTTTCCTCCTTTGTACATTCAAACAACAAAGCATAATATTCCTACCTCTCAGCCAATATTGCTTCTGACTCTTAGTTGCAGACGTACTAGTACTAACATGAATTGGAGGTCAACCAGTTGAATACCCATTTATTATCATTGGACAACTAGCATTATACTCCATAATTACTCTTGTGCTCATGCCACTTGCAAGCTTGGCAGAGAATTCTTTCATAAAATGATAAGAACCTTTATAGTATATTTATATTATATTGGTCTTGTAAATCAGAAAAGGAGAGTGAATACTTCCCAAGGCACTCAAGGAAGAATTTACAACTCTACCATCAACACCCGAAGCTGACATTCCATATTAAACTACTCTTTGTGATATTTGTATACTTACATCAGAGATATATAACTTCACACATACCTAAAATTCTTAGTTTCATGTATGTCATGCATAAAGTCATTTATCCCATAAATATTAAGTAGGCACATGAAATGATAAAAGCACATAATACATAATATGCATACTGTACATTAAATTACTTACCCCATGCATATAAGCAAGTACATGAAGTCTATAACAATACATAAAAATAATGTGTATATTGTTATATGTTACCTACCCCATGTCTATAAGCAAGTACAATAAACCATTGAAGTATATATATATATAGTACATAGATTACTTAATCGTACATACCCCATTAAGACATCATTTCTAGTCAACATGCATATCACACCCTTTATTGACTCTCTTAATCTACCTACCTCTGAAAAACCAGCAACCCTTGTGAACAGTATCCCTCTTCTCATTCCAGGCCCATAACTCTTGTGGGTAGTTAATGTCATACTTTATCTGACATCTGGTTCTTACTTCAGGACCATCTCGCCTAACACCGCCCACTCATTCCCCTTGAATAAGACATCTCAGTGGGTTAATGTCTAATCAGCCCAAACTGACACATAACTGTAGTGTCATGCCCTTGGTATTTTTTATTTTTAAGGCATGCTGTGATCCAGCTACCACCGTCAGAGGCCTCGAGACAGTCAATTAACTTGTAGCTGAGCTTAAATTGAAGGTTGCATTCCAGCATTTGTTTAATGAGGTGTTATTAAGTCAATGTTACGGGACATACATGCAGGTACACACATAGGTAGTACCGTTAATTACCAATACAAGGACAAACCCCCTTACCCCTGTTTAAACCCCACAACTACTAATAGATAGCTCTTGCCAAAGCTCTAAAACAAGGTTTTTATGTAATGCCATTCACAAAATATTTTCAATTCAGGCAGCACCAACCACCTCCATAACTACAATACCATCCAAAATTTTGTGTTATTCTATGGGATTACACTGCTCGATTAAAATTTTTCACAAGCCCAAATATCACATGTCAAACACCACACCCTAATAACCCAAATATCCACCTTAAACTGAAATATACCTGTTTATGTAGCTTAAATTTAAAGCAAGGTGCTGAAAATGCCTAGACGGACAGCACTATCCCATAGACACTCCTAAAGGCTTAGTCCACACTAAGAAAAGTATGTCATGTAAAGAGATACCTAAAGGAAGATACCAACAGAGATTTACTCAACAGATCAGTAAAATCAAGAATCCTGTATTTCCCCTTTAGACAATCACATGCCATAAATGGAAGATAACCACCTCAGTATCATAATGTCACATCTGGTCTATTATTTGTGTATATATTTTATTATTGAATACATTGTTATCAGAAACGTTTTTAATAGACTTTCCCTCACCACTGCTGGGTCAGAATTGCAACATAAGCCTTCTCTAAAAGAAGACCAATGACAAAGGTATATGCAATTGATTTGGACAAATCAGGGTGGATATTGGAGGTGGAGCCACACTTTCTTAAATTGTGTCAGATGTGAAGGGGTATTACATCAATATTGAAATATGTCAAAGGAGGTGTATTGAAACTTCACTAACATTTTAAAATGTAAAATATAGACAATAATTTCGAGACAGGACAATTGAATCTGAAGTTAAATTGTCAGCTGTTTCCTTTATAACTAGGATCCTTTGTGTCTCATGGAGAAGGTCTCAATCTCTGCAACATTGTAAAATATCATTTGATAGTATATATTTTATATTTGTGGGCTTGTTTATAGTTCTATGTTAGAACCAGTCTGAATTCTCTGTTATGTCTATATAATAATATACATTTTCCATTGTTAATTTCCCCCAGTAGTTTTTTTACCTGTCTAATTTTAAGATATATCTATTTGATGTACTATATATAATTTTTCCCACATTAACAGTTCTGTGTATTAATTTAATCGCCTGCCTATGACTTGATGAAGTGTATTTTGTTCTGCTTTATTGGACTCTACCATCTCTGTCCCTAATACATACACACACATGCGCACACACACACACACACACACACACACACACACTTTGCAGATTTTATGTTCTGTATTCCATTATTTCTTGTGATAGTGGAACCTTCACTTAGAACTTGCTCTGAAGATAGATGATAGATGTTTTATGTGCACTATTTTAAATCAAGTTGACTTGTCTGTCTTGTGTAAATTATTTCAGGATCTAAATGTTCTGTGTCACCTTATACTAAATTGCAAAGTTAAGATAGGTGAAATACAAAAGTAGAGAAAGAAAAGACACTAAGTAAAAAGTTAATTTGGTTAATTTAATTGTACGCAAAACATTGGAAAATATAGTTCCAATCTGTTTTGGAAATAAGTAGAGTCACATAAACAAATCATACTTTATGTGACAAACTGAAATTTCAAGAATGCAGTCATTACAGTTTCTTTTGTGTAAGTATATATTAAACTATATAGACAGAAGTTAGCAAGTGACTTTCTTAGAATTTTTTTCAACAATTTGTAGTTTTAAACTTAGTCTACAATCGCTAAAATACAGAAATAAAATATTTAACTGTTTGATTTGCAAATACTTGAAATAAAAACTCATTTTTACATAGACTAAAAGTAATTCAACTCATTATAATTAGGAGAAGGAGGAGAAAACCAGTAAATTTACTTCATTTTTATCATTAATCTTTGGAAATAAATATATTTACTAATGATGAACCTACACTGTCAGATATTGATAACCAAAGTCTTTCATTTACCATAGAATTCAGCTTGGTGCTGCACATCCTATGGGATCTGGCCAAATTTCTAGTGGCATACTGATCTTCACCACCCTAAAAATCCTCTGTGCTCTGTTTATCTCCCTCTTCCATCCTTGGCAACCACCAAGCTGATTTGTCTCCATATTATTGCCCTTCAAAAAGGTCAAAATGTTGGGGATTATATATTATGTAGCACTTTTGGGTTTTATTTTTTGATAAACAACCAAATTGCCTTCCAAAGTGACTGTACCGTTTTGCATTCCCATTAACAAAGAACTCCTATTACTCCCCATCCTGGTCAGCATTTGGTGTGTGTTCTGACTTGTAGCCTTTCTGAAAAGTCTATAGTAGTAGCTACTTGGTGTTTGAATTTACATTTTCCTGATCTTTTTATATGATTAGTTGCCATTTTTATGTCCTCTTTGGTAAAGTGTCTGTTAAGAAACTGGACCCAACTTAGGTAGATTGTGTTCTTACAGTTGAATTTTAAGAGTACTATGGTTAAGTAGTCCTTTATCGGATGTGTCTTTGGCAATTTTTTTTCCAAGTCTGTGTCTTGTCTTACTATTCTCTTGACATTATTGCCCAAAAAATAAGAATAAAATTGCCATGTGATCCAACTATTCTATCTCTGAGTATTTATCCAAATAATGTATAAACAATAATTCAAAGAGATTTGTGCACCTTTATGTTCCTTGCAGCACTATTTACAGAAGCTCACATCTGGAAACATGCACATTAAACGATGAATAGATAATGATGTCAAGAAAGTGATACTCCATATTCATAAATGATAAAATCCGAAGTTGGAAGTAATGGGAAACTTACTCTATGAAAATTCTGTCTCTCCTCTTTCTCACTGATGTCTTCTCTGGAAAAAAAATATCTGTTCAGACCTTTTTATCCACTTTTATTCAGATTAAATTTATCTATTGAACTTTTTGGTTCCATGTACTTATCTTTTTAAATTGATTTTATTGAGGGAATATCACATTATAACATTCAATAGGTTTCAGGTATACATGATAGTAAATCATCATCTTTATATAATCCTGTAAATTCACCACCATTTCATTCTTTCCTTCACTATGCATTTAACTCCCTTATCCCCATTTGACACCCACCCCCATCTCTCCTGCAGCCACTATTTCTCTCTGTTTCTCTTTCTCTCTCTCTCTTTCTTTCTTTCTTTCTTTCTTTTTTTGGCTTAGAGTCTATTGTTGTTTGTTTTAGTTCACTTTGAACAATCCCCATACTCCTTTCCATAGTGGCACCTGATAATTTGGTTATCTTAAGATCTTTTATAGAATTATGTGGAAAATTAGATAAAGTTAATTGTATTCAATAAAGTAATCTTAATTTCTATATCCCTTCCAGAAAAGTTTGATATTATATAACTGTCAGAAAATGTTGTCTGGAATATAAAATTTTCTGTTGTTCTATTAAGTGATTTAGTTCTATATTTGTGTCATGACAAATGCAACTAAGAGAAAATGCTTAAGAAATTTACTAAACAAAAGCATTCCTATATAAAAGTGTAAACATTAGCAGTTTTGTTTGCTTGTTTCTAGCAGAAAACTGTGAATCTCCTTCCTGAACTTGCTTATATAGATTAACTCCAGTTCTCATTCCTAAATTTTAATTTATAACAATCCTATAGTGGTTATTGTACATTATTACATTCTATATATCCACTAGTCTAGTCATAAAAATTAAGTAGTACACAGAGATTTGAACATTTCCTGAGAAAATTTGATGGAATGAAATCCCTGAGGCTGAGTGAAAAAACATTATTGAAAAATTGTAGCATTATTATAGTCAGAGAAGCTACATTCATTTCAAATGTTACAGTGCCTTTCAGTTGATTTTATAAATACAAATGTTCCTCCTTATTTGAAAGTTTATGTTCCTTCAATTTTATATGTTTCTGATAACAAAAAAATACAAAGAAGACTTTCACTTTTATGCAAAAGGAAGCAAAAAGTAAAAAATAGTGTCTGTGTTTGGTTTTTAAAGAAAATGTGTAGGCAGGAATGCAGGCAAAGAAGCAGGCAGGAAGAGAGGAGAAAGGAAAAAAACCTCACTTATTTTATTTAGCTGTTCTTTTGGGTTGTCCTTGGGATGTATAAGGACTGTGTTTGACTGAAGGTGGCAGATTTATCTGTTAGACCACCAGTGTGCACCAGTATATATATGAGAAAAGTAGTACTTCGGCTAAGACACACTCTGACTCTAATTAGAATAAAAATAAAAGCCAAACTCAGAAATTAGTATCCATGTATTTTATGGAAAAAATAACTTTAAAATTTTTACTCAACCTAAAAAATTAGGAAAAGAAGCACTGATTTTTAGCAAATAATTGTTTTATAAGTTGACTTAGTATTTTCAATCTCTTCCATGCCCATTTATCACTTGAGTTACCAACAATTATTTTTAATATGAACTGAAGCTTTTAGAAAATATTTTATAAAGAAATAATAAACTACTACTCAGCTTATGCTATAATTCTAATAAGAATATTATCATGTTAGAACATGACTAAAACAGAATAATTACGTCTTAGTTTACTGTGCTCTATTTCCTTGAAATTACTGTTGAAAATTTGGAAGCCCCCTTGAAATAGACTACAAACTTTTTAAAAAATAATTGGATGAGCAAAGCCCTATATTAGACAATAGGAAATTTTCAATTGTCTTTATCCCTTTCGTTGGAAAACTTCTAATTTCCCCTAGAGTCTCTCTAGCATTGCTTCTTTAATTCTAACTTTTCTAGATAAATTGCTAATGAAGTCATGATGATTTCTCACCCATCGGATTTTTTTAGCATTGAAATCTATTGTCTTTATATGAAAAAATGACATTTTTGAGCTTAGTTTTAGGAGGGATGGTTCATTTTTCTAATGAACAGAAGATCTAGCTTATTGATCACAGAAAAGTTGTTTAATGAAGTGCAAAAACTCTTAGTATGCAAACTGGGTATCTATTTCTGTTGCTGTGAAATAGGGATAATAACATTATTCCTAATTTATTCCTTCTGAAGATTAGATTAGATAATCTGTGATGCTCTGACTAAATAAATCTGGCGGATAAGTACTTCTGTAGTATTGACTGTTACAATTTATAAGTTTTGTATAGTGTATTCTTTTTAAATGGAAAAAAAAATATTAAGCAAATGAAACTGATTCAGAAAACTCAAAGGTCTGGGGTTCTTTATCTCACTTTGACTTCCAAATGAAATATATCATGAAAAAATTTTAAACAAACTCATGAAGACAAGAAATACATTTGTAAGTGAATAACTACTCTCAGAGTCTTACAGGCCTTTAAGTTTTTTCATCCATTTCCTTTCCCTATACTACTGAAGAGACTTGTCATCCCACAATACCTTGCTTGCATCAGATGGCACTGAGGATTATGAGCTGTAATCTCTGTACACACATGATCTAGGTGTGGCATTGCAAAAGACATTGCAGAACTTGGGTCAGTGACAACTTGTTCCTGAAAACTAGGTGTAAGGGTGTGCTCTGGTAAAGTAGAAGTTTGTTTCACCACCTCCAGTCAGGCACAGTTCACATACATAGGAGGGATCTAGGTTCACATCCCAGTGCTGGGGAGAACAACCAGGATGAACAACTAAATAAGTAAAGTACTTCTTCCTCCTCTTTCTCCCTGCCTGCCTGCTCACCTTCATTCCTGCTTGCATCTTTTCTTTGAAAAAATTAGGTGTGAGATCTCTAATTACAATTGATCATCAAGTTACTGAACACCAGGCTAGGTGAACTGCTTTCAGTGTTATCACAATTATAAGGCACATAGAACATGTATACATATATATGTATGTATTTAAGATATGTACACATACTCATACATATTCATATGTAATAAAAGGAACACAGCAAGATTTAGGTTTTTTAAATCAGCCTTATGAGATAAGTGATATGTTTTGTATACTCCTGCAGATAAGTGCTCATCTTAATTCTGTGATTGTAAACAATTATAAGTAATACGTCCATCTGCATTGCTATGCAACCCCAGCCTGAAACCTAGAGTGCCCCAGATCACAGGCAGTATGGCTTTAATTTAATCTTGAACCTACCATCAATCATATTTAGTGGTATCATTTTTTTAAACCACTAATCTTAATCTCCATTTGTTTATCTGATGAGTAACAAAAACAATTTAAACAGAACCATTTTGACCATTAGGGAGAAAATTTCAATGTTAGCCCTAATTTTTATTACTCTGAATCAGAAATAATGACTTTTATAACTTAACCAATACCTATAGTGTAAGCTTAGACCGGTCAAACCAAATTTATTAAATACAACATTCACAATAAAATCACTCATACAGCAGAATGACCAAGGTGAAAAATTCAAAAAAATAGAACATTTATCTTTCCTAGGAAATTGTTGAATGGGATAGACATATATCAGTATAGTCTGTAAGAGTAAGTGCTTTAACAAGAATTAAAGCCTTGTGCTATGCATGGGAAAAGAAAAATATTTGAACTCAGGTGAAAATACAACTCATACTTTATTATCAATAAACACCTTTATTTTTATGGTCTATTATATGTTTTTCCTCCTAGGAGGCAAGTATTGTTGCAGATAATAGGTTTTCCTAATGTCATTGCTAATGAGTTGGTAACATGGAAAGGATCTTAGTATATGACTTTAATAGATTATTTTTTGTTTGATGGAGACTGAAAGATCAGGACTGAAAACTTCCCTTCTGCTCATTGTTTCCTGAGTGAGCTGCAGAACTGGACTGGTAGACAGTTTTTATTTTCCTCTCAACATCTAGAGGTCAGTTTTGCTCTACTCCAACGAATTAACAAAGTGATCATTTTACACTTTCTATAAAATTTTCTCCTCATTCCCCAAAAAACCATAGTTGAAGAGCTATTAAGATATAATTTTACATACATACAATTTTGCTTCTCTGATTACATATTGGTCATATGTTAGTCTGCTTTCCAAAATTTTATGTATATGTGTTTTAGAACTCATTATATTACCTATCATATTATCACATGACTAATAATGCTCTTTTATTTAATAGATCCTTGTCTAGTTAATATAAAATTATGTGCATACAGCATTTAAAAATCTAAAAAGCCATGAGAATTTTTATTAATAATTATCTTTTTCCATCTTCAATTTTGCTTCTCAAAAATAAAAATATGCTCTTGTTTTTAGTCCTTTTATTATTTTTGATTGTCCTATGTACATATTTAGCATTGTGATACTTTTTATACTATTTTTATGCCGTTTTGACTTCCTTTTATGATAGATGAAGGTTAAGATAAAATTCGTTGCTGTATTCTCTTGTGTGCCAACTTTAGAAATATATAATCATTTTAAATGCCTCTCTTTGTTACAGCAGTAATTTTAAGTAGAACTTCCCAACCAATGTGCAATGCTTTATAGGTTTGCTGAGATACTGTTCCTGTCAGCTCTTGGACTTGCAGGTCAGACCTTGATTAGCTGGGTCACAGAAAGATGATCTCCAGCCATGGGTAGCCTTGTCCACTAAACTAGTATTCTTTTTGGGTGCTGGGATGTGACGATGTTTTAAAATACTGCTGTAAAAACTATTCATCAAATATTGCTTTCTGACTTACCAGGTCATCTTCTCTTCTCCTGTCTCCTCTAGTGTTGCTTTAATGTTATCAAGGTTGAAAATACTTAACTCTGTTCTGTAAGCATAATTAAATATGCACTCTCTCTACATTGATCTCTAAGTCTAAAATCATTAAACAGTGTTTATATCATTCAGAGTAGCATACAGATTTATTTTCTTTTTGTAGAGGTAAGGATTATTGCATGACTTTGTCGTCTGTCAGAAATAGTCTATTCTCTGTCATCTTGTTTCTGCTTATTGCCTTCCTTTTTTTATTGCTTTGACTGAATTTACATTATTTTCTTCCAACATATCGTGTGTATCTACAATCTCGGACGCAGCTTTGCTGCAACATACATTACTCCTGGGCATTAATGCCCCTATGAATGCTGAAAATAATCTCTACATGAAAGACAGGAAAGAAAAAAAACAATAAGATAAAATAGAGTGAACTAATAATGAACAGTAGTGTGATGGTCTATTTAAACCCAAATATACAATATCTACATGGAAATATCTCAAATGCCCATAAACAGTTGACTGGAAAAAGATGTGGTATGTATTCACAAAAGAATGGTACTCAGCTATTAAAGATATCTGCCATGGATGTACTTAGCAATAATGCATAATATGATTCCACTCTTGTGGTATACAGGTGATTAAATAAATGAATCAAACTAAACAAAAATAGACTTCTAGTCTATAAGACAAAATTAGTAGTTACCTAAAGAGAAGGGGGAGGAGAGCTAAACAAATAGGCTAGTCAATTAAATGATACAGGACAGAACTGGACTGCCGATGATGAACTTAATGTATTATATACAGATGTTGATTTATGATGACGTGCAGTTTAAACATATAACGTTATAATGTTTCTTGAATAGTGTTAAAATAAAGATAAAATAAACCATTGAAGGCAAAAAAACCCGCAAATATTTTAGTAATTATAGTATATGGAAATTGATTAAATTCCCTAGTTAGAAGATAATAATTTCAAAATAATAAACAATAAAATTTCACTATATGCTTTTTATAATGGACAGATATAAACATAAAGATTCAGTAAGTTGAGTAAAAGAAGACAGTGTATCATGTAAACACACATTAATTCTATTAAACTGAAAGTATACCAAATTCATAATATATCCAAGTTCATAGATTTCATAACGCCAAGAGTGAATAATAAATTAAATTTTGACTTTGAGTGATTCTTACATATGAGTGTAGGTCCATCAGTTGTAATTAATCTACCACTCTGGTGAAGAATGCTGACATATGATGGGTGTATGGGGGCAGGGAATGTATGGAAAATCTGTATCTTCACCTAAATTTTTCTGTGACTCTTTAGCTGCTCTGAAAACCTTGGGTGCCCCCTGCTGGTCTAGTGATCTAGTTTACACTGGGAGCAGTTCCACATAACATCTCATGGTCCAGGTTCAAGACCTAGGTCCAGGGGCTACAACCAATATGAACAACTAAATAAAAATAAGTAGGGTGCATCTTCTTCCCTCTCCCTTCCTACCTACCTGCCTTCAATCCTGCCTGTAAAAAACAATACCTTGTTTTAAGAAAACATCAAAAACTGAAAGGATAAATAAAATATTTTAAAGGTTTTGTTAGAAATGAATGGAGATAAAATAATCTTGATTTTTAGAGTTGAAATTGGGACTAGTGGATTATGGGGGATAGGGCTCAAGTGAGGGATAAGAACAAGGTTGGAGGATATTCAAGACAATCCCAGAAAAACCAGGACAGAATTTCAAATTAGGCAGGATGATGGGATGACATTTTTTAAAACAGGATAACCCCAGTCATACCAGGAGGTATGGTAACCCTAAATAGAGATATTTTAGTTTTAATTGACCAACACACAAATCCAGAATTATTCTGAGAACATTCAACAGAACTTATCAGTAACTGATCAACTCAGCATATAGAAAAATACAATCAGTAAGCACAGGGAAAATTTGAACAACATGAATGACAAGTATGATAATTGCCCTGTTTAGAATATTATAAGCCTGAATTAAAGAGCATATAGTTATAGAGTACATAGATCATTTATTTTTCAAAAGGTCATGTTCTTCTCTATAATACAAATATTAACACATTCCAAAGAATCATTACCATCCACAGTGTATTTTGTGATGACAGAAAATGCAATTATAAAGATGTTTTTAAAAAACTTGAAATCAACCTATCATAGACAATAATGAAATTATTTTCCATATAGGTCCTTGATTTACAAATACGATGAATAATAAAATATATTTTAGTTGAATAGTAATGAAGTTTGTGAGATGTGGCTAAAGCAGAACCTGAAGGGGACTGTATAGCTTTAAAATCCTAAATTAGATGACTGAAAAATTAATAATCTCAAGAGATAAAAATTTGTCATGTAACTAGATTTTAAAATCTAGAGAGAAATACTGTGGAGTAAAGTCATATACACATAGTGAAGCGATAGTATGCTTTCTAGGAAAGGAATTGACAACTGAGACTTAGGTGTTTTCCTTCAAGCTATTAAAGCAAAAATCTTTTCTTAAGTAATACACTATGTCCTTTCTAGAGCATGAGACCACTTGCCTTATTGATGCCTTTTTTTCAGTTATATAATCCTGAAAAGCTAAATGTGCTGGCTTCAACTCCTGCCATACTAATGAATATCAACTCTTTTGAACATTGGGCAAGTTTTTATTTCTATTTCTTAGTTTACTCATTTATATAAGGAAACTAATATACTCTACTTCAAAGAGTTCTCATGAGATCATGTGAACTGCTTAGCAAGAGTACAGTAGTTTTGTTTTTTTTTTTTGTGTGTGTGTGTTTTGTTTTATTCTAAACCTTTTTTCCCATGATATTTGAGAATTCTAGGATCTGACCATCTCTAATTTTTAATAGAGAAAAACTCTATTGTGATATATGTCATCTTTAAAATATGTTTATTTTAAATCTCTAAGATTTTTCTGGGGATGTTATTTTTTCTTAAATGCTTTTAATATCATTGTTTTGTAGCATCTTTCAAATGAGGATAAAAATGAACTTTTCTATGAAATGTTCCTAACCATTCCTCCCAATTATTTAAATAGGTTCTCAATATATACATATTTAATCAAAGTAGAATTGGTAAGTTACTCTGATGAATAAATATTCAACATTAGACACCACTGATAAAGCACTACCTTCATCTGCCCTTTCTATATGATTTTATTGTCTTATGCTCCATATACTCTCTACTTTCATAATTTAAATAAACATCTCATGTAACTATTGTTGAATATTTTCACCATCTTTCCTGAATCTCTTTCCTTAAAAATGAAAGCAAATTTACAACTCATCAATGTCTGACAAAAGTTTATTTCTCCAGAACTCATTGACTCATTTTTTTCTAATTTTAATTGTTGTCTGTTAAAATTTCTATCAGAAGCACACCCTGGTGGAGTAGCAATTAGGTTAGATCCTCAGCCTGTGGCCAGGCACAGTTCACATACATCCTTAGGACTTGAGTTTGTGTCCCAGAGTTGGGGGGAAGAACATGGAGGTACAAACAAACAAATGAATAAAGGTTCTTTCTTCTTCCTCTTCTCTCTCCCTGACAGCCTGCCTTCATTCCTGTCTATACCTTTCCTTTACACGCACACACACACACACACACACACACACACACACACACACACGATATACATATATATAATTTGCTTTAATCTAATTTCATATATAAAAATCACATGTTGGGATATTGTGAATTATGCCTAATAATTACCTCCTTATTATGAATATGTTCTGGTAGGAGGGATTTGTTAAAGTTTGTAAAAGATAAGGCAGATTATTTAAGTAAATAAAAGCATCCAAAAAGCTAGTAACAGCTTTATTCACTCGAAATACCATCATCATAATAATAAAAGTAACATCTTGCTACTATCAATGACAATGAGAAAATAATAAAGGCATCTAAGGATGGATATGTTCAAACCTCATTTCTTTTAACAAAGAAAAATAATTAAATGATAAGGAAGGTAAGCATTTTTATTAGGCTTTTAATAGAGAATTTAAAATGAGAACATTTATTGACTGTTTTTTAAATTGATTTCTATTTTCTTTTACTTCCCAATGTTAAGGAGGAGTTTAATAATAATCAACTCTTTCATGACAGTTGTGGAAGAAAATGAGGTAGTCAAGTCTATAAAAATGTCTATGTTAGTTTTTCTGTCCTGCCTTCTAATTAGGATGATTCTCCTAGATTAAATTCATACCTTAAATATTTTAACTATATTGACTTTTTAATGAAAAATTATTAGATCAAGAAGATTAAGGACATTATCTCATTGCTACAAGTGACTCTAACATTTAAAATAAAGTTCTTCTGCTTCCATAGGTTTACATTTACCTGTTGTCTAATATGTTTTCTCAACCAAATCGTAATCTCTATGAGGACAGGAAGTATACTCTAATACCTTTTCTGAAAAACATGAACCAACTATCCTTATGAACAGCTTTAAATTTATAGAAAAATGTAGCAGTAAGTACAATTCTCATATATCCCTCTCCCTGTTTATAGTCAAACCATGGATGCAGTGTTACTAACTAAACTTCAGAGTTGACAAAAGGTTTCACTCTACGTGACTTTTGCATAGCAGGCTTTTTTTTTTTTGTTATTGTTACTAATTTTACTGAGTTCAAGTTATCAATTTTGTTTTACAATGATTATGCTTTTTGGTGTTGAATTAAAAAAGTCATCCTTAAATCTAAGGTTGCCTAATTTTTATCTTAGTTTATCTTTTAGAAATTTTTATAGTCAGATGTTTCACCTTTTAGGTTATGATCCTTCGAGCTAACTTTTAAAAAAATGTGTTAGATTTCTATCTAGATTCATTCTTTTTTGTGGATATTTATTTAAAAATTTTTATTATTGTGATTATTCTGCACATTAAAATATTTTCCTATGTATAGGTTCCCCCTTCCTTAGATAAATGTCAACACACGATGACCTCCACCAAATCACCAAGTGTTCTTCACCATTGTAAATTCATTCTTATTTGTGAGTCTTCTTGTTCCTGCATCCTTTGTTAAATAAAAACAAAATTTTCCCTTCTCTTTTCAATTGTCTTTTATCCTTTTTCAAAAACCAGTTGCCCATAGTTGTATAGGTCTTTTTCTGGACTTTCTATTCTGTCCTATTAATCCAGTTTTCTGCTCTTTTGCTATATTCTACTGTTTCAATACTATATCTTTATAATTATTCTTGTCAGGAGTGCCACTGCCATTCCCCTGACACTGTTTTTCTTCTTTGGGATTTTGTTAGCTATTCTTGGTCTTATATTTTTCCTTAAAAATCACTTTGTAGATCTGCAAAAATGGCATGCTGGACTGTTGATTATGATTCATTTGACTATTGATTTTAGAAGTGACATTTTAGAAATCTTGAGTCTTCCTATTTGTGAACATGAAATATCTCTAATTTTGTAATGTATATCTTTCATTCAAGTTTTATTTTTCCTTATAGTAATACATATTTTATTAGATTTGAAAATAAGTAATTTTTGTTGCTATTTCCTACCTGTTGCTCTCCTTCATTGTTTCTTTTTTTATTTTCTCCTTGATCTGTTGGTTTGGGTTGAACTTCTACTGCTTTACTTCTCCCACTAAGGTATCATGTCTATGATTCATTTCACATAGCTATAGCTGTCTTCACAGAACCTATTGTTACTATTCTTACTTTAAGCAGTGAGTTGTTAGCTAAATTAAGAATTAAAAAAAAAAGAAAAACAGTTTCATCTTCAGTTATTTTTCTCTAGTCTTCTTTCTTTATGTAGATTCAAGTTCTGACCCATACAATTTCTTCTCACTGAACAACTTTTAGCCTTTCTTTCAGACAGATCTCTTGAAAGCAAATTTACTCCTTTGTGGTTTGATTGAGAATGTCATTATTCTTATTTTCATCTATAAAAGTATAATTTTATTGACTATAGAATTCCTCTAAGATTTTCTTTTTGTCTTTCTCTCCTGCAGTTTGAATGTGTTGCACCTATTTAGATTTTGCTTGTTGCTGTTAAAACTCCCTTTCCCATGCATTGTATTCTGTGAGCTGATTGAATCTGCAGCTTTACTTAGTGTGTCAGCACATTTCAAAAAGTCTCAGCCATTGCTTCTTTTGTTCCTTTTTTTTTTATCTTCTGTTGTTCCTGTTACATGTGTTGCCAGTTTTGCCATTGACAGTTCTCTTCTATTTTTCTCCTTTGCATTTCAGTTGTGTGGGTTTCCATTGTCTTATGTCCAGGATCCCTGACTTGATACTTTTCTGAAATCTGTTTAGTTTACTTATGAAACCATCAAAGGTACTCTCATTTTTGATACAGTTTTCATTTAAGTGATGAATACCATACATTGTTGAACTTAGAGTTTATCAACCGTACAAGTAAAGGGCAAAAAGGGTCAAAGTGAGCACAGGGGTTTCAACTGCACATTGCCAACCAACAGCATGTTTGCCTTCTTGGAGAGCCAATACTATTGAACTCTATATTGATCAGACAATATGGAATATTTCTGTTTAAGCATCCTATTTGACAATGAAAAACAAATGTATTGATTTGATAAATAAGAAACTTTTACTCACTTCTTATGGAGAAGATCCTTCATTGTCATCCTACACATTTTATTTCCTAAAAAATGAGAAAGATTAGATATAATTACAAGATAAAGAAAAGGATTATGGCATGAATTAGTGTGAATTCCACAATTACTTAGCTGTAATGTCTTGTCCAAATAACTTCATTTTCTGAGTTTTAATACCTGTTATAATAAAAAGCTAGATTCTATAATACGTAAAGTTATTTCCCTTGCCATTAGCTTTTAATATTTATATTATTTAAAATTTTTGTACTAAATAATGATAAACCAGCCATCAGAATTTTAAGTGAACAAACCATGTAGAATAAAGTTCACATTATTATATTGAACATTTTGTTCATTGTATGTTGAACTTTAAACAAAAAAGATAATACCTTGTGTTTTCATACAAACTCCTGTATATAATGCACACCCACCTTTTTGACTCAAACCTTCAGGAAAAATACCTTTAGTTTTGTTTTTATTTCAATTTTTTATTTATTTTTATTTAGGTGCTTGTTTTTTGTATTATAAAGGAATTTTAAATTTATTTTTAACATATTATGGTACAAAAATTTCATCTAACAAATAATTACAGAACACAAGTTAGATTTGGAATTAGGACTACCCATGTACAATGTCCATCCTTGTTTTTCGCTCACAAATTTGGGCAAAAATTGTACATTTTTCATGGCAAATATGGTTACTAAATAGTTACTAAAATGTCCTTTAAAAGCCTATCTGTTTTAAATGATTAAAAAAAAGAAGCCCATTTGCTGAGTGATTAACTCTGGTAGACACATTTATTCTTTAAGGAGTTTCTTTCAATTTAGGAAATAAAGTCATTTTTAATTCAATATTTTTTTCAGTTGAAATATAAAAAGTTATAAACTGATCCAAAGACAGTAGTCAAAAATTTTTGTGGGGAAAGATGAATAAAGAAAAATACTGGTGCTCATAGATATGCAAAACAATTTTGAAATCAGTAGGAAATTTAGAAATCTTTGTGTCCAAATATAATATTAAATTGATGAGAAAAATGGGATTTGATAGATTATCTTTTCCAGGGTCAAAACTAATTTTTCATAAATATATATGTTTGGCCATTTTCAAAACTGCAAAGCAGTGACATGTAACCCAAACAGAAAATTATAGGGGTGAGAAAGAAAATAGAGTGAGACTGCTAAAATTGCTTAAACTTGTGAATCAGGAGAGAGAAGAAAAGAGAACACATCTTCTATGACTGCATAGGAGAGTAGCCCAGTCCTTGGCTGATTTCCACATTGCTTTATCTTTAGTACATGATTCTGAAAGGCATACCACAAGTATCTTTGGGGAATTTGAGAGTTCCAAGGAAGACAATGAAGTTCCATCAAAAAAGGATAGGTTGATACTAGAGATGAGAATTTAATTGAAAGGTCATGATCTATATGATAGGAATGTGGTCTGTGCCCCAACATGAAGGAAAGAGCTAAAACATATACAACTATACAAAACTTAAAGTCAAGTCTTAGTAAAATCAATTCAAATTTCTAGTAAATGAAATGCCTGCTGTATCAAAACTGTTATTTGAGAGATTATAAAATCATGAATGCAAAGTATATTATTGATAATGAGTGACTAGCATAAAAAGAAAAAAAATTAAAACATGCTATGAAATAATCATGGAATGAAACAAAATAAAACATGTTTTCATCGGATCCTAATGCTAAACGTAGCAGATTTTATAATAATTGTCTTCTATAAAGAACTATGTTAAAGAATTTAGAGTTCACAATAGACAAACTAGATGAACAGATAGAAAATTTCATTGGGAAAATGCACATCAATAAAACAACTTAAATTCTAGAATATATTAACAATGATAATACATATGAATAGTATACATGTTATTTCATGGAAAAACTAATTTGGCGACCTTATCAAGAGATAGAAAACAGCGAAAGAAAGGCTTAATGAAATAGAAGTCCTAGACAAATTATCACAAAGAGAAATATTATCTTTGAGACCTGAGAAGACTGTATCAGATTTCTAACACTCATGTTATTCAGTCATGAAAAAGGCAAAACAAAATAAAATGAAACCAAAAAATATGGAAAAATACGAGAAACAGTATTTAAGAAATACTGAACGCAAATTCATTAAAACTGAAAAAATGATCAATTTATTTATCTAAAGAATCATGGAAGAATGTGGGGAGGTGAAAGAACTATTCTGTATCTTAATTATGGGTAGTGTTAAATGACAATACATTTTCAGAACTATATACCAAAAACACTGAATTTAGCTTCACTAGATGCTGTCTTAATGCAAAAGGGAATATAACTAAGAAATATTTATTTTCATAATAGAATGCTTGGGACCTTATACTTAGCCTTCAACTACAAACAAATTTAAAAATGGGCAAAATATAGTTAAAAAGCGCTTTTTCCTAGGGGAAAGCAGTGTGAACATTGCTGCCTGAGTGAGGTGTATTGATTGTGCTGATTTTCTTCTTCTTGACATTTCCTAATCTGGTAATCTGAACAGGCCTGGTAATCTGAAGAGTCAGGTTTTACCAAGGAGAGGTGATACAGAGATTTAGATGGTTTAGGGTACTAGAATTTGAGAATCCTGGAGAGAGAGAAGCTTCTCAGTGAAAATGTTACAGTATTTAAATATAAGGGTTATGTTGAATCTTTCTTTGGATATTAGGCCAATTGTGCATAAAGTGACAATTTATTATAAAGGCCTTTTAAAAAAAGAAGAAATTAATGATTGAAAGGCAAATGAAGTGGGAAGTTATGATCCCAAAATGTCTCATTTTATATATGTAGTGGGGAGTTAGTAATTGAATTGAAAAGTAAATCATTAAATGGCAACCTAAATGGAGGATAAAAAATACTCTATAGGCCAAAATTTATTTATTGTATTTTATTACCGACTAAAATTTTGCCATATTAGCTAAATAAATATGTAAGTTATGTTAATATGTGGTTAATTATTTAGTTAATTATATAGTTACATAGTTAAATTTTAAATTAAGAATTTTTGGAAATGGACTTGAAAAATCATAATTATTTTTTTTAAAGGAAAATTTCAGATAAGAATGAAAGGGAATAGGTAGGCAGGCAGGCAGGCAGGCAGGCAGGCAGGCATGCAGGCAGTTAGGGAGAGGAGGAAAAATAATTGTATTTTATTTTGTTTTTATCGTTTTGTTTCCAGACCCAGGGTATTGAACCAAGGACCTTGAGATGTTTGTAGAATATGCCCAGTGAACTAAACTACTAGGACACCAGGGCACCCTACAAATCTTATTGTTTTTTTTAAATTCCTTGAGATGTTTTTATAGATACTGAAATTATAAATCTCAAAGTTAGTTTTGGTCTTACAGTTAGTAATTCAGAATTCAGAATGGGAATTTTTTAAATTATCTTTTATTTTTGCTCTCTTATTTCGGAGTTATTTGGTTAAATTTTTATTTTGCTTCACTTCTCTTTGCAGTTAAATTACCAAAAACATCCCTAAGGCTGATGTCGGGAGTTTATCTCCAATATTTTCTTCTATATATTTTGAGGTTTCAAGTCTTCTATGCCTTCTATCCATTTGGAATTTACTTCTGTATATGGTGTTTGATAGAGGTTGGGTTTTATTATTTTGCATAAAAATAATATCGAGTGTGACTAGAGTAGAAAAAAACAGGTAAATTTTAAAGGTAAATCTATCATACTGTCATCAGCCTTCTGAGAGAAACTATATATGCATATTTAGAATTATTATAGGAAGAACTTTTCTAGAACACCTAAAGGTTTATTGAAGTAGTTTTGCATTATAGAATTGTATAGGTTTAAGGTGTACATCATCATTGTAAATCAACATCTGTGTTTAATCCACTAAGTTCACACCAATTCTATCCAGAACATTTTCTTTATAAGTCTTGCCCTTTCTTTTACAGTGTATGTGAATATCTGTTAATCAGATAACTTAGGAGTACATGTTGTTTCTGATATTTTCTTCTTAAATTAAGAAAGGTTTAAACATTAATTGGAAATAATTCTTTAAGAACATAAAAGTCACTGACATAGTATCTTCATAAATTTATTCTGGAAATGAAAAAGCATTCAGGGCACTTATATTAAGATCACTTTGGGGTGCACCCTTATGGAAGAGTGGTTTGTTTAACTGTCTCTGGTTAAGTGTGCAGACTAAATATCCCAGGACCCAGGGTACAAGACCTGGGGCCCAGGTGAAACCAAAATGAACTGAATAAGTAGAGAACTTCTTCTTCCTCTATCTTCCTGCCTGCCTGCCTCCTAGACTTCTTTTTAACCTGCACCTTAAAAAAGAAAAAAAAATCACTATTAGCCAAGGTAAATAAGTCAGATATTTAATAGATAACATTTTTTTCTAAAATCTCTAATATGGAACTCATGTAAGTAAACAAGGACATGTGGTAGGCAGAATTAATTATTAAAGGCCCCCATTTTCCCTCTCCCTGTGTGTATACCCCAATTAATCTCCCTGGTATTATAGGTGTTACCTTTTGAATATGATAGGAGTTATTAATTTGATCAGGATTAATTATATAAAAAAGTGATGGGATAGTGACTGCAGCAACTGTAACCTTATGTAAGAACTCTCCTGAGTAATGTGTGAGTATGCCAGTGCTTACCATGAAGAAGCAGTCAGTTGTGAGATGCTCTTGGAAGGACCATGTAACAAGAACCTGAGTGGATCACTCATGATATCTACAAAATCTCATTGACTACCGAGGTCTGTCCGATTTAGTGTGAAGTGAAGGAATAAAAATCATTGAGGTATTTTATTTATGCTGGCATTCATGTATAACTCTACTATTTCTCTTCATGTTTTTCAATTTTATGGAAGCAAAATTGACAAAATTATAAGATATTTTAAGAGTACAACATGATGACTTGATATATCTGTACATTGTGAAAGGCTTCCTGGTACTTAGCTACCCCTTATTCAATATCTGAAAGCAGTCACCTCATATTTTGTCACTTTTTCTTGCTTTTTTACAAGGGGTAGTCACATCCTACAAGATTTATTCTTTCCAAAGTTGGGACTAGAGCTGTGGTGCCATTTATGGGCTAAAAGAACAAGAAGGTAGATTAGGTAACAGAAAGTATAGAAATTTTGAACTCATACCTTTGAAATACTGAGCATGTCTCCAAGTGAGCATTTCTGAGTATCAAAATAAAATATTCTAATCTGTCATTCATGTAAGGTTTGAATAAATATGTTGACTTTGTAGTCACTGGCATATAAGTGATGATTTTAGAGCCAGGGGCTAAATGAGATCACCTGGGAAAACAGAGGCTGAGGCGTGAGGCCTAGGGCATTCCAAAATTTCAAATTTAAGAAGATGAGAAAGTTCCAGAAAGGATACTAAGAAGTAGCAACTAGTGATGTAGGAAAAATAAAAACAAACCAAAAAACTTTGTGGTAGTTCAGGCAAATGTGAAGACAGTTTTGTTTTGTTTTCACTGTATCAAATACTGACATGATAAGATACAAGGAGGAAGGTGAAGTCTGAGAATTGACTGTTGCATTTTAAAAGCCGACTGAACCTTTTCATCTCAAATACATCCAAAACACACATAGAAATATTTACTGAATTATCTGAATTTGCTGTTTAGTTATATAATTTAAGAGGCTACTTTCCTTCCCCCTTCTTTATCATTTTTCAGTAATGAGTTTCACTGACCCGCACAGTCCTCGATACACCTTTAGCTTCTAAGTGCTAACTTAGTGGGTACATCTGTTGTCAGAGCTCTGTTCTGCTCCATAGAAACTGTCAGGAGAACTCACAACCAGAGAGGCCTGTTCTGTACAATGTGTTTTTCTTCTGCTTTGGAAAAAATTGAGTCTAAACTTCGGCAGGAAATGAAGGAAATTTTGCATTGGGGTTACCATGTGTGCTTCTGATCTCAGAATATAAAAAGAAAACACCCCCAGGTACATTCTGGAGATTCAAAGAGTTTGTCACATAGCCAGTATTTTTAATGCTTTCATTAGAAATAAAAAATGGACTAATCAGATTATCTTCTAATGTCATCAGTATTAAAGCATATTATGACCCTTAAGTGAAAAGCCTATTTGTGGATGATAACCAAAATAAATAAGGCATGCTTAAGTTAATAAGTATACAATTCATGCAGTTTGGGAGATTGTGAAGTAGTTTTGAAAGGTACATAAATTTCTTTTATTATATAAAGGAAGACATATGTTGTTTCAAGTGAATTTTCCAGATAATCTCTATCATGACACTGTGACATTAAAATAATTTTCAGAAATTCTGCTTCACATTTCATGTATCTGGAGTCCCTGAGAAAGTCATTCAAATTATCACTAAAAACTGCAGTGAATCAAAAAATAAAGGACATGAATTAACAATTATTCCAGTACTAAGATTCACTCATGAGATAGCATCAAAATTTAGTTGTGAATCTGTCTTAAGTAAAATGGGGACAGAGAAAAATCACCTTTGGTCCTGATAGGCCATCGACTCCTGGCTTCTCATCAAAATACTGTTTTAAAAAATATATATCTTACTGTTTTCTCTATATTTCTCTGTATTTCTCTATATTTCAGAGATTCAAGACATGTCTTACAGAATGCCAGCTAGCTCTCTCTCTGTTATAAAGTCCTTCATCAGAAGTTGGAAACATTATCTCTGATTAAGTATAGCTCTAGTTGGTTTCAGCATAGAATTTGGAGAGAAAATAAAAGTGAACTAACTTCAGACTCTTCTGTGTAAATCTAGTGTAAAACTTCTGTCACCGTAAAATGCCAGTCTGAGGGGTAGTTAGAATATTGGCTCAGGCCACCATCTTGCAGTATTCTGACAGACGACAAATCGTGAAAATGTATATTTGAAAGAAGGGGTATTGTAGCATGATAGATTATGGAATTTGTAGGTTCATTGAAGCAAAGAGAAAGACAGGAATTTTTGCTTTTCATTTTTTCCATTTCAGCAGTTTAAAATAAAATCAGACACAGATCAAAGAAAAATGAAGACCAACATTATAATAGTCTTTCTAAGCAGAAGTCCTAGGCAAGACTAGACATGGTCTCAATTCTGTACACATAAACTAGCTCCAGTGATTGATCTGAGCAGAGGAAGGACCTGCACCGATGTCAACAGACAAGAAGCAAACTTTATATCATGCATGTTGTCTAATACTGGACAAGAAAAGGACTTGCCACTAATAAATGAATGTTAAACACAAAGGTTTAGACAGTTATCAGCATCTTGAAGAGTCAAAAGAAGAATATTCCTTTGCAAAATATTCACTGCATGATCTTAGATTTCACAAGACTGCATGAAACCATGTGTAGGAGAATATTGACTAGACTACTGCAGCATAATTGTAAATTAGGTAATTGCAAGAGATAAAAGGAATTTGGATTAGATAAAAGAAAAGATTGCAAAGATAGCAAGATTCAATATTGGAATTGAAATCTGTGTTAGGAGTTGTTAAAGAAAGTTAAATCTTTGTAATAGTAAGATAGATATTATAAAGGATAAATTTGAGATTCCATACCAGGTCTCAGATGAAAAAGACCAGTACAAAGAATAAGGGAGTAAAGAATGAAAGAATAAATTTGGATAAAGATTCTGACCACAGAAGGAAGAGAATATAGTAACTACATGTGCTCAATGGTGTCTCTAAGAGCCTAAAACAAATGTATGGCAGAAATAACTTCACATAGTTCTCATATTTATTAACTAAGTTTTGAAGGTTACAGACTTTCGTTTTCTTTCCAGTTCATTTTATTTTCTGTGTTATATATAGAGATCACATTGTCTTGCTTTCTTCTAAGGATAGGTGTAAACTTTTCCAAACTGTTGATTTAAATGATTCTGTACATGATTTTTCAGAGTTGCTTAGCTTCTAAATCTTCAAAAGTGATGAACTTTTTGCTTCAGTTTATGCTTTTTATAGACATTTTTGTCTGTTTCTGTTGTTTATTTTGCAACATAAGCATCTGAGAATTGTCAACTGCCCACATAGCGAAAGCCGCCATATCTTGCCTCCACTCTGTGCCCTGCTGACTACATATGCAGTATACCTGTATGGATGTGTTTATTGACTTAAATTTTATCTCTATGAACAGTTTCATAGAAAGAACATACTTACTGAGACAAAATTTGGCTTCCATCAGGTGATCATAGGATATATCCAAATTATAAAATATGTATATCCTAATGCTATTTCAGACTCCCAGTTAGGAAATATATTCAATCGTGTTTTTTGGGGGGGGCGGTGGGGGGGTTGGTTTTTTAAGGTGCAGGCAGGAATGAAGGCAGGTAGGCAGGCAGAAGAAGAGAGGAGGAAGAAAGTTTTATATTATTTTATTAGTTGTTCCTACCGGCTGTTTCCCCCCCTCCTCTCCTGGATCCTTGACTCAAACCCAGGGGTATGTGTTCTATGCCCTCCAGAGGCATTTGACCTAACTACTACTCTACCAAGGTATACCTAAATCATGTTTTTCTATTCTTCATTCATATTGCAAGATTTATTTAATCGTTTTCTTTTTTTTTTGATCTTTTAATAGCTATCTTCATGTGGTTATAATTATCTACTTTTTACTTTTTCAACTTATATTCTGACAATGAATATTGACTCAGAAAATTTGACCCTGGAACACCTCTCTGTAGTGAATTTTAGGTTTATTTGCTTCCTTTCTGGGTGGAGGGAGATAAATGGTGCACGGATGATGGTTGTTCCTCTTTAATCCAGCCCCTTCTCTGGTGCATTTGTTTGAAATTATTTTCAATCATAGTGTTTAGTTTGTTTTTAAAGGAAAGGTACAGGCAGGAATGAAGGTGAGAGGCAAGGAGACAGGAGGAGAGAATAATTTATTTATCTAGTTTGCTTTGACTGTTTCCTTGGCCCTGGGTTTCAAACCTGGGTCCTTGAGATGTAGGTAGATTGAATCTGATAACTTTATCTGCTAGGTCATCAGGGTATGCCTCAATCATAGTTTTTAATAGTTCCTTTTCTTAACATATAGGGTGAATACAGATTCTGCACTTGTTTATTTCATCTTTAAAATGAAAAAGCAATCATTTCTGTTGCATAGCAGTTCAATTAGATTTAAATGAGGCAGGACATTAAAAATTCTTAGTATACATGTGATACACAGTAAATACTCAAAAGTAGATCACTATTGTTGTTCTGCTGAGTTTCGTATTTGCACACAGATTATAATTTTCTTTTGTATCAGCTGTCTCCCTGACTACTGTGTGTGTACCACTGCACTGCATTGCTTACATTCTTCTTAGATTCAGCTTCTTGGTTGTAGCAAATGTTCTTGGCTCCAAGGCATACACCACACCCTTCCCTTGAATTTTAGGAGTTGGGGTCATTGGGTTCAGGCAGTCCTCCTCCCAGGTATTAAAGTTTTAAGATACAAAGATTAGGCACGCCTGGAGCAGTGGTTAGGTCAGTTGCCTCTGAGAGAGCAAGTCACATACCTCTGAGTGCCAGTCCCAGATCTGGGGGGAAACAACTCATGTAAACAATGAAATAAAAATAAAATAACAATGCTACTTCTTCCTTTTGCTTCCTGTCTGCCTGCTTACACACCTTCATTCTTGCTACACCTTTCTTTAAACAAACAAACATAGATATAAAGATTGGGAGATATTCATGACATTTGTTAACAGGTGTAGAGAGAAAAGGAAAACCATTCTGCAGAGGACATGAGTCTTAACTGGGTTGTGTCCCTGTTCTAGATATTTCTGAAGTTAAGGACATATCTGTCCTTTTACTAGTTTGGTTGTTAGATAAAATCATCTATGAATTTTCAATTTAGATTTATTTAAACTAAGAACAGCTGTCTGTTTTCCTGCTTTCCTTTATTATTCATGGTATTCTTTCATCGTTTCAAGCTGTTCCTGGGTTTCCTTTCACGAGTCATGGTGACCAATTATACAGCCTCCTACTATTTCCATTCACACTAGAGAACTTTTAACAGATGCTGTAAGGACAGGGGGTCTTTCAGGATAATTTCAGCATTCGAAGTGAATTGCCTATGTTCTCTTTTCTCCTGTGTACCGTTTTAATATTTGAATAATCTAAATTTGACTTTATTTGCTTCCTGAAGAAACAGATCCCTTCAGCTTCAGTCCGAATAACTAGGGTTAGCACTGTAGATACCAGGACAACCATAGATACTAGAACAACATTTAACTGTTTATTACTCTAGTCTCAGAGGCCTCTAACTACTAGAATAAACTTTCTAAAGTTCCAATTATGTTCAAGTGATAACATAGTTTCCGTGTAAATGCAGGATAAACATTGAACACCTAGGGTACAGTTGAGTTTGCGTCTCATGATCCACCTTCATACAATTGGCCAGAGTCCTGGAGCACCACTCCTTTCCTCACGTCTCATACAACTTTCTAACTATATTTCCTTGGGGACCCTGGGTTCACTGGGCTGTTGTAGACTGCCTTTGGTTAATGTCATTCCTTTTGTCTGGATTGTCATTACATTATCCCTTAAACACAACAGCTCTCCCCAATTAGTATCTTCTTTTCCTTTCAAATCAGTTTAAGCATCTATCTCCTATGTTAAAAGTTTCTTGCATCTTAGATAGGGTTGACCATTTCTTCGTATTCTTCATCTTTGAATAAATCTTATTTAACCCAAATATCACTGTTTATTGCTAGACCGAAGAATTCAGTTTAAATATTTGACATTAGGGATCATGCTATGCTATGACATCCTTTAGTTTATCACTAGGTGCCTACCTCAACTGACTGACAGAAATATGTTAACTTTAATTGTACTAATTTCAAGGCATATTTAATTTATAATCATTCTGTAGATATAATGTTATTTTTCTTCGCCTATCAGATTTACCACTGAGTCTTAGTGAGGAATTATAGAAATTTAACATAATTTCTGCACTTTTTAAATAAAAATCTCATTATTGGGTAGTGAACTATAGTTCTTTTTTCTGGGTAAGTAAAAATATCTGATATTTTTTATTTCAGAAAAAATGTATAACGTAGTAGAAAGAGGTCCCTGCTTAAAGTTAGTATGAAGTGCAATGTAAAGTTATATCTCGTAATTACTAACTTCATGGCATGTTTCATCATTTCCGAATTAATACTGACTTGATTGCTCTGTCGTGAGATCATTTGTGATAATATGAATGAGTGTGTTTTATGCTTTGTACTTTTGAGCCATAAAATTCTTATTTGTTCAAAGCTCTGTTGATATTTCTGTAATTAACATACATCATTTCTTCATATTCTTGGCATCCTATCTTGCTTAATTTTTTATAACTTCCCTTATAAATAAATAGGTGGCCATTTCATTATATAACTTGCAGCTACATTTTCCATTTTTGTTGAGTATTTTCTTTAAGTCTCCTTGGTTTCACTGGTAATCAGTTGGGTTTCTTATTCTCCTTTTAATAAATGTGGTTCCATTGTACTATTTTTGTAGTCTATATCATAAATATATGCTTATTTTTTGAGAAATTTTCCATGACTACTCTAAACCCACTAAAATTTAGATATAAAAATTTCTGTAGACTTTTTCCCTCCTAGTAATAGTGGGTTGGATTATTTGGATCAAGCCAACAATGGAATAAAAAAATCTGGATAAAAATTTAAAACGAGTTTGATAGTATTGAATAGATAAGAAAGACATGTTAGACTAAAATTCAGACTAATAGCTTAGAGTGATAGCCATTGTATGTGAGAAATAAAGTACCTTTGGTGTTAAGGACATTCCTCATAGTTTATATATGAGTATATGACATCAGGTTTTGAATTGAGATCATAATGTGGCATTTTAAGAAACCTTCTGCATAATAAAAATAACCATTCTCAGTTGAAGATGAAATACCTCAGCTTCTTTCCCAAATTTCAGAATTGTCATTTTGCCTAGAAACTGAACAAAGTATATGAAGTAAAAACAAACCATGGCATACACAGATTTGTTATATATATGTATTTGTTCATTTATTATTGGCATTTTATCAAGTAAATATTTTTAATATGTTCAAAGGGAAAACAAAAACACACTAACTGTATGCTCAGGCTTTTCCTAAATGTATATATAACCCTGAACTTAGTTTGGTGGCTAGTTATTTTTCCTGACTCAAATTCTGAAGCTTCCTAATGGTCAAGAAAGACATCATTTCCAATTAGTCCCTAAATTTGACATCTCAGCAAATAAAGCACATACCTAACAGAATTTTGAATCCTTTACAATTTATTATATATTATATTGAGTAAAGTCACTTGAAATCTGATCTCCTTTTCATTCTCCTCATATTATTTCCCACCTGGAAAATAGAAATAGAAATAATTTTTGTCTCTTATTTGTGATCTAAGCAACTAGGATTCTACAGGCAGATGAGACATCTACATTGTCCCTTTATATTCCCTTTCCTCACTTGCAAAGTAGGGGTAAATATGGATAACTAAATATAAAGCTACTAATATACATGGCATACAGTCTCTTAGAAATGTGTACAAGTGGGGCAACTTTTTAAAATATTTGAAGAATTATGTTATGAATTTTCCCATTTCATACACATTTTTAACTGAGCCGCTAGTGTAATATGAGGAAGTCATGCTGGGTGGATAGAAAGCCTGTTCCAAGTTGGAGTCAATTGAAGTTCTTAAGTTTTGTGCAAATACTGACATGCTGGTTCGGAGCTCCAAAACTTTAGTTTCCTCCAGATGGAGCGTTGTTAATATTCTGGATTTGTGGCATCACACTATTTTGAAACAAATAAAATGAAGCAGTAAAAAGTAAGTTTGTTTGCCATCTGGCTGTTTATTTCTGTGTAGAGAGCCTCGCTGTGAAATATACAGCTCCTCAATACGGAATGATCGCACATCCACATCGACACACCTGCTTCAGCACAAAGACTCCTTCTTTTGGATGACACTTAATTCATGGAATCATGATTTGAAGAATTTTTCTTATCATTTATAAGGCTGTGGGGAGCGTTCTGGCTTATAAGAAATGGAAAATGAGATTATATACTGGTAACATTTACCCTTTTGAATATATGTATTATTTAAATATGAAGAAGCACTATTTTTGGTAAGTAAAGGCATATGACAGATAGGCAGATGATGGCTAATGCCATGAGGAGGCTTGTGTTCTAATTCTACTGGTGACAGTGATGTCTAGTATAGCCTTGGGCAGGGGGTGACATTTCTCTACCTCATTTATTCTACCTTTATAATTGGAGTTTAAATAATGAAATTGCAAAGTTAGAGATTTCTCAAAATTTGATCAAAACTGGCTTCAGGAAAGACATCATAGGGTACACAAAGAAGCAACAACTTCTTTCTGTCCTCAAAAGACGACTTCTATTCCTAATGGGTACAAAGCTGCTTTGGAATTAGAGGTCAGTTTGTTCTTTAGAACTTACCTTTTCCTACTTTTCCTATTGGAAAGCAAGAGAATGAGTGACCCCTTACCTACCTTCAGAAGATTTGAAAGTGCTGCTTTCAGTCTATCATAAGAGGCAAGACCCCATGTTAAGATCAACACTATAGCTTAGCTCTGAGCCCACCACTCTGAGACCTGTATGGTCTTAACTACACACTCTCACAACCCAGTTTCAGTTTGATGGTGGCATTCAATTTTTGCTTATACTTTCCATCAGTTCATTCATAAAAGTACTGTGCTTTATTACATCAGTTATGAAATCCTTTCATATTGTTTTGAGCTTCAATAACTTCAAACCCTAATAATATAAAACAGCCCATCAATAAGCATTCTTTATTTGTGTGCCAATTGTAAAACTATGATATATTCAAATACTCATTGAATCTATAAAACACCATGGAGATACTAACTACTGTTTATGGAATAACCTGGTGGATGGAGTAGGGGTTTGGCACAGTCTGTATGCATCCCAAGACCCCAGGTTTGTGTTCCAGGACTGGGGGGAAAACCAAGATGAATAACTAAATGAAATAAATAAAATGCTTCTTTTTCCTCTCTCTTCCTGCTTGTACCTTTCCCTTAAAATGCATATATATATATATATATATATATATTTATACACATACATATATACACACATACACATATATATACGTGTATGTGTATGTGTGTATATATACATATATGTGTATATGTGTATATATGTATGTACATCTTTGAAAGTGTTTATTAATGTGTGTGATATATTTTTTACTTGGAGAACTATCACTAATATATGAAAATTACTGTACTTTAACATATACTTTTGTAAAAATAAGACATTGTCCTCTTCTTTTGCCATTATTTATATTTTCTGCAATTCTTTGGTAAACTGGTATTTTCCTTTACAACATCTTTAGTATTAACCAACTTCTCAAGTTCCACCACTTAATTCAAACTACTTCACCAAAAACCCTGTTGATGTGACCATCTCTGAATTTTTTTTGATATTTTTTACCAAACTTTATCATACAAGTGTCTTTCTAAATCATGGAAAGTACTTGAAGTTTCTTGATCACCAGGTCTAATCTGCATATCTCTTCATAATAGTAAAAATAATGTGAGGTTATGTAGGTGTATTTGTTTCATAGGCTGTCCATAACAGAGGACCACAACTGGTTGTCATAAAATGCAGGAATTTATTCTTTCTCTGTTTGGGAAGCTTAAAGTCACAATGTCCATAGGTTGTTTCCTCCTGGTGCCTCTAAGATATGCCAGTCCTCTGCCACTCTCCTAGCTTCTGATCCCAGCTAGTAGTCTTGACATCCCTCACCTTGTATTTGCATCCATTCTGGGTAGTCATCTTCACATAGAGTTTTCCTTGTGTCTTGTGTGTTCACATGCCATTCTCTTATAAGGACTCCACTCATTGCATTGAGGACCTACCCAACTCCAGTGTGACCTCATCCTACCTCATAATGCCTGTAATGAACCTGTTTCCAACTAAGGTCACATTGTGACCTACTGGGGTTAGGACTTCAATACATATTTTTTGTGAGACATACTTTAACCCACAGATGCACATTGGTATATATCCAAAGTGCATGGTGCCAGAGAACAGGAATTCTGATAAAGCAGTGAAAGTCTGACACTGAAATGTTTTCTATGCTTGAACACAAACTTCTGATTCTACTTCCTAATTAGCTTTTCATGTACTTATTAAATGAAAGCAGAAATAATTTTGCTTCAATAAATCATCACCTCTTGATTTAAGCTTTTGTTAATCATCCGTTATTGTCAAAGATCTCTTTGGTCTTTGGGTATCTTCCAACCATAAATGTTGATGTAATAGGAATCATCACTCCTGTGTCTTTGAAGTGAATTTTAGTGGTGCTAACTTTCTGAATTTCTTATATAAGAAGTTGATACATCTGTTTGACAATGAGCTTCTCTACTAAAAGCTTAATGTGGCTGCTAGGAAAGATGATCACTCTGGAATAGAGTAAGTTACTGAAATGCCTGCTCCATTGAGACATTCATGGGGTGGGAAAAAAACAGGGCAATTGGAAAGTCTACAGGGCCCAATGTGAGACTCACTTGGGCCAAACTCTACTGATCACATCACCAGAAACTCTTGAGTGGTGATCTGTAATAATGAGAGGAGACTAGCAGTATATAACAGACCACTCTCATAATGGAATTAAATATCCATTTCAATCACAGAACTTCAGGTTATCAAGAACTGTGATGAATCTGAGATTTTATATTCTCTGCAAGCTAACAAACTATCAATTTCATGAATACCGGTGGAAGAATCGACTCATGGGTCAGAGACAACAGATTTTATTATTAGAAGTCCAGCAGATAATAGATTTTATAGTTATATTTGTTTTTTTTTTGCTCCTGTGATGATCAAAAAAAAAGTTCCTCCATTCTCTGAAGTTCTTCTTTGAGGACAAAGGAACAAAATAGCATTACATGTGATTAATAAGACAAAGGCTCAAATTTAATAACATAGGTATGGAGCATTTATGTGGTGGTGAATTCTGCAGTAGCTGGGCAGACCCATCATTTTATATTCTGAGGTAAGACATGGAAAAGGAACATGGGGTGAGTGAGAGGAGATCATCACCAGTGTGTAGGAGATAGTTTATCTGAAAAAAGATAGTTATCTGTCTGAGAAACCTATCTTTTGTATTAAAGATTATCTTTTGCATAAAATATGATATTCTTTTAGAGATTGGGGCAGAGATGATTTTTGGATTAAGAGAAAGGTGGAGGCCCTGGGATATGGCAGATGGCTTCTTTGAATAAGGGAAGGGCTAAAGGTTTCCTTAGAAAAGGGATAAGCCAGTTTGCTTTGAAGTTCCAAATAAAATCGTTATGACATTCAAAATATTTTTCTGGGTCACTCCTTTCCATGCTCCTTAACTGAACTCCAAAATCCCCCAGATCTTTGGGGGAACCTAAGAGTTTTAGAAAACAATGGAGATTCTACTTTGCCTGTGGGACTGTTCTCCATTGTCCTTTACTCTTCATGTCTCAGTGGGTCATGTATAAGAGACCAATTCTGAAAGATTTGGGGTGTTCTAAATTTGGGGTGTTCACAATTTCTACAGGATGTTGCAGATTAGCTAGGGTACATGTGTGTGCAGTAGATTTGCATCTCAGCTAAAGAATACCAAATTTAAGAAACTCATCTATAATGGGTTACAAGCAAACCTGACCAACCTTTGACACAGAACAAAACTCTCTTTTCAGGAAAAAAAAAAAATCTGTCCTCTACCTTAGAAAGGAGGCCTTAGCTCTCTCTTCTACTGTTATTCACTGTATAAATATCCTTGTAAAGATAATCTGATACGAAAGCTGTATATGCCTCTGCGCAGAAGACTTACCAAAAAAAAAGAGGCCTTAGAGAATTGTCTCTCAATAGAAGCATGAATTTGTCTGAGTCTGGAAAATGAGTGTCAGGTAATAACTTCCAGTTAAATTATCCAAAGTAATCTTTTCCTAAAATACTGGTACTCCCAAATTAGTGTTTCTCCTTGTGTTTGTGGAGGAGTTCTCTTGGTCCTCTGATTGGCAGAGTTGGCAGGAGGTAATAATGAAAAAGAGTAAGAAAGGCAAACAAATATCCAAATAACATTCTTCTGATTCTTTTGATTCCTTTCTCTCATTATGATTAGAAATTTCTGGCATTTTGATTTACTGAAATAGATTACCATTGAACTCAAATTATATATAGGCTGTTAGAGCCACTTTTCATAGCTTGAGTGAGCATATTAATGCAAAATCTCTGGTGAATGCATTCTTATGGCTTTGTCAGTCATCCTGATACTTCTAGAACCCTTTAGAATTCATTTCTGCACATACTTCTCAAGTTCCTACTGATTTAGAAAAACAAGTCAAGATTTTGCAATTATTTTGTCATTGTTATAAAGGGCAAAATTCATCTGGAAAAAATGTCCAGTTCTAATTGTTTAATTCAAAGATTTCTGAATTGGGCAGCATCTCAGCCAGCAAGTAGAAAGATGCTACAGGGAGTAGTTCAAAAAGGAAGGCTTTTAAAGGTAGAAAGAGGGTGGGACAAGGTTATTAGCTAAAGAGAAGAAAGACTATTTTAAGCAAAGCAAGCTTTCCTTGGGGAAGGCTAGAAGGTCTTATCATGCTGGTGACCTCACCACTGCTGAGGAAACTCCTGAATGAGTAGTATTAATAGCCACTGTTGAGTGAGAGAGACTGGAATGGCAATTGTTAGATATTAACTCTTGGGATTTGATATAAATGCCTCCATTTGGGACCTGATCTGTAGATCTCTCTCTCTCTCTCTCATCTCTCTCATCTCTCCAAATTGATGTAATCTCAATCCCTGAATCTAGAACCAATGAGAGTGTTGTGAGTAAATCCTAAAAATGATATAGGGAAAGTTCAGAATGGGATGCTGCCTGAGTCACCAGATAAACCCTTTCCTGAGCACTAGAAGCCAAAGAGCTCAAAGCTTATCTCTAACCCACTGGAAAGATTCCAATTTAATGTTTTACCCAAGGCAACAAGGAGCCACCAAAATGCCAGAGGCCTCTTCACATTCCTGGATACCTTCCTAAACAATCCCCTTTTGCTTTTGAAATGCAGGGCAGCATTTCCTGTCCAGGAGACTGTCTCCTGCATTTCTAAAACTGTAGTCTAATGCTCAATAATTCTTTCGTGAACCATTTGCCACCGGACCTCAGAGCCCCAGCATCCAGAAGATGATGCATCTCCTTGTAGGGCTGTATAGGTGGGGGTTTGGGAATTCTAAGTCCTGACCAAACTTTGCATCCCAGATCAAAGGGTCCCTCCCTTTCTAATTAATGTTTTAAACTTAATAGAAATGTATTTGGGAAAACCTCCAGTCCTTTTTCCTTCTCTGTGCCTATGTTACCTGGAGGGTCTTGAGGTCTCACTGAAGGGTTTTTTGAGTCTTAGAAGATTCCATCCTGGGACCCTCCCCCTCTGGGAAGAAGCAGAAAGCTAGTGATGTTTATTGAAGTAAAAGTAAAAGTACACCCTTAAAATAGCAAGGAGGGACCATCCAAGCAGGCAAGGGGAGCTTTGGGACTGTGGTTTCTATGGGAGTTCTTTGCCTTTACCCCTGCCCTTATGTCTGCCCAAGGATGGGATAAGGGTTTTGGTTGGTCTGTCAGTGGTTACCTATTAAACTGATTGGAGAACTTCAGATTGGTGCCATTTTCTGATTAACTGCCTCTGTTCCCTTTTCCCCTTGCTTCCCTTCCACTGGCTGAATTATTACCTAGCATCTATTACTCATAAAAAATACTTTGACTGTTTTGTTAGTGGGGTACATTCACACTAATCCAGGTTCTTGAATCTCATGGTAAAGAATTCAGTGGAGGCATGAAGGGAGAGTCAGCTAGGAGCAAGCTTTATTAGTAAAAGCAAAAATACACTCAAGGCGGACAAGCAAGCTGTACCTTGATGGGAAAAGACAATACACTTCTCAGGGCCTTGGGTTTTCATGTTGCCAAAGCTGGTGGTCTTGCCTGTGGTTCTGCCTAGAGGTGGGCTTGAGGTTGAGTTTTCTTGGAAATGGCACTGTTTTCCTGTCAGAGTTTTGATAATCTTGTCACAGTGATTCAGGCCAGCATCTCTCCCAACATGGCCAGGCACGTTAACCGCAAGCCTCATTCTGATTGGTTGTTCACATAGTCCCATCACCCCTATTAAAGTTCTGATTCTTTTGTTCTTCTCTCATCGTACTCATATCTGCTACCTAATATTTTTGGTCACCAAATATGTGGGCAATTTCCCCCATATCAAGCATTACTCCACAACACCAGTTGTGTGTCAGATAATTGAACCCCACTTTAGGTATCAATCCACCTAGCATATTCTCAGGTCACCCACAACCTCTGTCCAGTTTGGCTGGACATGAGAGTCTCCTTCAACTCTCTCCTTGGCTTTGACTAATTGGCAAGAATAGCTCACGAAACCTAGGAAGATGACTTACTGTTTGTAAATTTATTGTAGAAAAAATGTAATAATGAAGAAAAATGAGCATCCAAATCGAAGAAATGTGTAGGGTAATGTAAGTGGGAAGGGGACAGTGCTCACATGTCCTCTCCTGACTTGCCCCTCTCCTCCCACCTCTGCATGTTTGTTTATCATTCTATAGGCCTCAGAACTCTGGGCTTTTGGGATTTTTATGAAGCTTCATATCACATTAAATCAATTAACTGCCCCTCCGCCCTTTATGGAGAAGAAAAGGGGACTGAAAATCCATGCGTGTAATTAGATTTCATCTCTCTGGTGACCAGCTCCCATCTAGGAGAGTCCAAGTGACCCTGAGTCACCTCTTTTAGAACAAAAGATTCTCTCAGGGCTTTTGTCACTTAGGAATTTATAAGGATTTTAGGAGTCCTGTGTCGTTGACTGGAAGTCCATTAACTGAAGTCAATGACCAACTTGTTCATATCACCAGGAAATTTCAACGGTTTTAGGAATAAAAGTGCCAGGAAGCAGGAATAAAAGCCAATATATATTTTCTATAATCTCAGAATGAGTAATTCGGTTCAATTGTGAATGCAATTTACAGCCTGCTCACTATCCCTGTATGGGAGCACTGCAGCACTCCATCCTTGCTGTAAATGGCAAGGTTAAATCCCTGAATCTACCAAAGACTTTTGGTAAACTCACTATCCCAGTAAGTGACAACAAATCTTGTTAATCTTATCAACACACTTCTAAGGTACAACTGCCTGATTATCCATAACCTTTCTTCAATCCTCACTTCCTCCAAAGGCAAGGCATGTGATGCATCAATTATAATGCCACTGCATGCCACTGGTAATTATCCTGTATTCTGTTTGCAGGAATGCCATCACTGCATTCAGTGTCTAACCAGTAAGGAGCTCATGTCCATTCTCTTTTCTTCAAGGTCTGTTTCTAGAATAGCTGAATACCCAGAGATCCATCAATCAATATTAAGTCAGGAATATAGAAAAAACTGGAATTTTGAATAGATGAATTTAATGCAGGGTTTTTTGGGGGGTTTTTTGACCAAAGGTAATAAAATTACTGGGAAAACAAATCTAGGAAAGGTGGAAATAAAATGTCCATTTTCCCACACAAGGTGATATCTGATTCCCCATTCTTTTCAATCTTCAGCATCCTTAGTATCAGCTAGTAACTGAATTGGACTTGAAATAGTTTGCAAGAGAAATTTAGAAATATAATTGAGTGCAATATAAAGGATGAAACAAGTGTCCTTTTGATGAGGGAAGACAGATTTCAGCAGTATATGACAAATACAGAATTCTTAGGCATTTCAAATTGGTGTAACTCAAAAAGTTTATTAGAAAGATAGAAGAGAAGCATAGAGACAGAGACCCAGGGGTGAGCAGACAGCTGCTCCCCACAGGGCTGATAAGTGCCCAGATATATACTCTAGTTGGACATAGGAAGGGACTTTGGGGTAGACAACATTCCTAGAAAAAAAGTGCTTTTAGTTGTTAAAGGAGTGAAAAAAGAATTGTGGACATAGGCATTTCAAATGAGATGACAAGAAAGGGCATTTTATAAAACTTCCCTGTGACTGTGAATGGTACGTGGCACCAACTGCAGAAATGTATGACTTCTTTTTTTTCCTGGGGAGACCTGATCTGTGACTCTGAGAACCTCCAGAAATGCTCTGTTCCTTTTCCTGATCACTCTCATCCCTAAGATGTTCACATCTGAATGTGAATATGTTGTGTTTCATTGTTGGGGTAATTGAGATTGCCTATGGAATTAAGGTTGCAAATTGGTCAACATTAACATAAAGGAATTATTGTAGCTTATTCAAGTGGTTCTGTTTTAATCATTAGATTCCTTTAATTACGGTAGAATGAGGCAAATGAGTTAGAGTCAGAGAAGTGAGGAGAAAAGCAAGTGTGGCATGTTGCGATGTGAAAATTCAACCCACCCTTGCTGCCTTTAAGCTTTGGAGCCTTGTGCCTTGGAGCCACAAGCCAGGGATGCAGGTTGTCTCTGGATTTGGACCAAGAGTCTTCAAAAGGAACACAGTCCTACAGACCTTAAATTCAACTCAATGAAAGTCATTGGGAATACTGATCTCTAGAACTGTGAAATAATTGATGTGTTACTTTAATTCACTGAATTTCTGGTAATTTGTTGTAGAGGCAGTTGGAAACGAATGCACAGTTTTAGTAAGAAATGAACACACTCATTAAGAACACAGTGGTTGTGAAAGCCAATAGGAAATCGGCCTCCACATCTAATATACCCTTAATCCTAAAGTAGCAGTTCATATTTTGTGAATGTGGAAGAAAGTGCCAGATTCTTCAGTGGATAAGCCTTATGCATTACCCTATTGGGTTCAATTCCTTTGTATCTACTCATGTATATCATTCTGCAAGTCAAACTATAAAGATACATTTTTTAAAAGTCACCACTTCTGATTTTGATTAAAAACCTAAATTGATATGGTGAGTCATGCCTATGTGTATATTATATGAGCCTATTTTAGATGAACTTGTCATTAAGACTTAAGGCATACCTCAACATTATTACCAGAATCAAGTATAGCCAAAGTAGGCTATGAAGAGCTAATTATAAGTTTTAAATAGTCAGTTATGACAGCTATTGAATTCTAAACTAGAACCAACACCAGAGGTCCTATTCTTTTCCTATGCCTTAGGGAAGATATGGTTACTTTCTCTCTAGGTCAACAAGTCAGCTAAGAACTTACACCATCAAGCCAGCCTAGTATTTGTAGAGGATTCAGGCCCATGTTGACTGGACATGATCATCATTTAATTCAAAGATATAATTTGTGGGGCAAAATAACTTAAGGCAACTTAGATGCTTAATATAAGTTAGGAGTACTCAGAGTATATTAACGAATTCCACATTGTAGAAATCTAAACTAGATAACATAGAGAGACACAAAACAGAAGCATCAACAACAAAGCCAGACAGACAGTTGTGAGAAGCAGAAAACAGTAGGAAATCAGACAGCATTTCAGTCCAAGAAGTCAAGTGATTCCTGTATCAGGTAGTCTTGCTGACAAAATGAATTCACAATATAGTTTTATTTCTCTGGTTCAGGTAACTATAAGCATTTGTTACAGAGAGAAAAATGTCTTTATAAGGGAAGCAAAAGAGTACTAATAATCTATTTCAGTCTTTTTTTTTTCATTCATGTAGTCAACAGTTGCTATTAATTTTTAAGGAACAGTGCAGACGGCTAAGAAGGCAAACAGAGGCAGGAAGACAGCAAGAGAGAGGAGGATCCCTTTATTTTATTGAGTAATTGAGTTGTTCATCCTGGTTGTCGTTCTGCCCCAACCCGCATGTGAACTCAGGTTCTTGGGACATAAGTGGACTGCGCTTGGCTAGAGACAGCCGACCTAAGCGCTTCCCCACCAGGACGTGCCTCAGCAGTTATGATAGTACAGTCTTTGTGCTATATACTGGAAAAAAACGGTAACTACTATTCTCCTAAAAAATATTAATGGTTAACGTTGGTGTCTTGGTTAATCTTAACCGTGCTATAAATTGTGACTTTCACACCCCTAAACTAATTCATTCCTCATAGTTCAATTTAATTAATTTATTTCTCTTTGAAAATCAAACCATTGATCGTTACCATTCAGCTCCTGTGCTTTAAATACAGAAGTATTTAAATTTCTCCCAGCAATATTCATCATCAGACCTATTTTCTACTTATTTTTATTTATTTTTTTCCTGAACCATCTCAATGTTCTCCATATCATAATTGGGTTTTAGAACTTAAAATTGTATGTCGAGAAACCCTGCTTATGTATTATTTAATAACAACAATCAAAATCTCTACCTTTCACAGCCTACATAAAAGGTAAAGTAATGTCTCTGCATGTATGCTGATAAAAGTTTGCAGTATCTCCTGGAAAGTAACATTGAAAACAGAATCTTTCAAGAAACCTTAAAGTACAAATCTGTAGATTTTCTCAGATGTGCCACATTAATTCTAGAGTTAGTACTCCCTTGTGGTCTCATAGCATTTTAGCATGTTAAAGATAAAACACATTTAATGATCACAGGAGAAAACACAATTACAAAAGCAAGCTCATTTGCACTCCTTTCCTATTCTCTGGTTTAGCTGGAAAACTGCAGTAAACATCTGTGTATGAGTGCAATTTAGAGGATATGGAAAAAAGATACTTCTGGCTTAGATTATTTCAGTCCCAACTAGTCAGGAGCAACATGGAGTCAGAATTCATAGTGTTGAACTCTTCTTTCTATTTGTACTGGGCCATCTGAATGAAATCTGAAATACATATCCTGACAGAATAATTCACTTTAGCCTATGTCTGATCAAAAATGTATTATGTTTTCTCTAAATTTTCATATTGTATACTAAACCAGGATTTCATTGTTATATAAACATTTTCTAACTGAAACGTTTATATCCGCTAACATAATGGGATGGATTTGCTAAAGCCTTTATTAATTAGGTCATTAATTCCTTATCAGCCTTAACTCACGTGTGACATAAAAAAGCCATGTCCAGAGACAAAAGCAAACAAGTGGCATTTGGGCAGATGACGTTATCTTTTCTTTTCACTTGTGATTATACTAAGAAAAAAAAATTAAAATAAACCTTTTCTACCTATAACAAAGTCACAGCGGGCTCTGTCTGGAAATAAATACTGATATTTTCCCCAGAAAAAGGTAAAGATCAAAACCTGAATTGGAACAGTGAGCCAAAAACAGCTGGCTTGTGCAGCTTATAGCTTTGTTTAGATGACAGATGTGGAATATTTTACGAGTGAAAAATCAGTGGAGGCTTTGGTGGGTGGGAAGGAGGCGGGCAGTTTGGGACATCTTACCCAAGATGTTCAAAATACTGGATTGATTCTAGGAGTGCCATTTTCATGCATAAAAGTAACATTTACTGTGTTAAAACAGACAAAAGCTATTTAAACTGTGTGAATTGAAGCTAGAAAATAATAATTTCGAATGAGATCTCTAACTTGTGGTGTTACAGACATAACCTTAGTGAATCTAAGAGGCTGTATCTTGAACAATCCAAAAAGTAGTTGATCCTATTTGATCAAATAGGGAATTAAAAATTCTTAGCTGATGCAAACTCTCTGATTTAATGAATGCCATTTGTTATGTGGGATCTATTGACTTAACAAACACCATGGAAGGGTTAGAACTGCTCATTTACTAATAATAACATTATGTTTTTTAAACAAAAATCTCCAGCACAGCATTCTTCTGGTAATACAAGTAACTGTTCTGAGTTAGAGCTATTACGCATTTACCATGGACAATTGTGAGAGGAAAAAATCTTTCAGTATAGGAAAGAGGATAAATAAACAAAACCGAGAAAGAACAATGAAAATTTTGGTTACTAAAACTCTAATCACAAAAGAAATAATATCAAGTGATTCCTTCCTAATCATTAATCCCAACCCACATACTTTTCAAAACTTCTCAATGTGTAACCAAGGATGAAGGTATTCATAAATGTTATATTAGGAAGCCTGTACTTTATAATGCAAACCATGGCTGTGACCCAAAGCAAGAATATACAATACTTTCCTGTTGGATATTCAGTCACTTTCATTCCCTTTGATGCTCTGTCTTCACTTTCAGGAGGGAGCAGAGGGAGTTCCAGGTCTGTGGCCTGCTCCCCTGTTGTCCTTCATTCTGTAGTCACTGGAACCAGATGAAACCACACAGCTCACAAGAGCACACACACAATCCACAGGCTTTCATCAGTCACTTTCCTTCTCTCTGAAAGTTGCTATCAGAGAGCAGTGCACCTTATTATGCAATCCATCCAGCTCCCCTCACCATGATCTGTTGTGAAGTGAGGATCTGCAGACAATTTCACAAAAGATTTCTTCACCTTTAAGATCCTCAAATGAATTCTAACTTTCCTTATAACATAGTGTAAGAATTGCTGGAAGAGTGAGGTTTGTGTGGTTTTGATAACCTCCTTAGTTTCACTCAACCAGCAGAACTAACACGGAGTTGAGTCCACATCTCTGGGATTGGACTAGCTAGACCTGCATTTCTCTTATTGCCTAAGGTGTCTCCAGAACAACGAGGAAAAGACTAACCCATAAATTGTATTCATAGTCTTTTCTTTTTAGAATATATGTATTGAATTTTTCCTATAATTCTTAATGATAAACATTTATAATATCACTATTTTATAATGACCTCCTAAATATGATCCCCTTTACAAGTGTAAATTAAAAAAACAACACAGCAACAACAATGCATAGAGGCCAATAAGCTGAAGATGTGAAATAATCAGTTCTCTTCCTCTGAAAAGGACTCGTTTTTTATCTCTGATGGAAGGTTTTAGATCTCCCTAGGAATCATTTACCTTTCAGTATGAAAAATGAAAATTGAAGCCTTATACTTTTATATTAAGAATTTAAAGTTCAAAATCATGGAGTGAAAAATCAAACAAAGTGTAGTTTTTATCTAGGATTTCTTTTATAAATCATGCTGTTCTTCCTTTTACATTTTTTGGTAACAACATTTTTTCATAGATATTTTATAAGTTAATTTAGCAAATCTACAAATAGCGAATAGCTTCTGTGTTCTAGACACACTTCTATGCATTGAAGTTACAAACATAAAAACAAAAGTGACAGTAACCGCATATCAGACACAGTCATTATACTCAAGACCTTCGCTTTTAGAGATCAAAATAAATGAGTTCTTAAAACTATCACAAAACAATAAGTACTAAGACAAAATAGATGAAAGCACACACTCATTTTATAGTAAAGGACCCTAATAATCACCACTTTTGGAGGGAGGATTTTTCTTTATATGCATTGAAAAGCTATTTGTGGTGCAATGCTACTAGAATGCCTTATCAGATTGATATTTTAGAAGAATAATGGTAGCTCTGTTAATTCACTGGACTTAGGCAAGAGTGAAAGCATAAATAGCAGTTGGGGCAGAGTAGCAGTGTAGGTAAGACAGCTTAGTAACTTGATCTGGGTGGGTCATTTTGCAGTTGAAAAGAAGTAGGTAATTAAAGATATAATTTTAATTATTTTTAAAATTTTATTGAGGTGAAATTGATGAAATATAACCATTTTAAAGTAAATAGTTCAGTGGCAATTAGTATATTCATAGTGTTATGAATGTGAATTTGTAACCACCTCTCTAGTCCCCAAACCTTTTCCTCTCCCCTAAAAGAAACCCTTTATTCATTAAGCAGGAGCTCCCGATTGTCTGCCATCTGCTCCCCAGACCCTGGTGGCCACTAAATCAGCATTTTGTCTTTATGTATTTACCATCAATAGCTAATATGGATATTTTATATGTAAATGTAACTTTATAATAAGTAACATTTTGTGTGTGTCTACTTTAGCATAATGATTTAGAGGTTCGTTCGTTTTGAGGCATATATCAGTATTTCATTTTGTTCCATGGCTGAGTAATATTTCATCGTATGAATATAGCAAAGTTCATCTGATCATCTGTAATAGATATTTGAGCTGTTTCCACCTTGTACTCCTGTAAATAGTACTGCTATGAAAATGCATGTGCATAAATGTGTTTATCTGTTTTCAATTATTATGGATCTACATCAAGGATTCGAATATCTGGTTCATATAATAATTCTTTGTCTCTGAGGAACCTTCAGATTGTTTCCTTGATGCAGAACTGTTTTCCATTGCCACCAGAAATGTAGGTGGATTACATTTTTTCCACATTTTTACCAAAATTTGTCATTTTCTAGACTTTTACTTATTTAGTAATGTTTTTGGTGATAGCCTAGTGGGTGTGCAGTGGGTTTCAATTTGCATTTCACTAATGAATAATCATGTTGACTATATTTCCATGTATTTGTTAATCATTAGACTAACTTCATGCATAAAAGTATTGAAGACCTTGTATACTCTTTCAACTCAGCTGTTTGCCTTTTGATTGTTGAATTTTAAGTGTTCTTTATTTATTTTCATTACACACTCTGTCAGATATATGATTCACAAATATATTTTCCCATTATATAGGATGTATTTTCACTTTCTTGATAGTATCTTTTGGTGTACATTATTAATTTGGATGAGTCTAATTTCTTTGTTTTTTTTCTTTTGCTGATTGATATTTAAGAGTCATCTGAAAATCCATTTCTAAATCAAAATTCAAGATGTACATCCTATATATTTTTCTAAGACATGTTGTAGTTTTAGTTACCATGTTTGGATTATCAATCCATTTATAGTTAGATTTTGCATGTAGTGTTATGTAGGGGCCCCGTTTCATTCTTTTGCTTGTGTATATGTCTAGGTTCCCCTGTCATTTTCTCTTAAATGTACTGATTTTATTTTATTTTTTAAAGGAAAGGTGCAGGCAGGAATGAAGATGAGCAGAGGCAGGCAGGGAGAAAGAGAGAGGAGGAAGATGCATTTTATTTATTTTATTTAGTTGATCATCTTGGTTGTTTTCCCCAGTTACGGGTCTTGAACTGGGAACCTTGGGATGTATGTGGACTGTGCTGTGGTGGTCTAAACCGGTAGGCCACCAGGGCACACCCCAGTGTCATTTTTAATGAGTTCATTGAATGTTCTAACATCCTTGTTGAAATCATTAATTTATTTCTGGTTTTATTCCATTGGTATATATGTCTATATGCACCACTGCTGTGCTATTGATTAATTCAGATTTGCAGTAAGTTTTGCTATCAGGAAGATAAGTCCTCCAAATTTGATCTTTCTCAATTTTTCTGGCATTTGAGATCCACTTGAATTTCATAGATATTTCAAAATGGATTTTCATTTTTCTGAAAAAGAAATTGAGATTTTGATTGAGATTGAGGTCACTTTGAGCAATATTTACATCTTAACAAGTAAATCTTTTTAAACACAGTATGTCCACTTTCGAAAAGATCTTCTCTAATATTTTTTCATCAATGAGTCAATCATTTAAGTCTACAAGTCTTTCATTCCATTGGTTAGATTTATTACTAAGTATTTACTTCTTTTAAATAATATAAATGCGAATGTTTCTTAATTTTGATTTTGGGTTTCTTATTGCATTTGAATGGGGACAAAATTAATTGAGGTATAAAAGATTTGAACAGCACTTTCAACCAGTGTTACCAAATGACATTTGTAGACTACCATATCTAATAGTTTCAAAATACACATTGTATTAGATGCGCTTGGAACTTTTACTAAGATAGACCACATACTTTATGGACCACATAAAGCAAAGTTTAATAAGTTGGGAAATATTGCATTTTTTTTTTAAATTGACCTAGAATAAATGTTGGCTTATTCTACTTTGAGTTTTTTTTGCTTAATTTAATTTTGTTATTATTGTTTGGCCTGTTAACAGTGGATTACATTGTAAGGTCCAATAGCAAAATTGAAAGAAGGCATCTTTGTCTTGTTCCTTATAGAAAGAAAGTTTCCAGTCTTCTATTATCGAGTTTGATGAAACCAGTGCGTTTTTTTTTCACGAATATCTTTTATTCTATTTAGGAATTTTTTCCTCTAATCCTGCTATTCTGAGAGCTTTTTTCACGGTAGCAGTTGGGATTTGTCTGATGCCTTTTCTGCATTAATGGAGATTGCTATGTGTGTTTTTTTCCTTTATTCTAATGGTTTTCTTTTATTGAACCACCCTTGCATTATTGGGATAAATAACCAAATAGATTTGGTCATGGTATATAATCCTTTTAATATGTTTTTGAATTCAAGTTGCTAGTATTTTAACATCTATATTCATTAGGAATATTGCTCAGTTTTTGTTTTGTTTTGTTTAAGATGACTTTACCTAGTCTTTATATAGGGTGATACTGATCTAGAATATGTTAGAAAGGTTTAATCTCTTATTTTTTCCTAAAGCTTTGATAAATATGGTTGTTAATTCCAATATTAGATATTTTATAGATTTCATCATTAAGGGCATTGCCATAGACTGTTCTTTGTTGAAAGTGTTACATTTATTATTTATTTGCCTTATGAAACCTTTTATTGGAACACTGTAGTGAGATTTTCATGTCAGTAATTATCTTTTTCAGCTCTAGAATTTCTCTTTGGTTCCTTTATGTACTATTAATCTCATTATCGATGTTCTCTGTTCATACATTATTCTGTTGGTCTCCTTTTAGTTCTTTGTTTATGGTTTCTTTGCTCTTCGAGAAGTTTTAAAACAGTTGATTTAAAGTCAATGTCTATTGACCAGGAAACATGCATGGCAGTGAATACCTAAATGAATAAATAAATTAAAGAATAAAGTCATTGTCTAGTAATCCCTATGTTTGTATTTACTGAACAGTCATTCATTTCTTCTGTGAATGGTCTGTACTATGTTTTGTTTTTGTTTTTATTTTTTTGTATGTGTTTTTTATTTTTTTTAATTTTTTTATAGTATGTTGTTGAATACTGTGTTTTGATAACCCTGGAAATTAGATTCTTTTCCCTCCTAAGTGTTTGTTTTGTTGCTTCGCTGTAGCATGAAGCTGTTTATTTCCTTGAATACTAAGGTCAGTGGAGGAGAGGGGAGAAGAAAAATAAGAAAAAAGACTAGAAATAAAAAGTCAAGATGAAAACAAACAAAATCCTCTAAGACTGCAGATGTTTCTGAGCTTTATTTATTTATTTTAATGTTTCTGTGGAAAGTTGTTTGCTTGGAGATGCCTATTATGAAAATTTTACTGATATCACTCCCGAAAGATGTATTTTTAAGGTATTGCTAAGTTCTATATTAGATAAGGTGTAGCAAATGAGACAAAAAGCAGTCAATTATAGCTCATTTATTTAGCCTGGGTAGCTGGGCATACAATAATACCCTTAATAGGATGGGGCTTAATGGAGTAAATTTAGGATGAAGCTATAAATTCAGTTTTGCATACACTAAGTTACTGGCTGTTTTAAATCCAAATGGAAAAGAATTGCATGATGTTTTTCACGTTTTGGTTCAGTCATGCTTTAACACTAGAACTATCTTTAAAGTTATTACTATATGGATAATATTTTTTAAAAACCCACTATGTGAACTTACTTAAAAACAAGTATAGTTAGAGAAACGAATGGGTCTCAGGAAATAATTTAGGACAATACCCAGAAGTTGGAAATTGAAGGAAATTTCTGTTAAAAAGAATAAGACAGAACCATAAAAAAATAGTTAAATGCAAAACCTCTGTGAACAAGAAAGAGATCAATTGCTTAAAATACTACTGAAAGACAAATACGATGATTGTTCATTATGTAGAGTAACATGAAATTCACAGTCTTTAAGTTTTAGAGAAATACTTTAATTTCACTTGATTCAAGATAAATTGAGTTAGCAAAATGGAAACACTGATGGAGAAAACTATTTAAAAATAATTTACACAAAATTGGAAAAACAAGCAGCGACACCTGGAGTGGGATATGACGTGAATCAGTTTTTGTTCTAAGAAAGGAATTGTAATATTATGTTGTCAATGAAATGGAATGAAAGATAAAGATAATTTCATGATTCAAGAAAGTAATTTATTATATTATTTTTAAATATTTAAACATTGCTAATCATATAACCATTTATTTTTTTCTTTCAGCATATCTATTATTTTTATTACTTTATAGAAATTGGATATATTTATAAATGTTTTGATTCATATAGAATATAGATATGTATTTATAGAATAGATAGTTTTATAAGTTCATTAAAATCCCCACAATTACAATTACTTCAGATAATGACATTTTAAAATTACCTTTCATTTGAACATTTATTTCTATATTTCTATTAGAATTACTCTTAAATTGATTTTCTTGTATATTTCCACTTATAAACCACTATAATGATGCTATAGGTAAACTTACTAGAAAAAAGCGTAGATGCAATTAAAACTACAATTCCCACAAGTTATTATTTAATGATATCCTAGTAAAATGCATTGAATTTTTTTAGACTTTGAGCTTTTGATTAAAAAATTCGTTTGGAAGGAAAGTAATTCAAATAGAAGTTTATTATAATATAAAACAAATCTTGAATCTCTTGGTAAAGTGTACTTTTAGGGAACTGATGTTAGAAAACTGAGTTAGTAGCATCATGTATAAATAGATCAAATTAGAATTTTCACCATGTCATTCCTGAGGAAATTTCCAAATAATAAAATTTAGCTTTAAAAACAGGAAATTATGCAACTATGAGAATTATAGTTGAATATGACAGTCATATGATTAAAAATTTAGAAGCAACCAGGGGAATGATTGGTAAATGTGACTACATACAGCATATACTTGGCAAAAGAATCATAAGCAAAAGAAAGACCATTGTCCAATTGGGAGAAATATTTATAATTTATGTCACAAACAAATGGTTAAGACTTTAAATATATAAATTATATAAATATTTAAAAGAACTACAGCTGACACTCTGGCAAAATGGGCAAAACACACAAATAGACTATGTATAAATCCTCCTCCTCCTCATTCTCTTGCTTTTTCTCCTCATCATATAACTTTACATATAAAAATAAGCTTCTCCTTATTCATCATAAAGTTCAACTACAAAGAAAAAATTCCCAACTCATATATTGGCAAACATATTAAGTTTGACAATGTATCACTTTGATAAACATGAGAAAATTTAACATGTAAGTGGGTATATCTATTTATGTAATCCTATTGAGAAAAATTAGCAGTATTTAGTAAAATTACATGTGACTTTTTTGATCTAGTATTCCATGTCTAGAATTGTAAGACTGTCAGAAAATTGTAGAAAATAAAAACATTTCTGTACATAACTATGGTAGCTATAGCTTGAATAGTATCTATAGCAACAAAAGCAGCAACAAAACCCAGTAAACAACTCAAATATCCATTTACCGGACATGAGTAAATAAAAGGTACATCTATAAAAAATATGTGGCTATAATAAAGAAGTATCTCTGCTTAATGAAATGGAGGTATTTTCAGGTAATATTAAACAAGACATAAGTAAGATTGGGGAAAGTATATGTAGTGTGAGTTGGTTACTCTAAAAAGAAGGATGGATGAACTAAAAAAGCAAAGGAAGAAAGGTATTTCCTTTGTGAGAAAAGGGTGCAGAGTAGAGAGGGGCACAAGACTCCTCTAAATATGTCTTCCTTTTCAGATTTGACTTTGTAACTATAGAGATGTTATGATACTTGTAAAACAAAGTTAGTATAAAAAATCCTTAAAAGCTAAAGCAATATAAAATAAATCTGCCATGTATCAAATTGGTAGTATAATAAAGAATTATTTCAGATAACTCTCAAGTGCAATTAATTGACGGGTTAACCTTGTAAAATATACCCTACAAACAAAATAAAGCTGCAAAATATTTAAATTTGAGCTATTTTTAATATTTATATTATTAGTAATAACATTGACATTATTATTCTGATATGTATTATACATATAGATGTATTCTCGTATATATAGAAACAAGTATTTATGTTCATGCAGTTGAGTCAACAATTTTAGAATATGCAGAAGTAGACTGAAAATCACAATCAAAAAAGTTCTATGCAAAGTCTTTTAGTCTTAAATTTGTTTTGGAAATAGTCTTATAAATGCATGTATATAATTTCTTTAAAACTTTTATATATTTCCTATCAATATTCTGTAAATACAATAAGTGCACAACTAATGGGCAAAATACCACAGTGGTGACCAACCATGGTACAAAGATTGTGGTCTCTAAAGGTAATTTAATACCACAAAGACTTAGGAATCCTTGGAAAAAGAACTGATTCTACATCTGCCAGGTGATAATTATGTCTCTGTAGATTGTTATGTTGACAAATACCAGCTTTCCAACACTATTTGAAAAGGTCCTAACAAAATCAAAGCCAGAGAGATGAACTTATTATGGACCAAGAATTGGAAAACTTAATTATCCATAAGAATGATAATTGAAATGAGTTCATAAATATCATGTGGATTTTATCCATATATATAATGATATTTAATAAAAATTTTATTGGTTGGTCTTAAAGGATGCTATTGAAATAAATTATAAAATTGAAAGCTAGTAAGTAGAGAACAAAGGTTTTATCCTGCACCTAATATCAGAGGATGCTAATATTTTAATAAATGCTAAATAATGAAAAATAGACAAAAATAAAGTAATAGTGGGGATTCTTAAATTGATTATTAGTGAGAGTATAAACATAAAGACTAGTTAACTATAGTTATTCTGTGATTATAAGAGAAATACTAATGTTGTCTTTCCTTGTGTGCCTATTTCCAAAGAGTTTAGAACATCAAAAATTATATGAAATTGAAATATAGTGGTATATAAAATAAAAATAAGTTAGCTTTCTTTTATTCTATAAATATAGGTTTAATAATTAAAGTAGCATAGTTTTATATCCAAACATTCAATTATGCCTAACCATGATTATTTGAACCTTAATAAATTTCAAACATTTATAGTGGTATTTATTTTTTTTTATTTAATAAGAAATCCTTTCTTAATCTCTGCTCCTGTTGGAAGCTTCATGATGACACTCAAAGCAATTTTTGTACTACAGTACACCAGTTTAACCTCCTGAAGCATAAGTACTGTCCTTAGAGTTCTGAGAGATATTGTCAGTCAAATGTGTACTAGTTCATGGCATTCACTAAGTGTGTATGAAATTAAGTCACCTGGTCCCAAATATAAAAACTAATTTAACTCTACCTCATCAGAATAAAATTGTTAAATTGGGCTAAAACCAAGAATGAACAAATTTCATCTGAGATTGGTAGTTCTTTTTATGGTTAGGTTGTTTTTAAAATAAAGAGTAATTTGGAAATTAGAAATATCAAATGGAATGATAAAGAAACACCCTTATAATATAACTCTACTGACATGTTCTTGAGACTATATTTCTAAACTGATGAGGAAAATGTTATTTAGAATGTCTTGTAATTTGACATAGTTTGTCATAAATTCATTGCTCGTATATATGTGGATTTATTTCTGGTCTTTTAGTTCTGTTCCGATGATCTGTATTTCTGTTTTTATTCCAATAGCATATTGATTTTATTGCTGTTACTCTGTAATATAATTTGAGGTCAGGATGCATACTGTGTTTCGTTTTTTTATCTCAGGATATTTTAGCTATCTGCGATCTTTTGTATTTAGAAATAAATTATATGCTTTGTGTGTATATATATATACACACACACATATATGTATATATATATTTCTGTTAGACTGTCATTGGAATTAAAAAAAAATTAATGAGTTAACTTTTGTTTACAAATATAATGTAAGTGCATTTGTGCTAGTTCACCATCAAATATATAACACATCATGCCACCACCAAATTACCAAAAGTTGTCCCACACTTTCCAATGGACCCTCTCTACCACTTGCTACCTCCACCCATTCCCCTTCAGTGTCCCAGGGTTGGTTTCATTTTATCTGTTCCTTTGTTTCTTTATATTACACATATGAGTAAGATAGTCTGATATTTGTCTTTCTCCTGACTTATCTCACTTAGCATGGTGCCCTCTGTTTCCATCCATGTTGTTGCAAATGACAGGATTTTATCATTTTTACGGCTGTGTCATTCATTGCATATATAGACCACATCTTCTTTAACCAATCTTCTGACCATAGGGACGAATACAATTTCCAATCTTGGCTATTGCAAATAGCGCTGCAGTAAACACAGGGGTACATGTATCTCTTTAAATTATTAATTTTGTATTTTGGGGGTAAAATCTAGAAGTGGGTTGATGGGATTACATGGAATTTCCATTCATAAATTTAATGTATCTCGTAAGTCCTGAAAAGTTATGTCTTCATTTTCGTGTCCAATATTTTTTAATTTCTCCTTTGACTTCTTTGTTGATCCAGTAGTTGTTCAGTAGCATGTTGTTTAGTCTCCACATATCTATCTTTGAGGTCACTGATTTGTTTCTCCATGATGTCTATTGTTTCCATAGTTGTCTATAGTACTCTTGATCTTGTTTCTTGAGTTCTTCATGCAATGAATCTCTGTTGTTTCCACAGTTGTCTATAGTACTCTTGATCTTGTTTCTTGAGTTCTTCATAAAATGCATCTCTGTCAATTTATTTATATCTTCTGCTTCTACATTCTTCTCATAAATTTTGTTTCTTAGATCTTTTAATTGCTTTTCCGAGATTTTTTTTGTATCACTTTGAATGCCTTTCTGAGTTTTCTTACTTCTCTTAGAACTGCCTTTCAGAATTTAATTGTTTCCTTTTTTATTTCTTCATGAAATTCTCTTTCTGTAGGACAATATCTTCCATGTTTTTGAATTTTGTTTCTGGAGAGTTTTCCTTCTCTCTTTTTGATATAATAATGACCTAGAGGTCTCAAGTGGTGATATATTCTGTCTTCCCAATTAGCTTTTTATAATTTTTAAATTATCTTAAGTTTAAAAATATGAATCAGAAGTTTAAATCTAAGCTCCTTATATTTTTTCTGGAAAGTGATGCTATTGCTTTGTATATTTTGGTTGCTGCTGTCTGCCTCAGGTAGTGTAGGGTGCTGTGCATCACACTGCTAATACAGATCCGGATGTGTGGGGACCGGGCAGTGGAGTGCAGAGCACTGTCTTGGTTGCCTGGCTTGCTGGGTCCTGGCCTTTGTGAAGAATCGCAGCTTCTCTGCTTTAGATTTCACTTCTGCCAAGGGCATTTGCCCTCATGCCATCTCTGTTCTCTTGGTCCAAGGCCTTTTCGGGGGCTGGTAGCACTACTGTTTTTGTCACCCCCAAAATGCCACCTCATGTCATTTTCACCTACTTTTGTTCACAGGAGTGTTTGGAACTCTTCCAGGCCCTTTCTAATGCAGTCTGTCTTGGTCTCTCTCTCTCTCTGTGGTGCTTCTATATTGAATTGTTCCTTTCTTGAAGGAGAACAAAGCAAGGAGAGGCCTATGTTGCCATCTTGGTGACATCGTAATTAGCTGTTTGGGATGTTGAACACTATAGAATTTTGCTTTACTTTCAGCATCTACCTGCCATGTTTCCATCACTAGTGTGATAGATGACCCTTTTTTTTTTTTTTAAAGAATTTGAATAAAATGGTAGTGATTAAGGCAAATAAATTCTGTAACATTTTCACTTCAGAGAATTTTTCAATATTTATCTGTGTATATGTGTTGTTTCTCCCTTATTACTTTTTAAAAATTTTGTGATTCTCTATTCCTATCTTAGCCAATACATGCTATCGTAATATACTAAGCTATATCTCTTTCAAACTTCCTAAATCTTCTAACTCTAGTTAGAAGACTCATCTCATTGGCTTCCATCCTGTTGTCACTCTTCTCAGAAACTACTAAATCATAAAAATATGTATGCCACATAACGAAAACGTTGATTGTGAATATAGTAAGTTAATGATCATCAACTTCATCACAGGTAACATTTCAAAAAATTAAACTCCCCTGTTGCCATCAACTGAATGAAATAAATGATCTTTCTTGGGGGGAAAAAAAGGAAAGCAATTTTGAAAACACCGCTAGAAACCTAGAATTTTTTTCTGAATATCACATCTCAAAAGACAATTGAAACAATATTGATATTAAAGCTACTTTTCATAGTTATTAAAATGTGCTGCCTTCCTCATTAATCAAAAATGATCTGTTCAAATTGTGAAAGATATTCAAAATTTAAATCTTTTGCGGAGCATTTCAAAAACACTGACTTTTGAGTTAAAAGAAAACACTTATCTTTGCAAATATTCAAGATAAAACCCATTTTCAGTGTGTTCCTCCTAAAGAATACAGTTTTACTTAAGCTGTTTATTATATATCATTGTTGCTTTAATTTTATTTTATTAGATTCTGAAAAAAATTGAATTCAGTAGTATAAAATTCTTAATGCTTAAAATGGTTGACACAAAGGTAAGAGTAAAGTAATTAGAAATGATGAAATCTCAAAAAATTAAGTGTGTGTGTAGATTATTTGTGTGTATATATGTATTTGCATATCTATATCCATATATATCTATATAGATATAGCTATGTATAGATATATATCTCCATCAGAAACTTACACTTAGTGGATTATAAAATTCTAAAAGTTTAATATACATATATAAAATATAAAACCTATAATAAAATAAATTGTTATATAAACTTATTAATATAAAATTATAAATTTCAATTTTATATGTAAATATAAGTTTAAATATAGAAATAAATATATAATAAAATATATTACAAACATGCTTATAATGACTTTAATATAAACATACAACAAATTAAGAAATCTTTAATATATGTAATGTCTTTTAATGTAAATGTTAATCAAAATACTTAAAAGCCTATGCTTATTTTGTTGTCTTTATAATGAAAATATAGACAAATTAGAAGAAATATTGGTGCCTATTTAAAATATAAAGAAATAGTAATAAAGAAGTTAGCATAAGTGTAATAAATAAGAACTAAAGGATAGTATGACTTACCTTAAAAATATTTTTGATCTTACTTTCGATTCTTTACATGTTATTATTGTTTCTTTTTATCAAAGTTGTAAAAATCTCCCTGTTCTAGTCTCTTCTTTCGGTTTTCATTCACTTGTGGAAAAGTTTACTATTTTCTATGAAATGATAAAAATTCACTAAAATTTCTATACTTTCTTCTTGCTAATCGTCTTGTCAGTTTAATTTTCAAAACCAGTCAAAGAGATTGAGAGTGTCAAGGAAAATTGGTTCCTTCCCTACAGTAGGTAGAAAAAAAAGGAGTGTTTTAAATTTCCAGAATAATACATAAATTCCCTGACACAATTCAGTTTTTTTCTATAGGTTGTAACATAGTTGTTACAGCTGTACAGACCTATAGGTAAGGTAATTTTTAAAACATAAAGGAGAATTGTACTCACAAATTTTAGTATTTTAAAAGATCAATATAGAGGATATTCCTAAATAAATTCATAAAATAATGTGGATTTGATCTCTTATATGTGCCATATAATTTTGAATTAATGCATGGTTGAAGTTAAATAAAAAGTTTGTTAAAAATATGCCAGGTATCATTTCAAAGATTTATTCTATCAGGGTTGTATCTTACAACTAAGCACAATTAAATAAGTATTCTAGGAGACACTTCTGGGTGTTTTAGCCTACTTTCCTGATTAGTTCATCAAAGGTCTTCACTAACCTTTTTTTTTTCAGGATGAGAAGTTTTATTATATTTATTTTATTTTTGCTTTAGAAAAAAATTGTTGTTATTTTTTAAGATGTGCGCTAAACTTTGAGTGCCAAATCTAATGGAATAACAGCTCTTAAGAATATATTTCTAAATCCTTGTTGTGCAGGGAAACCTACACTTATCAGAACACCATACTAAATACTGTGTGCAAGTAACTGAGCATAAATTATGCCTCAATAAAGTGGGTATAGATTAAAAATATTTTATATGCTCTATATGAACCTTTGCCATTTGACCTTATCTTACTATTTCATATTATTTTAAAAATCACATGCATGTTCTAGTTTTTTCTCTCCAACTAAATTTTGGGAGAGCATTTTATAGCATTGCGCTTTTCCTCTTTCTTGATATCCTCTTCTTCATTTCATTTTGTGGCTTCCTCTTAGATTTCCTCTAAGATACCAGAATGTACTTTTCACTGATTCAGATTTAATTGTGATTACAAATTGCTATTTCATTTTTTCTAGTTTTACTTAACTTCTTTTTGCTATAGAATTAATTCAAGATCAATAAGCACAGGTACTTTAAGATGTATATTATTAGTCATGCACTGGTAGCTTACAAGTTAAGTTGGTATCTCCAACATACTCTATGTAAAGCTAGGTTCATGCCCAGGGCCAGGGAAGACTAATGGAAACGAAAAACTCAATAAATACATAAATGCTTTTTCCTTCTCTTTCTTCCTACCTGTCTACTTGCGTTTATTCTTGTCTGTTTCCCGCTCCCTTCCTCTTTAAATATATATGCATATATAGATATGTGTGTGTTTGTGTGTGTGATAGGTAGACAGATACAACTATAGAGATAGATTTTATTATTTGAAATTTAATATCAGAAGGAACAAATATGTCATCAGAAGATAAGCTCTGTGTTCAAATTATAAAAGACTGAATTGATCTTATCCATTGAGGGAATGCTAATTTTTATATTAAGAGGCTTTCTTGTAATAAATACTATGAGGTAATACGAAAGAAATAAATTGCAGGTTAAACAAACATTATGATAATTTCTAAGCTTCAATTTTCATATCTCAGATTGATAATTCAGATTTCTGTTTAACTTTGTTAGGATGAGTAAATGGATGTTGGTGAAAGTACTTTAAGTTATGTAGAGAAGAATTTTTAATTGCTTTCAGCAATTGAATGATATCAGGATAGCAATTAAAATAATATCATAGTGAACATTTATGAGAAATTAAAGTTCAGACCTAACATTCTGTTGAATTTCATGTAATGTATCTGACATATGAAATTATGTATAGCTAGAGTTGTAAAAATGCTATACCATACATCATTGTATTTTAAACCTATTATTCTATTAAGTGACCAACATGGTGAATTTTCTCAATAACTATCTGTATTTCCCCAATGCGTTTTATATTGTTTTTTTGACTCGCTTTTTATTTTTGTATATTGCATCTGTAACATTACCTACATACTGGAAGAATTTGAATTTTATTTAATGTATTTGAACTCCAACTTCACTTTGTTTAACAGAAATAAATAGCTTTCATGTGTGTTTCTTTGTTTCTCCATTAAACAAGAGTTAAAAATCCTTAGAATGCTGCAACCTAGTGAAGGGCAGTTAATATAATAGTCATTGTTTTACTTTAATGACAGTATTCAGTTCTTGCTTGAAGCCACCTAGGCTAGTTAAGGGGGTGAATTGTTCATATCATTTGAGCATGGTTTAATGAATTTTTAGTTTTGTTCATAAAATCCTTACTGAAATGTACACAGAAAATAGTAACTATGTTTTCTGCCAAGTATTTTACAGATATATATATATATATGTATAGATAGATATAGATATAAATATTTCTATCTATATAATATAGAGTGATGTAATTTGGTTATTGAAACCCTGGGATATTGATGAGAGGACTGATTGATCTAATTTATGACTGACATTTCGAAGGAATGTTAGCACCTGTGAATAAAGAAACTGCCAGGATAGGTAGAGTGGTATTCAAGAGTGCGACAAAGTGACCAATTAGGAGCTAATGCATTGATTTAAGGGAGATAACTACTTTTCTCTTTCTTATTTCGCATTTTTCAAACAAGAACTGTCAACTGATAGTTATTTTTAATCCAAAGTGAATGCTGAATTCTATAAAATACCCTTTTAGCATCCACAGAATTTATATTATTTTTCTATTTTAAAATACACATACAATGAATGACATAAATCTAGTAATTTAGCATTGAGCCATCTTCTATATCTGGAATATAGACCCCTTAGCCAAATTAATACTATATGCTAATTTTGGAGTAGTTCTATTTTTGACTCTCACATTGACTTAACTTTTTTCATTTCCTTGTATTAGCACAGACACATGGTTAATTTAATGGGTTATAATTCAATACAATTATTATTGAAATTGATGCTCAAATCACCCTGGGTTTGACCAATGGGAGGACTGGAATAAAGAGCATAGGGGAGAGAAGGGGAGTGGACTCTGTTTCATACAGGCAGTATTCTCAAATAAGTAAATATATTAAAGATAATTGAATCCAAGTTTCTTACTGTAGGGGGATAGAATTACAAATATGAAAAGGGAGAAAACTAAAATAAGCTCTATGGAGTTGGGTAAGAATAGGAATATCAATATATCAAGATTTTCAGTAGATGATTAGATATAGAAATAATCCAGATGTGAGTGAGTGAGTGTGTGTGTGTGTGTGTATGTGTATGAGACTGAGAGATAGAGAGAGAGAAAGAGAGAGTGCATATTCAGTGCTCTCTAGTTCTGTGTACAAAAAGCCGTGGAGGGGCAGGAGCACTCCAGTGGTAATGAGTGTGTATAGTAAGTACCAGTTCATCCTCCAGGCCATCATTACCCTGCTTGAAGTCCTTGTGTCCTTGTGTCAGTCTCCACATCAGCACTCTCTTTATTCTATTTGACTCCACCCTCCTTACCCTACCCACCTGCAGGGACACATTTCTCACCCTAGTCAGGCACCAAAGTTTCCACCAATAATTAGTCCTTCCAGCCAGACACATATATCACTCTTCTTAGACTTAAACATCTGACTCTTGGAGACAAGATTTGTGTTTCATATTACTCAATATTAACAATTTTGGGTGTTTTACTTTCATTTTTATTGATCCAAATATTCATCTGGAATCCTTTTTCTTCTATATAAAGATGTTCTTTTAATAATCATTGTAAAACAGATTGTCGAGATCCCATACAAAACCTCTACTGTTTTATATCCCATCCCCGCCCCGGAAGGAAATGGAGCAAATGTGAAGAAAACACCATGAATTTTCCTACAGTTTAGAAAATTGGTTTTTCTTGATTAAACATTTGTTTGTTTCTTGTAGACACTTAACTCTTTTCCAGATTCCTGTAAGTACAACCAATTTCTGATTGTTTTGGTGTTAAATAGGGGAACTGCTACTTGGATCTTAATCCACCATTTTGCTTACTTTCCTTTTCAAATGATGATATTAATTCATTTTTATTTGCAATGATGGCTAGTGTGTGTGGACTGGTTTATATTAATGTGCTCTTTCTATTTTTTCAGTTGTTTTCTTTTATCTTCTCTTTTCTGTTTTCTGTTAGCCTGACTAGATTTCTTTATAACAACTCCTCTCTTTTTTTCTCTCTATTGATTTGAAAACTATGCGTTCTAGTTCTGTTATTTTATTAATTACTCTTAAGTGTGTCATCTGTTTACTACCAGTTTTTAATGAGGGATAGTTATCTTTAAAATCTTCCTGAATTCTATAAGCTTAGAACTCTTTAATTCCCATTTAATGACCTCCTTATGCATATCAGCGCTACTATTTCAGTACTACCTTGTTTTTATACAGTTAGTGTTAATATTAGTTTAAAAATAGGATTTACATTTACTTAAATATTTTCTGGTTTTACCAGCTTGTTGCTCACATTTCAGGTATTACACTATTCAATAAATTTTCTTCTTCCCTTCTGGGGGAAGAGATGTAGGTAAATTGAATAGAGAAAATAAACTATATGATAAAGAAAAGGTAACTACACTTTTGGTGACAAGAATAATGAAGAATGTCATACAATTATTGTTATCAAAATCTGTATACCTAAAACCATTAAAATGTTTTTAACTAATGTAACATCAATTAAAAATGAATTTAAGGAAAGAAATTGTGATTAAAATTCCATCTCTGCTTACTTGGAAATATATTTATTGGTTTTCATTAAAATGATAAGTTAATCATAGAATTCTAGACCTGTATAATTTTATTTTTTTGCTATTATTCTTTTTATTCATTATTTAAATATATAATGTCCATTTTGTGTTTTTCTTTAAATTAACAACAGGCAAAACTGAATAAGGGATTCACATGTTTGCTTTGTATTAACTGCATCTCTGTAGGAGATAAATACATAAAATATAAAATGTATCATGTTAGGTTTGTATAAATGGATTTGGGATATCAAAATGTTTTGCCCTCTAAAATGTGTTTCATTGTCAGAAAGAAAAATGGCTTTAAAATATCTTAATGTATGAAAATTTTCATGTTTTATTTTCCTGGGAAATCAATTTTTGTTTTCAGTTTGTAGTTGATCCTTTGGTATGCATTATTACTTCATATAATGCAGTATCTTATTTTCTTCATGGAATTATAGTTAGGTAGCTGCAGAGTCTTTTTTCTTCTGTTGTTCATATTTCTTAAATTGTTTTCTGCATTCTTTATATCTTCTCTGTGTTACATATATTTATTTTACTCGTCTTTATATTCCAGCATATTAATTCCTTCTTGACCACTGTCAGTTCACCTGTTTAATTGTATTGTAATTTGTATTGATAATTTTTCAAATTTAAGGAACCAGATTTTTGATATTCCTAATTTCTGTAGTTTTAGCTCTTCTTTTTCTGTAAAGTTAACATTTTGTTGTAGCCCATCTTTTTATAGTTTATATAGATTTGAACACTTTCATTCTTTAAAACAACAGTTGTATGTTTTGACAATCATCCTCATCACAGAACCACATTGTGATTTTAATAAATTTATATTCTGTGGAGGGTCTAAATCTATCATAATATGAAGTCTATATTTTAATATGTATCTGTTTATCATATGTCATATATATGTATTTATACACACATATATGTATAGTATGTGTATATGCTCATATAGGTGAATTTTTATTTCTGTGTATATCTGATATTCATATATGTGTAGTCAGATTTACCTGTCATATATATTTGGTCCTGTCTTCCTACTTCCACTCTACTTTCACTCTTCTGTTCAATCTTCCATTGGTTTTATCCCTTGCTCTAATGATTTATGGGCACGTCTTATGCATTATCGATAGTGAGTCTTTGTAAGTTGTGTTTATAATAAATTTCTTCATTGTCTAGCTATAATATTTTTTAAAAAAAGAGAGGTGCAGGCAGGAATGAAGACAATCAGAGACAGGCAGGCAGGCTAGACTGGAAGAGAGAGGAAGAAGTATTTTATTCATTATATGAGGATGTCCATGTTGGTTGTCACCCCACCACCACCACCCCCAGGCATGAATCCACGTCCTTGAGATGTATGTGGGCAGTTTCTGGCAGACTTAACCATCTTGTGTTGAACAAAGACTTTTACCTTTCAGAGTTAAATTTGTCAATCTTTGGCATAGCCTGAAATCTTGGCACTATTTGAAACAAATATGTTGTTGTTGAGCTACTTTTGAAAAGATGATGTTTTGAATTTCTTACTAAAAGTTTTTCACAATTTCTTTCATGGCATGTGGGGTAAACCTTACATAAAAGCAGTACTCTTTTAATTCCACTGTGAAGGCAGTTTATTTTTGTTTTAAACTGAGTTAATGATGAAGCATTTGCTTGTGTGGGCCTGACAGAGCAATCTGTCTCTATGGGAGGCTTCCTTGGGACTACCGCGAAGTGCGAACTCCTGAAGATGCCTCCTTTTTTGCAAACCCTATAGTTAGCATACATGCAAGGTCTAGATTCTTGGATAATTTCCAATTTGGATAATGGTTCCTAAAATTCGTTCTGCAATTTGAACACATTGTAGAATATATCTCCATTTCTCTTCATAAAGTGTCCTTCAGTGTGAACACACATCTAGTGAGGTATATTTAATCTCTAGGGTAGGTGCCTTTCAGTGTGGCATATTATTTCCACCATATAGTTAAAAGTTTGTAGTATCAAAAATGTGTAGTTTCAATACATTCTTATCATGTCTAAACCACAGGGATTTACTATCAAAGTCTTCAGATAATATTACAGATAAGATAACTGATACTGAAAAAAATAGGATTATATACTAGTAAAAGCTTCAATTTCAAAGGATCAGGTCTGGATCAGCACAATTTGTATATTGAAGAAACTGGGTCTAAAGTTCAGGTTCATGCAGATGTGTAGAGATTTGAATTCCTAGGGTAGAGAGAGAGAAAATGCATACATCCAAACTGGTGGTATGCATCTTAGTAGATCATCTATAGAACTGAAATTTACTGCTAAAATGCACAAAAAAGCTACTTTGTAAAGTGCAATCCCACCTAGGTTACATACAGAAACTCAAAAATATGGGTTGGAAAATGTTATTTGTGGCTAGCTTAACAACTAAGTTTAATTGACTGCATGACCAATTCTTTAGAGATAATAGAAAAAGGAAGTCAAAATGGACATAACGAGAAGATTGTTCTGTTAATATATTTATATATTACCTATATTTCAAATTGATTGGTAATTTAAACTCAAAATTGTATTATATTCTTCCACTGAATCATTCTCAAATGCATAAGGTGAATTCAACTAGTTTTCTCACTGTATAATTTTGCTTCGACAAACAAAAGATATTTTCCTTAGATATACATTTTAGAAATCAGTCTCAGAAAAAAAATACAAACAAGAACTTCTGAAATAAATGGGACAAAGTTGCTAATTTAGAGTATTTTCTTATGCAGTTGGGCAATGTACAGAAAAAATTTTTGAGTAGAAATATTACTGGCCTATGCTCATACTTTTTCTTTGGTCTACGTAGGGCCAATTTAGCCACCATGAAATATCTTGCCTCCTTCCCTGGAGCTATGCAAAGTTTAAATAATGCACGGGGAAATAATTTGTAATCAGGTGGCCCTATATTTGAAAATAAAAAAATAAACCTGTGACCTATCTTATTTCTGATGAACATATCAAAGTGATTGTTTTAAGTCCTGTCCCATCTTTCCAGAAAGCATATATTAAAAAGGGCAGGCAGAGAAAGACTTTAAAAGGATTCGCTTGTCCTAACAGCCCATCTGTTACCTACTCCCCACAGAGCACATCTCTTTTTCTGGGGTTCCTCTCAGGTGCACTCTTACCTTAGGTAACACTCTCTTTATTGTAAGTTCATGCTGTGACCCTGTCAGAATTGCTACAGCAGGGGTGACCTTAGTAATGGCCATCCACAGCCTGCCAAGCTAACTTGGTCAGCGTTAGCTGATTAAACTTTTAACAACATCCCCTGTGCGATAAAGGGCAAAATGACAACTTTGCCCATCGTCAAGGTGTCTGTATAATAAACTAATTAGTAAACCACACAGTCTGTGGAGCTTTTAATGAGTCCTATCGGCTGGCCTCTGTAATAAAAACCCAGTCTGCCCCCTTTTGGGATTCAATTAAGGCACAGACTGTCATATGCTTGGTCTAGCTGATCAATGAATCCATTCCGACCTTTGTCGGAGCTTGTTGCAAGGTCAGTGGCAGTCGTGAAGAAAGCCAGCTTGGTGAAGGAGATATACCCAACAGCGGCCAGCAGGCTCCAAGTCCAGTTGCTAATATCCTTGTGGTCATTTGACATCAGCAGAAGTTTCTCTCATTCAAAGGTTAGCTGAAAGAGAAGACAACCATGAAAAAAATATATTGGTATCTTTTTTTTTTTTTTTTTTTTTCCCATGGAAAGGTCCCTCTGTTATTAAAAAATGATCATTACTCTGTTAACATCTACTTTTACCTTGCAGTCTCTCTTTTTCCTTCACCCAGTGGAATATACTATCCAACTTTTGTTCTTCCACATATGCCTATCGATTTAATTCTTTTCCAGATGTAAAAACAAATGTAACCTTTATGAAATAAACTCCTGCTTTTTATGATTCAAGGTGTTGAGGTGTTAAAAAAGGTATTCAATTAGAAAAGATGGTATTCTGTGTTAAAGGTCCTTGATACCAGAAATAATGTTTTTAATTAAATATTTTTAGGATTCTTTATTTGGATGCATTATAAAATTCTTCAAATGTACATCTGAAAGGGGCTTTTTTTCTTAGTAATTTGCAGATTCTTGCATTTTAAAAACTTAAAAATAGTCAAATTTTTCTAATACTTAAATGATAGCTTAATGAATTCCTGAATACATGTCTATTTTGATAATATAAGCTAAAGATAAAATATTTATAAATAGCATAGATTGTGAAATTCACAGAATTAATATTTATAGTTTCTAGAGTAATCCAGAAGACCTGTGAGAGTTAGCAAACATCATTTTATTGAGACTCAGATTGAATTGCTTTGCTGTCAGGATGTGAGACAGAAAATGTCTAAGCTAGGAAATGAGCCTAGCTGAGAACTCAACAGCCACATCCCAGAGCAGCAAGATAGAGAACTTAGGGGGTATCACTATCTTTACCTTGATATTAGGTAAAATATGTAAGAGCTACCTGACATTTTAGAGATTTAGGTATCTTTTTTTTTTTAAACAAAGGTGCAAGCAGGAATGAAGGTGAGTAGGCAGGTAGGCAGCAGCAGAAAGAAAGGAGGAAGAAACGTCTTTATTTTCTTTTTATTTAGTTGTTCGCACTGGTTGGCTCCCTCCCTCTGGGACCTGGAGGTGGCCTTGTTCCTTTGGAGACTGCTCCACTGGGATGCACCTTGATATCTTTTTTAAAAGTCAGGGTTCCACAGTTTATTATTTTCCACCAAATAGATATATCTGTTCAAATTAAGTTAAAATTATATTCAAATAGAAACACTTTAAGTTCAACAACTTTAAATAAATTGTAAATATATATAGTGGGGAGTTAAAAGTGAGTCATCTATATCTTTGAGTACCATTGATGTAATCTCTAAATATTAAAAGATCCTCTAAATATCATAAGATCCAAAATTCTCTTATATAGCTATAAGATATGTAATTATCAAAATATTCACTACAGAGTTCATTTGAATAAGAAAGAGTTGTGTAAAAACTCAGTGCCCAATTATAGGGGACTGCACATAATAAATGTGTTCATTTGTTAAATATTATGCATTCTTAAAATGATGATGTAGAACCTGTAATCATAGACAAGGAAAATGTTCATAATATCTGAGGATACCACTGTGGATAACAATTATTCTATTTTATAATATCTATTTCATAATATATGTCCATATAAACTACATGTATATGAATATATACACATAAATTTACATTGATGTGTGTAAATATACAAGCATAGGTACAGACACACATATGCATAATATCTATTGTATAATAAAATGTATAAAACAAAGAGTCCTTTTAGTTTTTATGCTTTTAATATCTTATTTTTTTCTAATGGTCTCTATATACTGTTTTCTTCAGGAGAAAAGAAAGGGGTATTTCTATAAATTGTATTGAGTGAAGTAAAAAAATCAGAAGATACACAAAAACAGGGATGTAATTTTAAGAAGTTTGTGAATTATATTTCAGTTAATTATATTTCCATTTAACTTTTTCCTATAATACTTTTTTATTTGGGTATTTAGTCACACAAAATAAATATCGATAATTTAGCTTGAGAGTTAATATATTTTACATGAAATCTTTTCTATATTAAACATTTAAATAAACCACTCAAGGAACCAGAATACCAGCTTTCATAACTGAAATAAACTATTGAAAAATTCCCTCAATTTTATTTTTGGAAGCTGAAGTCAGAGGGACATCTTTTATATTGGGGTTATACTTTTAAGTACATATAGTATACAAAATAAACATTCTGTGATTTTTTTTGTGGTTTGGATTTGAGATGATTGTGCAGGTAGAAAGTGATTGAAATCATCTTGATTTTTGAATTCTGGATTTCCAAGTTTTTGTCTGCTGAAGACCATCCCTGGCTTTACACTTACCTCCACTGCTCAGCTCATAGATATTGTACACCATGTGGAAACAAAACTACAACCTGAGGGCTCATTGAGCAGGCAGATTTATACTGTCTGTGTACTAACTTAGAATGAGCATAAGTCTAAAAATAAATATTTCTTTAAATTCTCCTCAGAACTCAAATTCAAAGAATGTATCCACTTAGTTCCAAGACACAAGATAAAGAGATATGTCCTGTGTCCTTTTATATCTTGTGTTTTTCACTAAAAATATAGGACTTTTAGAAAGCAAGGGTAATGCCCATTGGGATTTTCACTAAAAATATAGGACTTTTAGAAAGCAAGGGTAATGCCCATTGGGATTGACAGATCCGCTTATGAATAAAATATACTTCAAATTGCCTCATCAAAATGTCTTCATAGACATTTGTTTAAGAACTGTAAACATTCTGTTGTGGTCAGGAGAATTGATATTGGGAGATTGGAGGAGGCAAGTGAGGTGGAATGTGGAGGGAAACATACTTCCCATACTATCCAAACTAAATTTATCACATAATTGACATCAAATTATGAGCTGATAGTCTATTTCCAGGTCCCAAATTCCTGACAATTTGGCCAGAATTAAAGATTTATGTCTATGGAATCTATGACCTCCTAACAAGGTTGACTTTTAACATAAATCATGATATGTTTTTAATTAATGCAGGGATGTCCTAATGTTTTTAACCTGTGTGCTATTCATGCATACTCTAAAAATATTTTACAGAGAAGTAAAATGTAAAATGAAATGTATATCTTCTAATAGAAGAGATAAAATGAAATGTAAAATATGCAATTGAAATCAGACAGAAAAAGAGTGAGGAGAAGGGACCAAAGAACAAACACAATGTGAATAAAACATTAAAAGTATACTAAGTATATATACAAATGTATCAATGACCATTTTTATGTAACTTATCTAACTCTGCCTATGGAAAAAAATGGCAAATAATAAAAGAAATCAGGTCTACCTTGGGAAATAAAATGAATCACAAGTTAAAAATTTAAGACTGCACCTAAAGGTGCATTTCTGTATATTATAAAATTATATATATGCATATATATATGCTATAAAGTTCTTAAAGAACTAGAATAAAAACATTCCAAATTCAGTAGAAGAAAGGAAGTAATAAAAATTAGAGAATAAACATAAAATAATGAAAAAGATAGTTAAAAAATCAATGAAACCAAAAACAGCTTCTTTTAATATATAAACAAAATTGACAAATTTTCATCCAGACTCCCAAAAATATAGTAAGCACAAATAAAATCAGAAACAAAGGAAGTTATAATAGGTACTTTAGAAATGCAAAAGGTCATACAAGAGTATTATGAATACCTATAAGGTAACAAATTGGATAATCAATAGGAAATGAATAAATTCTTAGAACATTGCAAGGTAAATTAGAAAGAAATGGAGAAATCTTAAAAGACTGATAATGAGTAAGGAAATTAAAGCAGTAATGAAAATCCTCCCCAAAACAACCCCAGGACCAGATGTTATGACTAATGAATTCTACCAAATTTAATAAAAGTAATACCAATCCTTCTCAAATTCTTCAAGAAATTTAAAAAGGAAGGCAAGCTTCCAAGCATATCTATGATGTCAACTTTATCAACTCTAAACCAGACAACTTATCAGCAAAAAAGGGAAATTATATATCAGTATATCTGGTGAACATAAATGTAAAAATCCCCAGCAAAATGCTAGTGAATAGTATCCAACAACTCATTAAAGAAATCATGCATCATGATCAAATGGGAGATTATCATTGATAAACATATCTGATAAATAACTGGATTACAAATATACTAAAATGTATCAAACTCAATAAGGAAACAAACACCCCAATTAAAAAATGGGCAAATGTCTGACACCTCACCAAAGATGTCCAGATGACAAATAAACATGGTGTTCAACATTATTTTCCATCAGTAAAAATGTAAATTAAAATAAAATCTTTCAACACACTATTAGTATGACTAAAATCCAGAACACTTACAAAACCAAATCCTGATGAAATATGGAACAACAGAATTTCCATTTCTAGTAGGAATTTATTGCTGGTGTGAATGAAAGCTAATACAGCTCCTTTAGAACATAACTTGGTAGTTGTCAACAATACTAAACCAAGTCTGATCGTAGGCCCCAGTACTTACCCTCCTACATATATACTGAGTTGAATTGAAAACTTATATACACCCAAAACGTGCATGTGAATGTTTATAGCATCTTTTTCATAATGACCCCCAAATGGAAGCAATCAAGCTACTTTTCCATAAATGAGAAGGTAAAGCAATGAATGGGTAAACTGTAATGCATCCATGAAATGACATACTATTTAACAATAAAAATAAAGGGACTATCGAGATAAGCAAAAACGAAAATGATACCTTGGCAATGGCAAAATATAGATACAGTAAAAAGATTATCATTTGCCAAGATAAGAGGGAGAAAGAAAGGTTTGAGTAGGCGAAGCACAGAAATCTTTTAGGGTGTGAATCTAATTTATAAGTAAAGTGGCACACATGCATTGTCAAAACTCACATATCTTTCATCAAACAGTGGACTTCAATGTTTGGAAATTTTAAAAAGTCATTTAGGAGTTCAGGGATAATTGGGTGGAATACAGATTGAGATCAGATAACCTACAAAAAAAAAAAAAACCACATAAAATAACCTCCATGAAAGTGTTGGGAGCAAATGGTGCTGACTCATAACTTTGGAAATGAATGGATTCTATAAAACTGAAGGCAAAAGGAGCTGCTCACAGCAACATAATAACATGATGAAATCTATTCCCATGGGGGAATATGGTTCTATAACCACCGTACATATACACTGAAAGTAGTGTGGTGAATGGTGGTGAATGGTGGCACCCAGCTTCTTACTGTTGTCGGGGCAGCTTATAGACAAGCAAGTAGAGATGAATAGAGTGATCTAAATGAACTAGAGTCAGAGACATAAGTGTGAACATAGGTTTATATTAATATTTATATATAGCTACATGGGGATATATATATACATACACAATATGGACTTAGATAGGCATCATTCATTATTCTGTCAGTTGATAATGCAGAAAAGTGGTGGCATCATAGTAGCAATGAGCATATCTTACCCATATCTTCCGGAAACCATTCTCTAATAAACTAAGGGTCTCTTGGTGAAATGGCTTATTATTCTAGAACACGGTACATAGAATGATCCTGGAGCATCTTATAGCACTAAAAGGTAAAGAAATGCAACTAAAAACAAACCAAAATTTAAAAAATGATGGGGTTATGTCAAAGGGACACAGGACTCAACTGAAGAATCTCCAATAGCCAAAGATGAGACTAGGAAGTATATCTTTTATCGAATTACACCCTAACATATAAAATGTCTATGATTCTCTGCTATTATAAATGAATGAATGGGAGAGAGTAGAAAAATATCTCACTGAAAGGAATTCCAAGTAAAGTATGCAAATTATCCACTCTCAGGAAGTACATAGAATCTAATCTAAGTGTGGGATGGGCATAATGACTTCCTTCCGAAAAATACGTTATGGAGAAAGGGTCAGTGTAATATTGCAGTGGAGAAAACTAACAAGCATGACTGTAGTTGGTAATTAAGGTTATTGACAGTGGTTAATCATGGTGATATACTTTACCCTTGATATACTATGATGTGAGGGGAAGGACACATTAGCTCTATGATCTTTCACTCAAAATCCGTAACTCGAATATCATCCTGAGAAAATTATTCAAATCATTCCAACATTGTATAAGTACTCTCAAATTATAATTCTCTGAATACCTCAAATAAATAATCCTCAAATATACCTCAGATGATCCTCAAAGTCATCAAGGCCAGGTAAGAAACTGCCACATTAGCAGATGCTTAAGGCATGATCGCTAATATCAAGTGGAATCCTAAAGGATACCCTAGAATAGAAAAGAGCATTAAGTAAAAACTAAGGACATCTTAAGAAACTATGGATTTCTTTAATAGTTATGTATAAGTATTGGTTCATTAGTTGTGACAAATATTCCCTATTAGGGTAAAATGTCAGTAATACAGTGAACTGGGTATAGAATTTGTGGGAATTATCTGTCATATTTTCACAACTTTTCTGAATATCTAAAACAAAATATTTTTAATAGAAAAAATTTTAGAATTTTAGAAAAAATTTTAGAAAAAAAATACACTGTAGTAGAAAGGTAGGAAATGAAATGAGAGAGAGAAAAAGGGGTCAGATTAGGAATGCCTTGAAGACCATAGTTTAATAGAGATACTGTGTGCTTTGTTGAAGTATTTGGTGATGTATGATTTGATTTCTGTTTTTTAAAGACTATCTGACATCTATGGGGCATACAGATTTGAGGAAAGAAAGAGTCAACAAAAGGAGAACTATTTGAAGGCTAATACTATAATCCAGAGGGAAGATCCTTGTGACCTTGTCAAGGCCACCTAAGGAAGATGATGGTTGATTAAATATGGAATGTGAAAGACAGGGTTCATGGATGATGCCAAAGGTTTTTGTTTTGAGCAATAGTGTGGTATATCCTGTTATTGGGGTATTAAAGAAAAAGATTGTTTAAATTTGAGGTGGTCAAATAAATATAACAATCCGGTTACACATTATGACACCCTTCTTTACACAGAGAGGAAAGGCATAGAAGTGTTAGGAAAATTTCTAAATCTTACACACGTGAAATAATCAGAGCTGAGACATCTCATGACTCCAAAACATGTCATCTTAGCATCATCCACTTGCTTCTGATCTATATTCTCTCCACCACAGAGGAGAAAGCATTTCTCTGTAAATTTCCAAGGTAAAGTGCCTGTGTCTCTTGACCAAACACTCTTTCAAACGTAGATACAAAATGCTTTTTGAATGAGAAGAAATATAATTTCAGAATCTATTGTTACCTTCTATGGGCTTTAAGGACTCACAGCTGAAGATGCTTAACTATTTACAAAAAGGGAGGAGGAAATTTCTTTCCATCTGGTAGTAAAATAAATATGGGACTTGGTTTATGTCTTTGGTTCACACTCCAGGGTCACATTATGACCTTCATGAACCCTAGGCCCTTTTGACTTTGTCTATCAAACAAGTATGAAAATTGCATTTTACAACAGAGTTGATATAATAATATATTAATACCAATTATGTTTTGCCTCAGGCACTGGGTCTCAAATCCAGGTCTGTAAGCTTCACATGGCCGCACTTAGCTGCCTTAACCTCCTGAGCCACAGGGGGTGTGCTTATGTCAATGTTTTTCCCTACTGTGCAGACAGTAAGTAAATACCAACCCTGTTTGTATTAGTGTAGAAAGGCATGTTCTCAGAGTTAACATGTTGATCAATTCACAATGTAAGTTACCCCAAACTATAGGTTCTAGACTTTTTTTCAAATGGGGGGTATTTCAGTTCATGAGGATAGTATATAAAAACAGTAGTGTGAAATAGATTATTAAAGCATTTTCCCAAATATTTTTATGTATTTTCTTAATGAGGGATGATTCTTGTGGATTCAAGTAGTAGTTTAAAGACAGACTTTTTTTCCTTTTTTTAAGATTGTTAGTGTTCTTCATATTAGTCTCAAATTTTTATTGTACTCACTTTATTATGAGTATTGTTATAATGTTTTTCTCTAGTTATCTCGGCATTAAAAGGAATTAGACTTAAAAAACTATTTGTAATTGTGCTTTTTTCTTCCTTGTCCAGGTTTATGTCAATGCTTTCTCAATTTTTATCTTTTATAACATATTTATGATACATTTCCTGTTCTTTTGAGGCTTGTAATAAGCTAAAATATGTTTAAATAGCTCAAGCCTTTGGTCTTTGCCTTAAATATGCTAAAGCAAGAGAAATATTCTTTATTAATACTTTACCTTTATAAGCAAGTCATCACATAGAAAGACCAACACATTAATTAATTAATACATGTACCTAGAGGAAAATTTAACTGTTGAAATAATTAATGTGGATGTGTCTTTGAATATTTGAATTGAATTTTATTATTAAAGTTGCTAGCAAATTTTAATCTGTAGTCTGGAAAAAGATAGTACTTGTAAGTGTTTTATTCAGTTGAGCTGAGAATTCTGGATAGCTAAGGGTTTGTACTTTTGCTGCAAAAATGTATTTTAACCATTTGAGATGGGAATAAATTTAGAGACAGTCAATGCATTTTTAAAATAGAATTAATATTTTGTGGCTTACATGAGGTGATTATTTTACACACTATTATATGTTCTTATGAATATATATTTTTTATTTTGTTTTTGATTTTTTAGTATTTGTGAGATAACTTTGTTTTACAAAATAATATTATCCCATATGTTCAGGTTCCCCATTTCTCAAATATACATATCAGTATAGCCTGCCCATCTCCAAGTTACAGAAAGTTCTTTACCACTGTCCTTTGGACCCTGCCACCACTTGACCCCACCTCCCTACTGATAACCTTAGTTCTATCGACAATCTCCAAGGGTTGATTTTGTTTATTCTGTTTTTTTTGCTTTGTCTGTTCATATTCCACCATGAGTGAGATAATCTTGTATCCATCTTCCTTCTTTTGACTTACTTCACTTAGCATCATCCCCTCGTGTTTCATTCTTGTTACTGCAAATGACAGAATTTCATCTTTTCTAAGAGATATGTGTTATTCCATTGTGCATATAGATCATGTTTTCTTCATTCACTGACAATGGGCACATAGGTAATTTCCAGTTCTTGGCTATTGTAAATAAATTTGTAATAAACATGGGGGGAGCATATATCTTTGAGAATTTGTGCTTTTGTGTTTTGGGGGTAAATGCCTTGAAGTAGGTTGATGAGATTTCCTTATTCATTTCAGAATATATTTTGATGATCCACTAAATGGATTTGATTTGTTTTATCCATATGCAAAGTCATCAGATAATTATACTTTACAAAATGTTGCAATACTGCTATACACAGCATTAGATGAGGCAGGAGAAAGTAGTTTGGAAATAAAATTTATTCTTAAGTTTGTATGTTTGGTTGCTATCAGAATTGAAAAATCAAGTGTGTTAAAGGGAAATAAATAAGATAAGATGCGATAAATCTGTTGATATGCCATTTGAATTCAAAGTATATGATACAGATAGATAGGTAGATAGATAGATAGATGGGCAATATAATTGTTTGTATCCTTCTACCTGGATATATCCAGAAAATTTATTTTTGGTTTGGTCAGATAGAATAGATTTTTGCAAAAGATCCCAATAACTACAATGTTGCTGATAATGTTGACTGTGAAACATCAATGAAAAATACATTTTAAAGTGTACACAGCTTATATTTAATCCAGTGATGAAAGTCATCTGTGTTTAAGAAAAAATGGAAAATATGCAGGCGGTTCATTAAATAATATGGAACATGCAACATTGAACATAGTAATATTTATGTTTGAAAGGTATATTTTTTCCCTTTTCATTTTTTCTTGAATTCTTGAATCCTCTCTAATCAGGTATCACTTCTTATGCTCCTCTTTTTTTGAAATTTCTTGCACCAAAATCACCAGTTCTTCCATGTTGGTAAATCAAATGGTCAATTCTCAGTCTGTCTCTTCACTTGACCAATAAATAACATTGGATGCCATGTCTGACTTCCACACACTCAGCTTTGGGACCAGAACTCTTAAATGGAGTTCCTCAGAAACTTGGTTTAGGCTCTTTCCCTTCTCTCCCAACATGAACTCATCCTGCAGGATATTCTTAAAATGCCTACTATGTGATCCAACCTGAACTTCTCTCTTGAATTGAAGTCCCATATATCTGTCTGGACACTAGCTAGTTCCACTGAGTAGCTCCTAGAATTCTGAGTCTTGGTATATTGAAAATTAGTTGCTTAATCTTTCCAAACTCCCTTCATCTGTAGTGTTCCTTGTCTTTAGGCAAACTCTGCAATTCCAATGTTTGAGGCCAGAAGTAACTCGGAAGAATCAATACCCTTCTTGTTATCCCTCATTTCCAAAGAATCAGAAAATTTACTAAATCTCTGTCTAAAATATATCTAGAATCTTGTTCCAAATCCCAACAACTAAATTGTTCCAATTCATTGTCATTTCTTCCAGATACTAACACAAAATTTTCTCTCTGCTTTCTCTGTTTTTGTCAGTTTCTTCTAAAATCTGTTCTCCACAAAGCAGAGAGAAAGAGAAATTATTCCAAACTTGGAAAAGTCAGATCATTTTTTGATTTAAAACCCTCTAGTAGCTTTACATTTCACGTGATGCCCTATCCATCTTGATGATCACAACTTTCTCATCGTATCTATTTCTCTCTTGCTTACCTTCTTCCAATCTCTTTTTCTCCTTTGTTATTTCTTAGCATCAGATATACTTCTAACCCAGAAATGTTATAATTACTCTTTTCTTTGTTGTGGTACTCTTTCCAGACAACTGCCTGCTTCACTCCTTCACCACATATCATTTAAATGTTCAATCAAGCATCTGCTCCTTGACTTTCCTATTTAAAACTAAACTCCTCTGGCACTGTAATTCTCTTCAGCACGTACTACATTCTTAGGTGTGGATTTATTTTATTTATTATCTGCACCCTTCCATACTAGAAAGTGAGCCCCATAGGAAACTTATTAAAGTCTGTCTTATTGCTATATCCCTAATGTATGGGACAGTAGAAAATGAATTTATAGATCCATTGGGTATATTACTATTTGAGTAGTTGCAGCAAAATTCTAAGTCTGTACTGGTATCAAAAGAATACAATGCATTGTTTCTGGAAGTAAGCCAGTTGATGAGAATTTAAGATAGAATTATAATTACAATAACATGGATTAGGTTAAACTGATGAGTAATCAGAAAATTATATTTGTTGAAAACACCTGAAACTTGACAATATTACAACACAATATTATTTTAAAAGAAATATTTAATAAAAAATTTTATATGTTGATTTCCTGTTAATGTTTCTAGTGTTTCTGATCTGCATTTTAACAAGCATATAAGATGATTCTGTTGCAAATTATCCAAACCATTCATTGAATAAGTGTATTAGAAGAAGAGGAAAAGCTGAAAGAAAACTTCTAGAGTTTAAGGGAGTAAGTTCACATTTTCATTAAGACTGACTATGAAAGTCTGTGATTAAATAACAGAATTAAAAATTAGATTTAGAATTAGGCAATCCTTTTCTTCTTCATCGAGACTGATAAACTGAGGAAGATAGACTTCTTTTTTTCTGGAAGCTTTTAAAAATAGATTCCCATCTTTCTGGACTGATTTTTATGATAGTCTATTTTAAGATAACAGATTAGTCCAAATGAACTTGCATTGTTCTTTTCAAGTGCTGTACTCATGACCTTTAATCTTTTTAACAGCAATGAAGGGATAGAGTATTGTTCTGAGGAAAGTATCAAGTTGAGATCATTGATAATAGGGTCAACTTTTGAGTAACAAGTTAATCAAATACAATTGTTCTTTTAAGTTAGCTCTCTGCATGTATTCTTAATGATTCTCATTCTCTCTCATTTTCTCCCACTCCCTCCCTTCTTTTGCTCTCTCTCTTCTCTTTAATCAAGGTATATATTCTAGAGCTAAAATATGACAGACACTCTGAAAGGCTACAATTTTTACCTTTTTAAATTAATAGTATATTTTACTTTTCTCAATCAGAGATTAGATCTGAGGTCTATACCTACTACAGTGTAATAGAAGAAGGTAGCAAAGAGGAGAAATTAAGAAAAACAGCAATTTTTTTCTTGTTATTTTTCCATGACATTTTCAAATATTCCTGTACTGTGGTGTGAATACCAAAATAGGATCTTAACTCATTTCAAAATATCAGCAAGCTAAATATTTCCTTTGTTTCCTGAAGTGCATTTTAAAGTAAACAAATATGTAAATGAAAAAATATGGTCAGGATTAAATTCTGAAAACTATCAGTTTCCTGTTAAAGAGCTCTAACACAAATGTTTGGCCATTTCTTCTTAACATTTTCAAATCCACGTAAATACAAATAATACACCTCAATTTCCAATTATATCAACTATTTCAGAAACCAGGAATAGTGAGTTCGTTCCTGTGTATGCAGTTGAGACAGGTTTGCCTGTGAGATACTCAACACTGTAAGAGGAGAAACAGCTGCAGAATTTGAAGTGATGAAAACATTTTAATTTTAAACTTACAATCCTGTCTTAAGTCTTCAATTAAAAAAAAAAGAAACTGAAAGCCATCAAATATATGATGCAATGGCTCTTTGTTTTCAGATCTCTGGAAACTCACGAGATAGCATAGTCCCATTTAAAAAAAAATTGGGCAAATTTGATACTTTTATCATTCAAAGCTAGGACTTATTTATTTCATTTCTTCTCTCTTAGATGATGTTTGAAGCATGAGCTGAAGATTTGTCTACATGTACTTGATGTAGAGGCCTGCCTAAATTGGGACCCTGTTTTATCCTTGTGACTTGAGTATGGATTCAAACTCTCTTTATATTTTATTTGTAATTCAAGTGTAAGAAATTCAGAGCTGCAAATAGTATTGAATACACATGACTTGTCTCCAAACACTCTATAAAATCCTATAAATGACATTTAAAAAATAAAAAATAGTTGAACAGAAATATCCATTAAATATAACTTGAAAACAATATAATAGTATGTTGATATCTTATATGAAACAGCAATTCCTTGTCAAAACACTGAAATGAACAAGAAATGTGCTATGATAATTTAAAATTTTATTTTTTTCTATTGATGATTTTCAGGTAATTTAAGAGTTTGTCAAGTAAGATAAATACACTAGGCAGCAATTTTTTTCAAAATTAATATTTATAGAGGTTACATTGCTTTATAAAATAATGTAAACCCATATATGTGTGTTCCCCATTCCTCAGATACATGGCAACTACCCTTAACAAAGGTTCTTCACCATTCTCAGTTGGACCCCACCCCACTTTGCCCCCAAACCCTATTCTATTCCCTATTGGTAACCTCAGTTCTATAACAATTTCTGTTGAGTCTGTTTCTTTGCTTTGTTTCTTTATATTCCACAGATGAGTGAGATCAACTGGTATTTGTCTTTCTTTCTTATTCTTACTTATTTCACTTAGCACAATAACCTCTAGTCCCATCCATCTTGATTCAAATGACAGGATTTCATCTTTTTAAAAGGGTTCCATAATATTCCATTGTGAATGTATACATCTTCTTTATCCATTCATCTGATAATGAAACTTAGATAATTTCCATTTTCTGGCTATTGTAAACAATGCTGCAATAAACATGGAGGTACATATATTTTGTGTCTTTTGGATAAATGCCCAGAAGTGGAATGATGGATAATACGGGATTGCCATTTTCAGTTTTTTGAGAAATTGCGATACTATTTTTTCATAAAAGTTGCATGAACTTACAATCCCACCAACAGTGTAAAAGTGTTCCCACTTATCCCCATACTCACCAACATTTGTTGTTTCCGGACTTTAAACAGCCAATCTCATAGGTGTAAACAGCCAATCTCATAGGTGTAAGATGATGTCTCATTGTTGCGAATTGCATTTCCCATAGTAACAAGTAAGGAAGAACATCTTTTCTTTATGTCTGTTGGCTAGGCAGCAATTTTTCTGGGTAGAAAGTTTTAGTGTGACTAAAAGTTTGTTCTAAAAAAAGATTATTAACAGGAAGGGCAAAATAGAATGCAATATATAAATAAATTCAAATGACAAAGCTTTATTGCCCTTAAAATGAATTTTTAGCAGCCTAAGTACAGGTCAGAGGGTATATACATTGAAAATCTTAACAAAAGCAATAAATACATTATAAAAATACCTTTGCACTTCAGCAGTTATTTCACATTTTTATTCCTTAAAACAAATACTCATATTGTCATTACTTGCATTTTAAAAACCGAAAGCTCATACTGGCTAAATTTTTCTAATCTATTAATTTAAAATAAATTAATTTACAATTTAAAATAAGATGATGGCTCAGTCTGAATGCTCCTTCTTTATATCCTATTCCTAGCTGGTGACCTATTATGGGTGCTTCTCTTATTATGCTGTTTCTCAGATCTTTATTTCAGACCTATTTATTTCTCATGAATAATAAAGTCTTTTGTTTTATATTTAAAACCTATTACAACTATTAAGATAGTGATATTAATTAAAAGAGATACATTTACTTCATTCTTACTGCCACATTATTTATAACAGCCCAAAACTGGAAACAACCTAAGTATCATCAGACGAATAGGCACAGAAAATGTGATATATATACACAAGGGAATTCTATTCATATGGCATGGTGGAACTAGAGAGAATTCTGCTTAGGGAGATAAGCCTGAAGGAGAAAGGGACATCATAGGATTTCACTCACATGAGGTATAAAAAGATATCAAGCAAATAAATGAACCAAGTCAAACAAAAAATAGACTTTTAACCTATATATCAAATTTGTGTTTATCATAGGGGGAGAGAATGGGGTGTGGACAAATTGGGGTTAATTATATGGTGCAGGAAAAATCAAATTGTTGTGATCAGCTTAATGTATCATATAAGATACTGATTCACGATGAAGCACAACTTAAACCCTCATAATGTTATAACACAATGTGCTTTCAATAAAATAAAATAAAAATAGTTGAATAGTTGTCTACCTCTGGTCTATATAGAGGTGAACCTGACCAGCCCCTTTTGAGAGAAGGATTTGGCCCCTCACTCTGAACAGGGTACATTTCTACCTCCATGAAGGAACTCGTGAGTAGACATTTTGACCCATACCTGGATGTGGTGGGAACAGTTCAGTTGAGCTCACATAGCAGTTCCGTCTCTCCTTTGGACTAGCTTTCTTTCTCTTTCCCTTTAGAGTAGTTAATCCCTGGTCAACATCATTGTCTCAGTGTATATGTCTGTCAAACCAGAACTGGCCCATAATTTTTTGAGTTAATGAGACAAGATAGAATCCTGGAGATTTCTTTCACTTTTAAGCCTGAGATGAAACAAGTCAACCATCCAACTCTGCCTCCTTACCTTGACACCAAGGAGAAGTTTAACTAGGCAATCTGGCTCTCCTGTGCAGACCCTCATACCTGCTGGTTTCTTTCTCTTTTCTTTCTATTGGTTAAACATTGGTTTGCAATACTACATAGTTTCCAGAGGGTAGTTTCATACCTCGATAAATGTGTATACCACCAACACACCCACCAGCAAAGTGCTAGGAACATTCACTACTATCCAATAGACCCTTCTATTCGTTCTCCTATGCCCAATACCTTCCCCTCTGGTAACTGAAAAGCTGTACAGAAAAAGTAACCATCAAAAACAAAAATACAATCCACTAAGTGGGAGAGGATATTTTGCACATCATACTTCTGACAAGGAGTTAATATCCAAAATATATAAAGAATTTGTACAACTCAACAACAAAAAACAAGTTATTCAAAAAGTGGGCAGAAGATGTGGAGGCTCATGAAAAAATGCTCTACAGCACTCACTGTCAGAGAAATGCAAATCTAAACTACAGTGATCTATCACATCACAACTATGAAAATGGCCTATGTCCCAAAGACTGTGAAACAAGTGTTGTCAAGGTTATGAGAAAAAGGAAGCTTCACGTACTTTGGTAAGAATGTAAATTGGTGCAACCTGTTTTTTTGTTCTTTTTTAACCTCTATAAAATTTTTTTCACCATTCTAAAAAAAGCTTTTTTTATCCTTAGTGGTGTCTCACTAAGTTATGAGGCCCTTGACCCTTATAACAAGTCATTTGTACCCACTAGAGAGTGGATTCTCTTCGCCCCAGAAACCCTTAGATTCTGAGTAATAATAGGCCTTTTCATAACTCTTGGTGCCCCTAAGGTATGATCACTTTCAACATCCACATCAATTTTGGGTGAGAGTTTGAGGATATTTATCTTTTCAGACCACCTGCCAAAAGTACGAAAAGTCTCAAGAGTGAGACAGCAGAACATTACACTGAGGGTCAGGTCATTCTGAGCTTGGGGTCTCATTCAAGTAGTATCCCAGTATAAAACCTGACCTGTAACATCCAGTAGAGCTTGCTTTTGTGTTAATTTTGTCATCTTAATTTTGTGCAGTCTTTGTCTGTCTGAGGAGTTTGAATTAACACTGTCCTGATTCTACTTGTTGCTTCCCTCTACTCTTGGATTTACCAGTGTAATTCCATACGTCAGATTGATGAGTACTCATAAGTCCCTAACTCTTATAGTTCACGTCCCTCTACGAAAACCACCATGCTGGAAAGGATTGTTGATTTATGCATCATACATTCCATTTCCCCATGGTAAGGGAGTATCTATCATAGATATTTATAACATTATTTGTGTGCACCCTCTGCACACCCAGTCTAAATCCTATATTCTTATGTTACGTCGTTTTGTTTTTGAGCTTTTTTATTTATTTAAAAATTTTTTACTAAAGGAACATTGCACCATAACAAATATATTATACTGGTGGTGGTGGTGAACTTATTTATGTATTAAATACAGATGTTGATTTGCTATGATGCACATTTAAACCTACAGAATGTTCTGATGCAGTGTTCTCACATGTCTTTTGTCTGCAGACACTGTCCACTTTCTTGTTCCTCTTTTATTTTCTCTACCAATCCTGGCAAAACTCTTAGTGTAATTAAATTGAACTCTTTACCTAACCCACCTAGAGTCCTCTGAACCTGGACATGGCTCTCTATCTCAGTTTAAATTTATGAACATTCATTTCAAATGATTATTAATGTCCTCTCTGCTGCATTATTCTGATTCATACCTCCAGTACTTAAATACTATAAATTCTTTCATCTTAAAAAGAAAGACTTCTCAATCGATTTCTCTCCAGCTATTATACTGTTCTTCTGCTCATCTTTAACAGAAAAAGTCTTAGAGTTGTTTACATTTTCTGTCTCCAATGCCCTTCCTCCCATTTTCCCTTAAATTCACTTCATTCAGGAACTTGATTCCACAATATACTGGAAATGATTTTATTGAGCTTACAAGTGAAATCCATGCTGTTAGAGTCTAAAATTCTAGTATCACTATTGATTGTTTTCTTTCTCTTATTACCCACATCTCGGAAGTTATCAAATTCTTTTGCTCTGATTTCAACATATACAGAGTTTGACCTTCAACATCCAGAATAATCCTCTGATCCAGCCACAATCTCTCTGATTTCTAAAGCTCCTTACTCATCTTTCTATTTTTCCTCTCTGTTTCCATTAGCAGATTTTCAATCCAGAAGTCAGAGCTATGATTTTGAAACCCAAGTAACTTATATCACTTCTTATTTAAAATTCTCAAAAGACCTCTCTCTCTTACCTACACACACACACACACACACACACACACACACACACACACACACACACACACACACACAACCAGTTTCTACAAGAGCCTAAAGGCCTTTTATGACTTGCATGCCAACACTCTTTGAAGTAAATCTTCTATTACTCTTACTTGCGTTCGCTTCCTTCCAACCTGTTGAAAATCTGATATATCTTTGTCACCTTAACCAAGCTTTGGTCAATATCACTTGTCAGTGAGTTCTAAGAGCATTCCTTTTAAAATAACAACCTTCTTATGTAACCCTGTCTTCTTCCTGTGTCTTACCTTTTCATTTAGTTTTTACCTTTGATATGTTGTTTTATGTTTACACATATATGTATGTATATATATATTTGTGTGTATGTATTCATGTTTCCTGTTGGTAGAAAAAATACTATCATAATAGGAGGAATCTATATTTCTGAGACATAGCAGATGCTAAATAAATAATTATGAATCAAATTGTATTTACTAATAGAGTTCTTAGAAAAATTTTCTTAATCTTTCTACAAATTTTAACAATCTAAGAAACATTCAATATTATTTTAATAACTATGCTAAACATTTCCTGCAAAGACCCCTGAATAAGACAGAAGAGGTAGAAAATGCAAATTATTTTCAAAATGAGGGAAAAATGCAAGTTAATGTAATATCTCAAAATAAGGACATTCTATAAATAGAACATATACAATAATTTCAAGACCTATGTACAAATTAATGGAAAACTTCAGGATAATCTGAGTTGTTTCAGAAATTAATGGCCAAAAATCTGATGAGTTTTAATTAGTCCGTCACTCTAACACTTCATGATTATGGAAAATTAGTTGAGAAAACTGCTAGTGATTTTTTTCTCAGACAGCTGCTTTAGTTTCAGAATATTGTATGTATGTATGTGTGTGTGAGTGTGTGTGAATTTTGGTGTTTAAAGGAGAAGTGATCCATTTCTTGTCAAGCAAATTGGGTTATTCTAGGCTTTTATTATTAGTTAGGGGACAGACAGAATTTAGTTTACTTTAAAAAAATGTCATCTTCATGTTTCACGATGTTCAAGTTCTTTGCTTAATGTTTGGAAGAGTGCCAAAAGGCTGTTATCAAATTTGTCCTATGTTAATATTAAAGTATGGGTGTATTCATCTTATAGTGACCTTTTTCCTTGAACTTAAAGCTAGAAAGGAGATGCTGCCTCTTTTGTAAGCAACTTTAAGGCAAGGTATCACACAGCATTCAAATATAAGCTTTTATCCAGTTAATCATCAAGCATTACCCACTTTCATCAATGTTCAGGAGCTTAAGTCCAGGATTACTCATCCCCCCAAAAGCTAAATATGAAAATCACAAGTATAGGTCCAAACAATAGAACTTTTATGCCATGATAATTAGAAAAGGAACCTATTATCCAGGATTATAATTAGTGACTAACATATTAAATTACCTTTAACATTTACCTTAAACCCTGGATTTCTGGAAAACCAGCAAGGTTATGAATGCCATATTAGTAATCTTTAATCTTTATTACTGCTGTGGACAGAATTTTAATGATTTTTAAATAGGCAGTGGTCACTAACATATCCCTATTAAAATAAAAAAAATCTCATAAAAAATTAAATGGATTAAGACTTCAAATGTACCATCATCAAAAGTATTATCTAATTATGGAGTTCAGTGAGCAGGCCAAGTGAAATGGTTGGTAATATTAGCTACTTGCCACATGGGAATGCCCAGGATTTATGCACAAATAGATTCTGCTTCTGTTGCAACATAGTAATTAAGAATTTGTCAGGGAAATTTGACCCTCTAGGGTAGAAATTACTTGTAAAATAAGAATGGCAGAGCACTAGTCTCCTTGCTGCACATAATTTAACTTGATTATTTATACATCAAAGAGAGTCTGCAGTGACTGCAGTATAATATTTAAGTAGAGGAATATTAAAGAAAGAAGCATCTAGTGAAATCTCCCCAAATCTCCGTGAGAAAGGAGAAGAAATTTTCATAAAGCATTTCATTTTGCATATAAATTGGAGCCTAGATTGTGCCTGTGAATTTACTGCTGTCAAATTTAATTTTTCTTTAATTCTTCAGGCCCAGATGTGAAAGGCTCTGTGTGCTGGCTGCAATTTTCAATGCTTACAGGTAGCCCCGGATCGATAATGTGTCTTTATGAGAAATTACCGTTAATGTTATCGAGTATGCATTTTGTTTTATAGGATAATAAGGTAATATGAAATGCCAATTCATTCATTAGAAGAGAACTAAGTGCTTAAATGAAATGGCTGACAGGTCTGAAAAAAGATGTAGTTATGGGCAGGAAGGCCAGAATGGATTTTTAATGACTGAATGCTTCAAGGTTTAACCAGGGTTTTGCATTTTCTTTTTATAAACAAGATAATTTCTAAAATAAAGGATTTTATTCAAATTAGAGAATGTATTTTGACTGAAAAGCCTCTGCAAAAATAAAATAATAGTAACTTAGCTTCAGAACATTTTTCAAATGGGTTACTTTTACTGGGATTACAGCACCAAAATTAATGAAAATCAGACAGTGCAGTATGAAGTAAATACAGCAAAAACTCTCAGGGTGGGATAGAAGGCCACAAATGAGACCAAATTTAACCTTGTAATAAAAAGAAAATGTATTTAACATTCCTATTGGTAAAATACACTGCTAAAGAAGCTAATTCTGAAATTAACTCATTTACAAAGCGACAAGAACACTTAGAAATTTGGGAGACTCTGAACCAGGTAATTGGAGATCAGATGAAAGAAATTACTTTTCAAAAAACTTCAGTTATACTGAATGTGAACTCTAGCAATGACATTAAAAACTTTGTATTTTGACATTAAGGAGACCTAGTTTTCACACCTTCGTGAGTAAAATAATTCTAATCTGGCCCTGTGTTAGTAAGCTGAGGGCATTATAATTATCATGAAAGTTGGATGGACTCATTAATGGATGTCTGTGATTCTCTAATGAGCCACTATGTACTTTACGAGAAAATTGCTTAGGTAACTCAGTTAAACAAGATTTTTGGCAAAATATAATAAGTTAGCTATACTATTATATAATTTAAATTAAAATAGTATGCTTTTGCCATCATATAATCGTACCTAATTACATGTAATTCTAAAACCAGTATGAACTTCACTCATTGATGTGTTTAAGAGTGTCATGAAAAAAGTTTCATTAGTCTAAGTATCTCCAGTATCAAAATAGAACTATTCTCTCTGGAGATACCCCAAATCAAATACTCAGACTCAAGGGAAAGAAACATGAACTTCAATAATTAAAAACAAAACAAAGGAAAAAATAGGTTATCAAAGATATAGGATTCTCTTACAGATTAAAACAGTACCAACTTGTACAATCAAAAGTTAATTTCTAAAATAAAACTTCTTTACTTGTGTATTTGAAACACCAAATCCTGGAGAATATATGGTGAAAGCACAGCAGCTTTTGAGTAAAAAAGACCAGCGATGAAATCCCAGCTCTAATACCCACTAGCTTTGTAAAATGAGACAATTCGTTTAACATCTCCAAATAAGTTTCTTTTGTCATAAAAGTAATACAAAAATTCTAATGTACCACAGTCAGTGACCACAGATGGAAGTTAAACAACAAGTTGTCCGCATCTGAAGTGTAACACATTGCCAGACAGTTTTATGGAAACTACCAGTTCCTTTCTCCCACTTACCTCCTCCCAACTGACCTAAACTTTCTAAGATTGCCTTCTTCTCTCCTCATTGGACACCACTATTGAACATCCTAACTATTATATTGCCAAGACCCTCAGTGTCTTGTAATTGTACCTTTACAGACACCTGATAAAATGTTAATCCTGGTTTGATCTCCCTGTACAATGTCTTTACTACAGTGCTGGCGCTCAGCATTCCCAGAGAAGGGCCCCAGTTTCAACACTGGTATCACCACAAATTTATATTTAATGCCTGTGAGTTCCTTAGACTTTCGATAATCTTCTTGCAACAGCTATCCCACCTGCATCTTCAAAGCCCATCTACCTCCCCTGCCTTACTCTTAAGAATGAAATAGCTACATTATTAGAAAATTTAAATCCATACAACATGAATTATTTGCTCTTATCACTCGCACCTTCAGAATTTCATTTCCTGCCTTGGCCTGTACTCTTCATTTGCCAGATATCTGCTCTTTATTTTGTAAGTGTCCACCGGGATCCTATTCCATCAATTGCATTTTTTCCTTCTTTCTTTTTCTTGACATTCTCCTTAGCTTTCAACATGTATAATGTTTCTAAGCAACCCCTTTCTTGCCACAGAAAAAATTAATTTTGAAATTTACTTTTTGTAATTATCATCCGATCCCTCTTTTCCCTTTACCAGTCTGTCTTTAGTTTTCATTACTTCCCATTGATTCCTCAATACCCTCTAACTTATATATTTCTCTATCATTTCACTAAAATTGTTTTGTCAAAGTAATTGGTGATTTTCTCGTTATAAATCTAGTGAGTTTTTTTTTTTTCTTTTCATCTTTCTTGAACTATGAGAACAATGGCAATATTATCTCTCTGATTTGTAATTAGGAAGCTATTCCCTCTCTCTGTGATTTGTCTTTCTTAATTTTCTGTGGGTCTCCTTTTCCCCTCTCCACTCCTTAAATGTCTTTCAGCATTGACCTGTCACCATTCCCATATCATGTACACTTTCTGACAACTTTTTAAAATAGATGTAACTACCAACCAAAGTTTCTGCCAACCACAAGTTCCACTTGTGTATTTTGAATGCAGTGAAACTCAGACTTGTATGTCCAACTGCCTCCTGTATATCTTCAAAACTATCCATAAGCTTGTCTCTCCCTATTAAATGATCCCTGTTCCTCTATAACCTATGTATGATAAAACAATTATCCAAACACAGTATTTGAGATGCAATTATCAAATTTCTTATCTTACCCAGCTTCCTGAATATCACCTACTAAATTAATCCATTAAATTGTTTATCAAACCCTTAATGATAGATACTATCAATCTTTCCTGGAACCAAGCCATTGTGCTTTTGTTTCAGCCTTCCTTTGTCTTGCCTTATTAATGAGTGCCTGCCTAGTGTACTTGCCTGCAGCATTTATCCCTTCCAGTCCATCCTCTGAGGCATTACCACAAATATTCCATCTAAAATAAAATCTGAGTGTGCCACTTGCCTGCGTTAGAACCCTTCAGTGGAACCCTGTTTTCTATTAAGTTCTCCCGCTGTAAAATTCTCACACGTTGCTTTATATACTGTAGAGCCCTCCATGACCTGTCTAACCTTCTCTCTTGCCATGTCCTGCCTCTAACTTTATGCACGTGGAATCAAATGCCTTGTTGTTTTTCTCATACACCATGCTGTTTCACAGTTCTCTGCTTTAGCTCATGCTGTTTAACTGCCCTGAATGCACATCCCCACATTCTTTGCCTGGCTAACTCTTATTCATCCTTAACATTTGAGTTCTCACTATGTTGTCTTCTCTGGAAACCTTCCTGCCTCTCCCCAGTCTAAGTGTAAATACTCTCAGCTCCCCTGCAAGCTGGTGGGTCCCAATATGCTGCTATCTTATCATGCTGAATTTATCGGTTTGTTTTTTTTTTTTCACCCTACTAGATGTAAGCATCTCATCAGCAAGAACTATGTCTTTTTTCTTGAAGACTGGTTTATTTAGAATTCTTCACTTCCTAGAGTGAGCTATAAAATGGTTTTATTTTTCCTGTAATCGACTCCAACTGAGTCAACACCTCCCACTTTCTCAGTTTGATTGTAGGTACCCTCTCATGATAATTCTGGTCACTCCTGCAATTTGTCAATAGTTTCAGCAGTTAGAAGAACAGATTTTAGTTCTTAAAGCCCAGATATATGTTTCAGCATTTAATTAAATTAATTACTCATGAAGGAAAAAAAAAAACAGCAAACAAAAACCTTCCACTTCTCTTCCTACTGTATCATGGCTTCTCTTTGTCATATTGACTAATTAGAGCTGCCCTCTGAGGGATTAATACCCAAATTCCCACAATGGGCATGTTTGATGGTACTGAGAGACTGAAGTGGGATAGGATGCACCCTTCTAGTTCCCTGTAAAGAGACCTAGATGAGATTTAATCTATACTCCTGTATGCCAGCACATAAATTCACATGTACACACACACATACATGAACTGCTATTGATTTTAGTATTTTTCCAAATTTAGTAAATGATGTTTTGTAAGTGGGTAGTGTGGAGAGGACAACCTCTTCTGAAGTTTCTCCTTGCCATTGTATCTCCAGAGGTGACTGCTGCCTGGGGATAACTTCTCTCCAATCTGTTACCCCTCTTCCTCCAACACCTTTTCCAATTCCGTATGAGGCTCTCATTTATTCAGAAGTTCAGAAAGTTTCAGATATGAGATGGTGACTCTTCCCAAATGAATGGGGGAGGCAGTTTTAGGAATGACTTCCTTGGACTTCTCTCAGACTTTCACATAGGAAATTATTGAAGAAACAGTCTGTGTATTAATCTTGCTCTGCTCCAAAAGTACACACTCTCTTCTTTTGTCCAATTGATGGTGATAGTAGTGACTGGGCTCAAATGGCCCTCTTGGCCTGAATAACTTACAGTTCCCTGAATTTACATTGTTAAAATCCTCATTCATTAGGTTACTCAACAAATATTTGTTGAAGCCTGCTGTATCCTACCTGTGTAGTAGATATTAAGTTGCTCATGGTAAATAAAACAGTTGCGGTTTCTCATCTAGTGGACCTTAAAGCCCTGAGTTCAAAATGCAATGCCGAGACAAATTTTGGTACCTAGAGTATTCATTCTATCATCTTTCATTTGCTTCAGTTGCCAGTACCTTGGATTTTGTCTGTTTGTTTGTTGTTGATCAGCAACAGTCTATAAAGCAAATGCAAGCAAATAACTTGGTGTACAGTGGGATTAAATAAGCATAGTTCTTATTCTTGTTAATGGTGTTTTTAAGATTTTAATTAAAATTGCATTTTCAACTTTGTATTTTATTTAACAGAGCTTGATTTTCAGTTCAAAATGACCCATTTAAAATTTTTTCTAACTGTATTTGTTATAATTAATCTAGACTAGCATGACATATCATATACCCCAAAGTCTCAGGAATTTGAAATAGCAGTTGTCTCTGGCTTAAGTCATACCCATTATAGGGTTGGAAATTCAATTATTTAGAATATTTTCTGACCCACCTCCTGTTGGGCAGAACTAGTGCCATGGCCCATCGATTTGCAAGGAAGGTAATATTCCCATATATTATAATTAGCAAAGAACAAATGGATTCTTAAAATGTAAAGTAAATTTATGAGTCAAATCACCAAGTCCTGACCATGTCTTCACTCAGGTTTGAACCATGGCTCTCGATCTAGTAGTGACCTCTCCTCCAGCCTTTGACAGACCCCTAATCTACTCTATAATGCAATTAAACCTTAAAAGCTCTGGCCCTTGGCTGTAAACCAAAGCAAAATAAAAACTCCTCCAAACTATTTTTTTCTGTTTGAATTAAAACCTGTTGAGTAAAGTACAAGATATTCTGAAAATTATAGGATTTTGGAATTCATACATAGAGCCGGTGAATGTGAACAGGGTTTCTCACTGAGAGCCATTAAACATCTTGGCTGTATAATTCTTCATTGTGGGAGGCCGTATAATTATTTATTGAGGGAGGCTGTCCTGTGCAGTGGGGTATTCACCAGCGTTTCTGTTCTTTCCTCATTAGATGCCAGCAGCACCTCCTTCAGGGTGTGCCAGGCAGAAATGCATCCAAACATTAACAGATGTAACCTGGTGGGACAAATTCCTAGAGAATGATATCACCCCTGGTTGAAAATCATTGATGGAGAGGAAGGTATTAAAACCCTAGTGACCCTCACATTATTTTCTGTTGCAAGTTGATAATGAATAAATCCCCCCAACACTTCCTTCGCTGGAGAATCTCATTCCTGAAGAATCTCATCGCTGAAGAATTTCTTGTGCCAATGTATCTAGATTGGAGATACCCTCCATTCCAGGTAGGCAGTAGTTGGTCATGTTTGCTCAAATCTAGTCTGAAATCCTTAAGCAAGTAGAGCCAGAGTATTTCCTTTCCCTCAGTCTGCGGATCTCCATGTGGTACTTTCACAACTTGGAGGATCAACATAGCTCTACCCCTGGAGGCTAAGAGGAAAAATAAGGTTTAGAAGAATAATGTTTGAGCTACTACTATTTAAACTGAAAAGAGGTGAACTCCTGATTTAAATGATCTTAAACCTTAAAGAAATGTTTGATCTTGAAAAGCAGAGATTTCAGAGAGTGGGCAAGTTTAAGATTTGTTGGTCTACTCAAGTCAGTAAGTCCTAGTTTCTTTTCATTTCTCCAGTCTAACATTTATAAATTCAGATATATCTTCATACTGGGAATAGGTGGATACATGAGTCGAGCTATTATAACAGGACAAAGATAGAAAGTAAGACTAGACTATCTGTGAATGTTGGAAGTAAGAAAACTTTTCTAAGAATAGAGATTGTTGGGCTGACAACTAGAAAACTAACCTTCCAAGCTTTGGTATAAGTGGATTAACTCTGGGCTTCTGCTTGAAGAGACAAAATAATCATTAAAACCCAACCCACTTTACAACCTCATGAAATTATTTGAAATGCTTATCTTATTTCCAGTCATATGCAATTCAGAAGTGAAAGCTGTTTACACATTAAAGTGAGTTCTCTTTTCTGATGGAAGATAGTTTCTCTTCAGATGACTTCATTAAGTTTTGTTTCACTCTACCCTGAGCGGTGAATGACTACAAGAGCCTGAAGGTGCTGTGGTGCTGAAGGAGGGAATTTCCTCTTAGTCTTCTGAAGTCCCAGAGGCGCTACTCATCTCCAGTTCATTCAATCAATAGTCAGTTAGGGCTAAGGAGAAACAGTGAGTAAAAATCTTGGAATGGATCTCTCCCACCCCACTTGGCCCATCATTCACTCTCTGCACTTAGCGTTTGCAAAGGGACCACGCAGGTTAATGGAAACACAGTGGCAGACCTGAGCCTGTGTTTTCTCATTTCTCCTCTCCTGCTCTGGACTGAATGCATAGGCCTGAGAGTCTCAGAGGCCAGGAGGATCATGATGGAAATGCTCACCTAGAAACCTTTCAAAATTCGTCAACACTAATAATGACATCTCTTCAGTTTACTATAGGAAAAGACACTCAACTTAGGGAAGTTAGATGTTATACTGAGGACACACATAATGTTTTACATATCCAAACTATATGAAGGGTTTTAGTTAAAGAAAAGAAAATCTAAGCCATCAAATGCCTCTAAATTGTGAAATAATTGTTTCACAAATACATGTAGTTATTGATATTTTTTATTCACATGAATATTCTTTTTTTATTAATTTAATTAAGAGAGTTGCCATTAACAAAATTTTTAACATTCTTTGAAAAATGATAATGAAGAATCATTTTCCATTTACTACAAATACTGAACATCGGGATAATGGAGAAAGTTTTATAATAAACTTAGTTTGATAATGTTGAGTAAGTGAAAAGATTGTGGGTCTTTGTTCTCAAAGTAAAAGATAATGAAAAGTGGTTCATGTAAATTCGCTCTCTGTGATCTTTTCTGGCTATAAAATTCTTAATCTGTGATTATTTGATTTGCATTTAAAAGGAAAGGTGATTATGCGCAAGATTGGGCATAATAAAATCTTATTTAATTTCACATTGTTTTGAAGCTTCAAGCCAAAAGAATGAGGCAAGATTTTAAATTATTTTCAGTTTATCTTATGAAGTAGAAATCAGTTTTTTTAAAAATGTTGTCAACAATTTTAAAAAATGTTAAGTTCGTGAAATATTTTATTGTTTCAAACACAATTCAATCTAATTTAACTTCAAGTGAATGGGTAAAAAATAATATAAAAAAGGATAATAAAATGCATTACCATATGTTAAAATAAGCACAGTTAACTACACTTTCTGCTGGGGCTACAAAATGACTGATGTCAGCATTCCAAAGTGAGGTGAAAAACACTCATGCAAAGGTGGCTTAGAGCAATGGGTGACTTAGTCTGTTTGCTCACAATGAAGGAAATTGGCAGTTTTGATTAGTTAGGGGTTTCTTTGGAGAATGTGTTGCCTGTTAAGAGGTAGAGTGATGCTTCTCAATCTACAACTGAATTAAAACGTTAAAGAAGCTGCATATCGTAATGTGTCCCTGGCAGTTTGTTTGACACAGTGGCCAGTGCATCTCACTATACTTAAAAAATCTGAACATGAGATTCCCCAAAGTTTTAGGCCAGGGCTATATGAGTGGGCCTGGTTCCCTACAACCAGAGGTGGTCAGGCCAGGTCAGGTTGACCTGAAGCTGTCTTTGATGCTGTCTCTGTCCCCGTGGGTGGTGGTGGAAAAGATGACAGGCATGTGTGTGGAGTAAAAATGATAGATTTCTGGGTGGCTAAGAATAACAACTATAAATCAGAGTATTTAACCTCATAAGGGAAACTAGTAGTGGATTATCCTCAATTATCATGGGACTCTCAGAAGGATTCCCAAAAAAACACTATGAGAAGAATCATTCTTCATAAATACACTAAATGTGTTTGGCTGCAATTCTAACTTTTACCTCCTTTCTGGCTCTATCCTTGGAGCATGAAACTACCCATAGCAAGACAGGGAGGAGGAGCAGAGACTGACAAATACAATTCATGCAAGAAACACACCCAGTCATAATCCTTTTTCCCCCATTAGGTTGTCAACTTCATCCGAGGAAATTAGTGGTGAACTTGATGTATTATATCCACGAATACTGATTTACACACCTGAAACCTATATAATGTTATGAAGCAATGCTCCTTCAATAAAATAAAGTTGATAATGTTAAAACTTACTCATAAAAGTTCATAGTTAAAGTAAATAAAATTTTTATGCCAGTGCCATACCATTTTGATTACTGTAGCTTTGTAATATTTTAAAACCAGGAAGTGTAATGACTTCAGCTTTGTTCTTTCTTCTCAGGATTTATTTGTGTTCTTCTGTGGTTCCACAGGGATTATAGAATTGTTATTATGTATTTCTATTAAAAAAAAAAAAAACTTTTAGGGGTCTCCTTCTGTGGCTGATGTGCAGGCTACGAAAGCCGTGGACCAGAATTTGACACCTGTGGCTGGGGTGGAGTGAGGTGAGGGGTGTAAAATAAATATAGCAGCAACAACAAGCAAAAAAACAGCAAAAATTTAAAATTTACTTTGGGATTTTGATAGAGATCATTTGAAATTTGTTGATGGCTTTAGACAATATGAATATGTTAGTAATATTGTCTTCCAATTCATAAACACATGATGTATTTCCAATTCTTTGTGTCTTTAATTTCTTTCATCAATGTTTTGTAGTCTTTTACCTCTTTCACTAAATTTATTCCTAACTATTGAATTCTTTTTGATGTTATTGTAAATGAGGTTGTTTTCACTAAATTTATTCCTAACTATTGAATTCTTTTTGATGTTATTGTAAATGAGGTTGTTTTCCTAATTTCCTTTTCAGTTAGTTCTTGTTAATGTAAAGAAACACAACCAATTTTGTATATTGATTTTTTATTCTGCAACTTTACTGAATTGATTTGTTCTAGCAGTGTGGTTTTTTTTTTTTTTTTTTTTAAATAAAGTCTAAAGTTTTTTCCATATAAGATCATATCATCTGCAAACAGGGACAGATTTTACCCCTTCTTTCTCTTGTTTGGATGCCTTAAGTTTTTCTTTCCTAAGTGGTCTGGCTAGATATAATACCATGATATTGAATAGAGGTGATGAGAGAGGGCCCCCTGACCTTGATTCTGATCTTAGAGGAAAAGCTCAGTTATTGACTGTTGAATATTATATTCATTCATTTTTTTAATACAGTAGAGAAGACCTATTTGAAAATCACCCCAGGCTGCTTAAGGATTCTTCTTCATGTGACACAAGTCACTTAAACTTAGTTTTCATAGGTCAAAGCAAGTAACCTTCCATTCCTCACTTTAGAGTTGGAAGATAATATTTGTAACATAGGAAGGCTGTATCATCTAGGTTTGCGCAATCACACCTATGCAATTTGCACAACAAATAAATTGCCTATGAATGCATTTCTCAGAAAACATACTTACCATTAAGTGACACATGACGATACGTATGCTCCTAAAGATAATCTTCAAGTTCCATGACTTTGAAGGCACCTTGCCAATAACTGCTGAATTGGTTCTTGATTGCTTCTCCTAACCCCAGACTCAAATAATAAGATCTACTTTAATATTGCTATGTATATTTCAAATACATTTCAGATTTTACTTCGCTCATGCTAACTTTTAGTCCTATATGTACGAACTTATTCATCCTGTATTTCTCAGTTTTATGACTGTAGCAAAAAACAATAAAAGTATTGAGATACAATTGGCATATAACATTATATTATTTTCGCATGTACACATTATTTACTACTTGCATGCATTCCAAAATGATCAACACAGCCATCACCATACATAGGTATAAAAAGTTTTCTTGTGATGAGATTTTTAAGATCTACTCTCTTACCAACTTTCAAATGTAAAATATGATATCATTAACTGTAATCACCATGCTGATACTGGACCACGTGCACAGATTCTTGGAAATTTGAATTTGGGAAAAGACTCAAAGCCAAACTAAGTGATAAGCAGAAAACACTTCATTAACTCACTGTGCAGTGCAAGGGAGAATGCAAAAAAGGGAGGCAGTTTCCAACCTGAGTCTTTTGTCTCAGTATTTTATCATAGAAGATCCCTCCTAGACTCTGACCAATCTCTTTGGCACTGAAATCTCCCACAACATTAAAAAAAAAATTGGCAGCAAATGTGCAGTCACCTTGTAGGCCAGGTTATATAACTTTAGATCTCACCACCTTCATTATCATATTAGGTCTCCAACCAGGTGCATGGTTCTCAAAATTAAAATAAAACACAGGTTTTTCTCAGAATAAGTGTAGACATGGTGACCTGTGCAAAGAATGAGATTTCACAGATTTGAGGTTGAGATAGAGGTTGCAGTTTCTAAATCGTCCTAAGAATTTTCCTTGTTTAAGTTTATTGGTTTTGGAGTTTTGTTGTATTTCTTTTTCTACTTCCCACTATTGCTTATGGTATTACACTGTGGTTTCCCAATAGCTATGTCAAGATTTGGTTACCTGACCTTGTCTCAGTGTTTTATATCACATGCTCATAACTTTTTTATAATTGGAAATTTGTTCCTTTGACCAGCCCCCACCCATTTAACTCCAAAATTATTCATTATTTCTCTTTCCCTTGCCTCCTCTCCTAAAATTTACTACTGATCTTAAAGCTTTGCTCATTTTACTCTGCATAATATATTGTGTACCTGTCCATGTATTTTTCTTCTTCAAAACAACTACACATATCTTCGCTGATATTATTTGTTATCTCGAACTCTACAACCCAACTTCCCTTTGCTGCTAAAGCCCCGAATACTCACTGTAGAAGAACCTCATTGTCTTACTAAAATCACCCAATGCTTTCCGTCAGTTGGTAGAATAAAACTCAAAACAATTTTCCTCTTAGTTATATTATACCTTTCTTAGATCATCTAACTCAATTATTTTTCCTAAAATTCTACTCTAGCCACACTTTCCTTTTTATTCCTTGAATATATCAAGTTCAGTTTGGCCTCAAGGACTTTGCCTTAGCTCTTCTTTCTGCCTAAATTAAAAAAAAAACAAAACAACTGATTCTTAGATTAAAAACGCTTCCTCAAGGCACACCCTGGTGGAGTAGAGATTTGGTCCACCACCTCCGAAGGAGCACAGTCTGCATACATCCCAAGTGCCTGGGTTTTACTTCCTGGGGCAGCAGAGAGCAATCAATATGAACCACTAAATAAAACTAAATAGAGTAAAATGCTTCTTTGTCCCTCTCTCCTCCTGCCTGCCTATTCACCTTCATTACTGCCTGCACCTTTCCTTTTAAAAAAAGTCTCCTCAAAACTCTTGATCACCTTTCATCTAAAGGAACTCACTGTCTCAACATTCTACCTTAATTTCTGGCATACCTCTAAGTAATATGTGAATAGTTGACAGTTTTATTACTCCCATCTGAATCATTATTTGCTTACTTTCTTCCTACTTTCTTTTCAATATTATTATTTCAAGAATAAAAACTTCATCTGTTCTATTCTATCCTGTACTCCTTGAAATCGAGAAAGCTCTCTGTTCCTAACATATGTTTAATAAATACTAATTGGATGGAGGAACTGTATGTGTGTCTTTGGGCATATCATACTTTATCTTTTAATAAAGATTAACTTTAGAAGTATTAGCTGTATATTTTATAATATTGTTTCCATTTCTAACTTTATTCTGAAAATTATAGTAAACTAGTATTATTTTTCCCCAAAGTGCTTGAACGTAACCATCTTTGTCAATATAGTCAATGATTATGACTAATTACATAACTGGTTTACAACAAGTCATGTAAATCGTGATTATGAATTTCTAATTCTCATCATTTCTGCTCAACTCAAAGTCACATTAAATTTCCCACCTTCCTAAGCAGATTCTTATCTGATAGTTTATATGGAGAGTTTTAGGATCCAATTTCTCTCCTGTCTTATCTCTCTCCCTCTCTTTTTAACTCTCATTGGATTACTTTATAAGGATTATTAGATTTTATTGCTCATAGTTAAGTTAAAACCAACTGAGCCGTGCTTTTGTTCATGTTGAATGAGTAACATGTACATAACATCTTTTTTTCAGTCTGTCTTCGCTTTAATTAAAATAAATTTGATTAAACATCTGAGATTGTCATTGTGAAGGAGCAAAGGTGAATTTGAAAAAACAGCTCTGGCACTTTAAATTTTCAGTTAAATACACTAAGTGTTGTGGAAGAAATAGCAAGTTGTTCATTACTGCCTGCTTTCTCATCTTTAATAACAACCTGCTTTTATCTGGATACCTAAACTACTTCTCCCATGTTTCTTTAATGGAAATGGTGTGTTTACTATATGCAGGTCTTATCCCATAAGAGATCTACATGAAATTTTCTGTATCATTCCCATCTCCTTCCCTTTGGGAAATGAATGAAGAAACTAGAGCTTTGCTTTTGAACTCAGATGAAAACCATATGTTGAAGATAGAAACTCTCTTCATAGCTTGGACTACATACCTGTTATACAAGAAATAAATACAACCTCTATATTCTTCATTAGGATGTTTTACTTAGGGCTATTTTATTACTGCTGCTTAGACTGTACTCTGAATAATACAGATCTCAGTAAACATATGAATGCTGTCATTTCAAGTTTCAAGTCTGTGAATAAAAATTGAATTTTAAAACAAAGTCTTTAAGTTGGAGATTGACTGTCATAATATTTTTAAGATGCAAATAATGGTGATTAAGAAAAATATATGAGTAAAAATTAATAGGAGTGTTCTCTTTTGGGTGATCAAAGTGTTCTTCAACTGGATTGTGGTGGTTTACAATTCTGTGTCATTGGATCATGCAGTTAGAATAAGTCATTATTTTTCTATGTAAAGTTTATTTCAATAGAGCTACTTGAAAAATAATGCTGTGGGTATGCCTTTGTGGCTTAGGTGGCTGAGATCCTGTGTGCAAACCATGTAAATACCACCTGTGGCTAGGTGAAATTCTAAAATAAAATATAAATTAATAAAAGGTGCTTTCTTCCTCCCTCCTTCCCTTCCTTCCTTCCTTCTTTCTGTTTATTCTTTTCCTTCTCTCTATTTATTCTTTTTTTTTAAGGAAAGGCACAGGTGAGTAGGCAGGCACAAAGAGTCACTTTATTTTATTTAGTTGTTCGTGTTGGTTGGCCTCCCCACCACACCTCAGGTCTTGAACCAGGGATATTGGGATTTGTGTGGGTTGTGTCTGGTGGACTAAACCATTAGGCTAGCAGGACACACCATCCCTTTCTCAAAAGAAAAAGAATACTGATAAAACTGTGCTTACATACTAATAGGCAAGCTGAAATATGTTAAGATTTATTTTGTTTTATATATGTAATTAAACACATGCAACGATTCTTTCCTGCAGCTAATACACTTAAAAATTAGGAAAGAATTATAAAGCAAAAAAAAAAGGGGAATATTCTTTCCTACAATAATAAGATGTAGTAATCATGGTCTTTATTTGGATTATTTTTCTCTTGTGAAAAACCACTTTTCCTATGTTGAATGCAACTCTATCTTATGTCTATATTTACTTATTCAAAGACTACAATGATTTAGATAAAACAAGTTGCATTAATTCCTATGCAAATCTATTAGACAGAATGTCTTTGGACAAGGAAGAGCAGTAGGATAGCCTAATAATACCAGTATGTAAACTATACAGGATTATAAGTACAGAGTTGGAAGAATGCATGTTTTAAAGATACAGTTAAGTGGTATTCAGACAATGTTCTTTAATATGAATTTCCGTGAAATTATGAGCCAGTGGGAAATTTTACAATCATATACACGTTGAATTTCATGAACTACAACCTTGTGGTGGGCTATAAAGCAAAAAGACACTTTCAAACACATTCTTTCTGGTACTATCCATTTATATACTTTTAGTGTCACCACTGATGCTGGCATCTTCAATCACAAAGAACCCTGTCTTATCCTACCAGACACTTGCCTTAACCCTCCACACTATTCCTATGCTTCCATTGATATCTGTGATTTTATGATAATCCTTTTCATATTAGATGGTAATAATTTGACTACTATCCACTTTCCTCATTATATTATGAACTCCTAAATAGAAGTTATGTTTTATCTTTGAAGTCTAAACAGTACATGACAAATAATATGTACTTCATACAGTCTCATTAATGTTGCAGAGATTTTTAAGACCCTGAAGCACAAATGTGCCCCTCCACAAAGCGAAAAGCCCAGTTGAAACTAATCTACCCTCCAGAAAGTACAAAACAAAATTAAGATTTGTTTTAAATTGCAAAGTAAATATTAACACTTTTGAAAGTTACATGTAGAAAGCCATGTACATCTCAGAGAAATAAAGAATGATGCTTATTCATTAAGAGATATTCAGAGTTTATATTGAATTTTGAGTAATTAAGAAGACTGATAAAAGACTTTGACTTCTCAGCTATCATTTAATAGTAATCCTAATAGTTTGAATACTCTAAATGAAGTCATGAATTTTACTCAACTAAACTTAGAATAATTTATATCTATTGTATTTTTGAATTTCTGTGATCATTGCTTTGAGAATCCATACATGCCTTTGCTTTTCTTAATTCTGAGAGCTTGCACAAGATATCAAAGTGCTTAAGACCTGAGTGTGCTCCTGCATACACTCAAGTATGCTACCACTTTCCTTATTTGCAAAAGCAAGTACTTTGGTTATAAGGGAAAGCTAGAGAAAAAGCATAGATAACTCAGTGAATAAGATGACAGAAAACATATATTGACGATGAGTCAGCGGCATCATTTATTTCAATGAAGAATAGAATTTTTGTCAATGTTCCTTGTCCCAGAGTGGTACTTCAAGAGTAAATCACACCGCTGATTATAGTCTATAAAAAGATTTTGGAGTGTCCTAATGGTAGTAATTATTTTTTCCTGGTTCTTCTGTGTAACAGAATTCAGAATACTGATTTTCAGTCATATTAGCTTAGAAATAATATACATTCAGTTAAGTTATAGCTCTTGATCATGTCACATGGAATTTATACCATGAATTACAGACTATTGGAAAGATTTGCCTGCTATTATAAAATTCAATACCAAATCACAGGAAAATAATTTTGTGTTCACTAAAAATAAGTTAGAATATTTGAAACAAATAATGTATTTTAATTTGTACATAAATATAAACCAGAGTATTAGAAATGTCTTATCACCTTGGATTATTCAGAGTGGATAATTAAATATAAAGTCTGTTTCCTATTACTTAACTTGTCAGAGATACTTGTTAGTTTGGGTCTTGGTAAGATTCACCCAACAACCAGATTCCCCAAAATCATAATTGACATCAGGTTATTCAGACATCAGAAATACTGGATGTAAAGTGCTAAGTTCAGTTCCTAAGAAATACATAAAATGACAAGAAAAAATGTTACCAAACAGGAAATGGTTACAATAGCGCCAAAGAAGATATGCTTTGTTTGAAATTAATAAGAGCCAATTGAAATAATTTACTTTCACCATCACCTCCTGTGGCCTTCTGAGAAGTTGTCAGAACACTTGAACATCAAATATCATTAAAATGCTTGGGGCACCATGTCATGGGTGCTTAACATGTGAAATATGAATAGCCAATATGATCAAATTAAATTATGGCCAGCTCTTGCTCACTCAAAATGAATTTGAAGTTAGACAGTGAAAATAAGTGTTGTAAATGTCTATTTTGAGTTAATTCATAGAAAGGCCCTGGACTTCATAAGTTCAGACACTTCCAATAAAGTTTTTCAACTTTAAAGTGTATCATAGTCAAGATCATTTGATCTGGCAAAGAGTGATTCACCTGAACTGTGGAGGACATGGTTATAAAATCTAACCATGAGAACAATATTTAGGAAAGGGTATATAGCATGTCTGTCTGACTTTCCCCCAATTTCTAGCTCATTATGAAGTAAGACTTTGCACCTGAAGATGCAAGAACAGATGGGAAACCATGATAAATTACATGGAAGTAAATGCTCTTTAACAGTAGCATACCCCCTTATAGAAAGACAGTTTATAACCCAGTTTCATGATGCAGAGATACATAGTAGTAAAAGAGGTAAAAAGGCACATTGAAAGATGTGCTTGTCTCACAAGAGTTAAATTGTACTTATTACCTAGCTCCTTGTGAATGATTGATGAAGTAGGGCAAAGAAATACAGAAAGAACAGCAAAAAAAGGAAAAATGCTTTCTATTTCTCAGGTAACAGAAATACCAGAACCCATCACTCAGAATAATGTTACTTAAAAATCCCTCCACATTCAGTAATCAGACTAAAGAAGACAATATTTACTTATTCACAATATTTCAAGATTTATTTAAATCACCATATCGTCTTTGAATTTGAGAGGAATTATTTCAGATCTAGAAGAAAAAAACATCTTTTTCAGTCTGACTGAAGACTTAACTACTCTTGATACTGTTTTACCCACAGAAAGGTAAAGGAATTTTACTGTGTTTTGTTATACAACTGAACATCTAGATGTGAAAATTTAACACCACACATGCAATCGCAGTCAGATAGTAATTAAACACTGGGTCAAATTTGGTCCTAGAAACGTGTATGCATAATTGTTATTTTTAATCGGTATTGTGTTTCCAAGGGCAGACTTCAGCCAGCCGTGTACTGAAGGATCTAAGGGGAAAATGCCTCTAAGGAAACATGGCAGCTCTGTTTCAAAATACTTACTTTTAAATTTTTGTTTTTTTAAAAATTAATCATTTTATTTTTGTATTTCACAATACAAATGAAAATTTTTTGTTTCGTCCCACTTACTCGCCTTCAAAACTATTATTCTCTCTGACAGGGAGGAGAAAATCTTCCTTGTCAAGCTTTTAGAAAACACCCAGTCACAGTGCCTTCATCTCCAGTTGAAGTAGAACTAGTCGTATAAAACCTGTCTCCTATCTGTCTGGAAAAATAAGTGGAATGGTGAAGAGATGTCATCTTGCGGACCCAGACATCATTGAGAGATGACCTCACTCTAGGAGCTGGTCCCACTGGCTTCATCCTGGAAGGGGGAGGGCCTATCACTGTCATAATGGGGGATCCCCATCTGGGGTGCTGGCATCACACCAGGCCAAAGAAGACATGAGTATCTGGGTGGAGATGGAATTGCTGGAGGAGGAGTAGAGACTAGAGTAGGAGGAATCTTTTCTTGTTGAAATATAGCCTGTTTTGCTCATCAGGCTCTAATTGCAGTCTTCCTCTGCACCCCGTCCACTCCCCGCAGTGTGTGTGAGTGTCCTACCACTGTACTGCGTCCCTCACAGATGGAGAACTGCAGGATCACAGTGAGGGAGGTATGCAGTATCACGATCAAGTTTGGGCAAGTTCTGTAAGTCGCTGACCACTCCACTCCACACCTACCCTAAGCCTTTTGCTTTTGAATTGGTTATATTATTGGTAAAATTGTCAATTTCTGATATTTCTCATATTTGCAATAATACAATTTACCCCTTATCATCTTCAAATTTTTTAATGTTATGTTAAAGAGGGGAAGCACAGAAAGAATCCACTGTCTCCCCATGGAAAACTGCATTCTTAATTCTTTTACATTCTTAATATTCCTAGGATTGTCCCTGGATAGGTTTGGGGTGATGAAGAAATATGCATGGGAGTAAAATAAAGAGAACATTCAGATTCAGCTAAGTTCATAGGAAACCTCTTAGCGGAGTTGCTTCCAATACTTACGCTCTTGTTTCTATTTTCTTGCTATGGCATCAATCTGCTTTAGTATTTGATGGGATAAAGAAAAAAAATCTTATTTTTAGCTGTGTCTGGATGTAGTTGGGTAAGTACCTATGCTTAAGTGTTCTTATTTCTGTTCTCAGAGAAATTCTTTAGTTCTATCTGGGATTTTCACCTTTGAACTTGAGTCAGGAGTTGCTCTGTGAGGAGTTGTGGGAAGGATATCAGAATTGGACTCACTCTGAAAGTCAAATACACCTAACATTAAAGAAATTCAGCAAGTTTCCTCATCTCCAAAATGGAGATGACATTTCTTTATAGCATTACTATAATAACCAAAACAAAAAAACGGGGCAACATGTATGAATGTGCCTAGACTGGAGTTAAATATAGTGTAGGCTTGTTAATTGATTTTTTTTTTGTTGTTTCTTCTCCTCCTCCTCCTGTTCCTGCACCTTCTCCTTCTCTTCCTTCTTCAACCTCTAATTCTGATTTAATCATGATATCTAGGACCTGTAGACTACGTATCATGTCATTCTTTATATGCTTTGATGAAGATATCAAAAAAATTAAAGTCATGCTATTGCCTATAATTTTGAGCATATAATGATAAAGTCAAATTTTTAGCAATTCTGCTAAAATACATATAAAATTCTACATTTATGATTTATGTTGCATGTCGGGGTTTTTATATCCTCTAACCGTGAATAACAATGAATGATTCTGTACACACTCATCCTTTTATTTTGAGAGATTAACAGTCATGTAGGATTCTAGGCCTCTTAGAGGGTTAGATAATATGCTTTCTGTAGAAATAGAGCAGTAAATTCTGTTTAAAGTACTTTGCCGGTTCTATATGGAGTTATGGTGATCTCGTTCTGAAAGAATTTGAATTGGCCCTCCCATTTTCTACAGAAAACAATTCTGACTTGTTGACATTGATGTTCTCTTCATTTTGTCTTTTTTTCTGATCTTCTCAGGTAAGCAACCTAGTGGTCTAGTATTGTCTGGCTAAGGAAGAGATAATGGTCTTCTTTCCTCTAATTAAGCATTCTTACAGGGCACACTTCAAGGTGAAATCCAGGAGCTAGAGCCAACATTTAAAGGTGAGAGTCATCCTCTACTTGGCCATAATCCTCTCTCTCCAGGACATACCAAGACGTGATTGGCTTTGGTATATACTATAACAATTTTGTAAAGTAAAACTGATGTATGTCCTGGATCAGTGAAGTAATTTCTCAAACAGATGTGTTTTAACTGCATTCCAAAAAGACAGAAATATCAGAGAAACTGAGAAAAGCAAATTTGGTAGTTTAGATAATCTGCTTTTTAAGTCGCCCATGCTCATTACAACTAATTGTAATCAAATTTTATTTTAGTACAGTCAAGGTGACTGTGTCTTTATTTTTCCTCAGAATAGATCTTTTCTATTTAGAAAACTAAAAGGCAGCTATAATGTCCAAATAAAATGGTTCTCTTTTCCCAAGATAAAATTTAAAATTGGGTTAATCACCAGTAGGTATTAATAGCACTATTTTTTCATTGGATCATAGCATTAACTTTTATACCATATCTATAATGGCACTTATTTTCTGTTAATGTTATAACAGTGGTGATTCAGAGGATGAAGTGAAGCCTTGCTCCATCCCGAAATGTCAATCGTTTAAGTGGTTTGACTTTTATTTTCTATTTACTTTGGTCAGTGTAAATTTCTGTGGGTTTTACTGGTTGGGGGAAAGGGGATTTGAGGATCTGTAGATCTTGGTTATTAATATTTGACTTTGTTAGTGCTATCTATTTACTATATGACTTGTGGAGAAAAAAAAAAAAAGAAATCAGATATTCGTTCATAACCCTTAAAATGCATGAGAGAGTGATCACACATTGGGCCTGTAATCTCTATGTATTGCCTTTCTATTCAGTCTCATATTTAAGGAACAGTGGCCTTTGATCTTTTATATATCTTACTCTTCTTATCACAGTACATGTTTATAGAATCAGAAATTGATAACTTTTGCTTAACATATTAAACCCAGAATATTTAACTCTTTGCATAAGAAATGTCACTTTGTATCAGAAGCACAGCCCATCCATCTCAGCATTTTGTTTTGAACAATAGGACCTAACAATGTGTTGTAAGACTGTAGATGTGAGCTTCATGCCATGATCATCTGGGCTAACCCTGTGGTCTCAGTGTCCCCTGCACTGAACCCAGGACCAGTTCTAGGAACACTGGGCAGGTAGAGCAGGATGTTCTAACAGATAATGTTCAGTTAATGTTTGAGAATCTCTCCTACCATGAGCGTCTGTGAAGTAACAAAAAATCAACTAAGGTGATTTTGAAGATTTGTTTTTTTTCTGTGATTCATGAATTGTGCAGGATTCCATCCAGCAGGTGTCAGGGTGCTCAAAACGCTACACAAAATGAAACATTTTTATAGGCAGAAAGAGGGCAACATAAAGGAAGAGGAATTTGTGAGGTTGTAGGTAATTTACCCATGTGGACTGGAATAAGAGATCATGGGGCAGATTGTTTCATCTTTGGGGGAATGAAAAAAAGTTATTTTGTGGGTGCCGACCAGAAAATTCCATACTCATCAGTTAGGGACTGAATTCCTGGTGACAGTTGAAATTTCATGAGATTTGAAGCCCTCGGTTAGGTGTTTGGAACTGCCTCCTCCTCTGTCTTTGTTTCGTCATTGTTTTCCCGATTTCAGTGAGTATCATTAAAACTATTGCTTTAAAATCTTTATCAGGACTTTTACTTCAATTGCATTCCAATTGTCCCCTGGGATTTTATTTTAGTCCATCATTTTGTGTATATTTTCTGACTCTTCTATCTGTTTGGCATTCCATGTTTATTTCCATGTTAGGCTTTGCTCATGTAAAGGCCTTGCTTAGAGTGTCAAGTTGCATAGTATGGCCTGGGTGTTGGTCTGGAAAGCTGGTCTTCCTTGTTGTGTGATCTCAGTGCTCATCAGCATTGCTGACACTCTAGAGTCCACCCTGTTTTGAGTCCTTAGAGTCCAGCCTACAGACCTGGAGATGGGGCCAGAGAAAATAGAGGTTTCCTTTGGAGTGAAAGGCGTGAATAACAGGGCACATGGAGAGCAACCCAGGAGGTGCAGACCCATCTGCAAGCAGACCACAGTGCCAACAAAGTCCACTTGAGGCGGGGCGGGGTGGAGAGAGAGAGGGGAGGGGAGGGGAGGGGAGGGGAGGGGAGGAGAGAAAAAAACAGAGAGCATGAGAGCTGGGAACTGGTCTTAGGTGAGCACAATCACCTATGAAATTTCCTTAATCTTCCAGAGAAAGGCAGTCACAGCAGCAAGGGCAGTAAACCAGCACTGAGGGCTGGGGTTAGAAGTTCTAGAAAATACCAGATAGAAAAGCTGTTAACTGTTGCTCCAGGCCAACAGGAACTCTGCAGGAAAGGCAGCTGTGAGCATCAACAGTTTTGCCTAGATGTGCTAATGGAGGAGGGGCAAATGTCTTCCCCTGGGCCCTGCTGCAACAGCACCCTCCAGGACCAAAACCACATGGAAGCAGCATCTTGGTTCACAAGGAGGTCAGCCATCCCTCCATACCATGACAATTTTGGTTTAACAACTGAAAACCAATTCCCAGGTATGAGGGGACTCGCTGAGGGAGAAAGCCTTCTAGCTCTGGAGAGAGTGTACATACCACTGATCTCTCCCTGAGGCCCTGGGGTCTCCAAATAGGGTGACATGATGCAGAGACAGATGATCTTCTCTTATCGTTCGTGAAAATGTGTCCCCTCTCTTTGTGGAGATTCCTTTTCAAAGGTCCTAGGGGCTAGATAGGTATATATTGGCGGTGTCTGTGGGAAGGAGGTGAACTTGAGATTTTAACAGTCTGTAATCTTGGAACTGGGTTCTCAGGTTAGGTGTTAAATATTGATAGGCTTAGCATTAGTGCTTCTATTTTTGACCTATTGTTTTCTTTTTAACAGGTCTAGGTTGACTACCTGGAATTGTCATGGGAGGAAGCATATAGGTAACAGGTACATTAACTAGAGAGACACATGAATGACACTTCTGCTATTCTGTAGTTCAAGCTGCTCATCCTAATTGCTCCTCTGCCTTCTTCATAAGAGGACCAGTCATGGACTACAATAGAGTAAGAATAGTTAGTATTTCCTCCCTGCTACTCGTACACACGCCCCCACACCCACATCCACACACACACATGTATACATATAAATATGTATGTATGTATGTGTATAAGTATATACATATGTATATATGCATACATATACACACAAATATACATGTAAATTTTCAGTATCTCCTTGTGCATAAAAAAAAAGTTATTTTCTCTCTCAGTGAGCCTATCCTTCATAAACATAACCAAGCAATTAGTCTTGATTTTTATAAGTACAATCTAAGACTTTTGAGAGCTTTGGCTTTTTAGTCAATAAAGTTCAGCAGTATTCTTAGGTGATTTGATTTCTGCAAATAGTTCTACCAGGGCTAATTCTTTAGTGGGAGGGTAAGAAATAATTATCTCTTTATTAAAGTTTGAGAATGTTTGGTTGATCCATCCCATGAAATTTGCTGAAATTTGGCATAATTAATCAGGTATTAAATTTTGTCTGGGTTTATCAGCCGGTCTATACATATCATACAGGAAAACATTCCTTAACTCATCTTGGGCTGCTTCCTGTAAGGGGCAGTTACCACAATACTATGAAATAGTGCAATAAATCATACTTAATGGTTGTTATGAGCAGTCTTATTACATTAAATTCTGACAATATGATGGTAAATTAAAATATACATGTGAACAAAATTATAAATATTTACTGAGTGACATTTGAAAATACAGATTGTGCCAGACTGAACTCCAAATGGGTTTAGAAAAGAATCCCCATGGGAAAAAAAACTTTGCCAGTCTTTCCATGGCTCACCATTCATTTGTAGCTGTTTGGACTTCTGGTACATGGATGGTCTTTCCCATACTGAGCACAACTGGCTAAACAAGGGGAGAAGCTCCTCATCATGCCTGATGTTGCTCAGATGTTCTCCTTGAGCCTTATGAGCTGACCAGACAGGGCTTTTATAAGGACTTAAGAATATTCTATTCCATATACTGACATTTCTTTCATCAGATCAATGATCTTGTTTTGTGGTGTCCCAGGACTCTATTTTGCTTAATTTTTACTTGCAAAAAGGATTGGAGATATTCTCTTTTTTTGAGTCCTATTAAAACTAAGGAAAATGTTGATTCAGTCAGTATCCCCTGTCATTATGATAAAGGGAGAATCCCTCATTTACACAATATCCATTCCAATTATGCAACTATCTACTGAATATTTAATTTTTTCTCTCATCATGTTTTCTAACTTGTATCCATCATAGCCATTACCTACCATCACAGACTGTCTACCATGCAGGTTTTCCTTTGACGTTTCAGATTCACCTTCCTGGGAATCTATGCATTGAGGGGATGCATCCAGATATTCAGATGATTTTATAGACCATTCCCAGACCATAGCAAAAGACCTTCCATCCTGTATCAGCAACATATCTGTTAATAGTTTTCAAATTTATGACTTTAACTGGTGACATAAATTTTTTCCTTTAAGTATTTTCCATTCTAAATCATGATCCTCATGATTAGATTTGAATCCTTCTAGACTGAGACATATTGACAGGTATGAGGAGAACCAAAGTAGTTGCCTTTCCACATTAAGTTACTGTACTCTTTTATGATTTCATTTATCAGTTCCATCTCTTTCCTCACTTTTATTCCATTTATCAATATCCTTATGAACAACTTTACCTAATCAAGCAGCTATCAATCCCTTCCCCTGTTTTTTCTTTTTCTTTCTATTCTTTATTCCCCCAGTATGCCACTGCAGTGTGCTACTGTGTTGGCATGAATCTCTATTTCTTCTTCTCTTTTTTTTTAACCATCACTTAGCCACATGCATAAACACTGAGCTAACAAATCTGTTGCCTTCTGAATTTATTCTTACCCTTTCCTGTCTTTCTCTCTTCCACGTTAGCATAGTTGATGACAGGATTTTGCATCTAACATGACTGGTATGAATGGTATTATGCAAGGTGTCTCACTCTGAGAACCTACAGCCACTCTTGGGTTGCTTTTCTTGTTGACCGTTTGATAGTGGTAGTACATCTGTTGGTCAGAGAGTGTAATGAAGTTGCCTCTCATTGTAAGTCTACAGAGATCTTACTGCTCTGTAACAAGTTAGTTATTAAGCTAGCTGAAAGCCTGGTGATCAGTCATAATCCAAATAATTGCTTTAATTCAGATATATATATATATAAAATTACATATTTTATGTATTTTAGATACCTATCTCTGATCAGTATCCTGTGAATGCATACAGAAACTCATCAGATTTGTTCTTGTATTTCTCCCTAAAGTAACTCCACTCTTAACAGAACATTTTATGGAATCTCAGGTTATCTATGTTGTAATTGGAGTACAGTTTATATTTATTTACTTTTACTTAAATTTGCTATTTATTTTGTGTGGGTCAAAGGGAAAGTTCCTCCATTTCTCTATGACATTCCTCACAGGCTGGAGGAAGAAACAAATTAATATTAGGTGTGATTAGTAAGAGAAAAGCAAAAATTAAATAATATACATGTGGAGAATTTACATGGTGGTAAATTTTGATGTTCTGGGGCAGACTCAACATTTATAACCTGAGCTGAGACCTGGAAAGGAGACCTGGGATGTGGGGGAGAGAAAAGGGAGCCACCATGTGGCGGGGAGGAATGACTCATTCTTACTCTGAATGTAAAGATAAGTAACTTCACTTTCTGCATTGTTCTAGAGAATAGGAACAGAAGACCATTTCTGGGTGAGGAGAAGGTTGGAGACCTTCTCCAACCTGGGGGTAGTAGATGGCTTCTTTGATTAAGTAAAGCACTAAAAGGTTAGAAGAATTAGCTTCTCTTTTGCCTTTGGGGCTGCCCTCCCCTGTCCTTGGTTCTTCCTGTCAGAGTGGGGCATGTACAGGAGGTCAATTCTGAGAGATCAATCACCTCAATTCACTGAGCCAATTGCACCCCATCCAAGTCTATTTCTTCACAATTCCATTGTTAAGACTCTTCCCCCATTCAACTTTATAACAAGAGCATAAAAGTAATTATCCTAGCAACAAACATTATGTTTTCAACACATTCATTTTCTTTTTTTAAAAAGTACGTCATTATAATTTACAGTCTAAAAGTTCATCATACGTAATGTGCCAATTTGTATTAGCACAAGGGTAGAATTTTCAAATCAGACTGAGGAAAGACCATAACTCTTAAACAGCAATAAGACTGACTAATGATACAAAACATTCAAAGGACAGGCAAACCTCATGACATTCTTTTCCTAGAGTAGCTCAGCTTTTCAAATGCAGCTCCTCACAGTATGTTTTCTCCTATATTGGTTTACATTTGGTTTAGGGTTAATACATGATTAAAATATGCCCCCCAACTAGATTTATCTATAATAGGCAATTTTACATTGCCCAAGAACATCTTCCACAGACCATTTATAGATACGGATTATTGATATTTTCCCACTAGTACATTATATTAATATTTAAAAAAAGATCTGATTAAAGCCATGCCCCCTCTCCTACTTCCAGGGCCCACAGAGGAAAAGAATAAAGAAAGGGCTATAAGCTTGATGCAAACTCTTTTCTCTCCATTACTGTTGCTTATAGACAATGGAGTTTAAGCAGTTTGGGCTTTTTTTTTTTTTATCAAGAGTCACTGTGACCTTCTAAGCAGAGAACAATTTCTAAGCTAGATAATTCCATTTTGAATAATCTTAAATAAGATTTTTTCACAAATATTTTGGCAAATTATTTAATGAGTCCCCTCCATTTGTGCCTCACTCGTACATGAGACTTATTGGTAATTTTCAACTTTTTTTTCAGATCAAATATATTATATGAAAATCTATTAAAATGCTAAATATTTTATACACCTAAATTAATAGCATAGTTCCAGGTAATAGATTATAACCTCAGAATTAGCTGAAATTTGAATCAGTTATAACATTATAATGATATTTTTTGCTTACTTCAATCTTTAGGGATTAATTTCTTTATGAGCCCCTCCTTCTTCATTCAGCATGCTGCTAAGTGGAGATTTCCAATTTCTTTAGTAGTTTTCCAAAGTGTCTTGTGGCAAAATACTGTGCTCATGAGATGTATCATAAACAAAAAATATAAACAAATTGAGATTAAGTACGTTTGGATAATTTAGTTTAATATATGCAAATCAGGGATTCAAAGAACACATTTGCCTATACAAGCCATGAAAACTCGTTTCTCCCAAACTCCTTTGGCAATGACTTGCTTTTTACAAGGAAGTCCTTTCAGAATCTTCCAGCATCCTATACCCTTGTCCTTAGAAAGTGTTGCTCTGGAGGATTGATTTCAAACTTCTTATTCTAGGCTTTCAGACTCTGCAATCTTGACTAGATGACTCGTGGTGTTTTTCACATGACCAAGTCTTCTCATTGTTCCCTGATTGTCATTCAGTTTTTCCTCCTCTTGCTGTCTCACATGATCTGCTGCTTCGATACACTTATTCCCTTTCTTTCTCCTTTTTACGTTCTATTCTTGCTTCATGATTCAGAATTTGCTCCTCTTTTTGAACTCTTGATTTTTCTGCTTCTCATTGTCTGTACCTGTACCTGTACAAGTCAATGACTTGTTTTGATCTTAAATTTATTACTTTCTCCTCGACTCTATTGTAATTTAGACTATGATCACCTTTGCAGGCTGTATTTCAGGCTCCCATGTGACATGGATCTTGACTTTTTTCAACCATTTGAAGACCCTGTTACAAGACTAGAGGGTAAGGGGAGAGAAGTTATGACAATAGCTGCATTTTTTCCATAACTCCTCCTGTGAATAGACATGCCCACAGAGTACCAGCTTCCATTGGGTTAATTAGACTCTTCTGATGTTCCATAATAGGAGTCCAGCAGCTTGTTGCCATTGCTAATTTTGAAATTGGAGTATCTCATTCAGTCCATCATATCATAATCCCTTGCATGAAATTTCCTCTGTTTAAAGACTTGCAACAATTTCTATTTTTACTATTGCACTTCGATCTGTATACCACAAAACACTGAATTATCACTAAATTGTTACCATGTTCTCCTTTTTCAATACTTTTCAAAGTGTACATGGTCTGCTTATCCCTGTCGTAAACTTTCCACATCATGTTGTCCATGACGAAGACCTCTGTGTAACTCAGATTCAGCGTATAGGGTGATAATGCAGATCTTTGCAAAAAGCTTTTCGTTCACATTTGGTTTGTGATTCACAGAGGATTTTAAGAGTAATATATACAAAAATATTCATCATAAAATTTAACCATTTTAATTTGGAAGCATCCCTATTTTGCATGCCTCTATTTACAGAGCTTATGTGACTATTCCCCAATCTCCTGCCATCTATACTCCAACAATGATATATCCTAGGTTTATCTGTAACAAGCAATCAAACTGACCAGGTATGTCTTCCCGAGGCATTTAGAGATAAAGATTTCTGATGTTTTTTCGCTAATATACTATATTAAGAATATTTATAAAGAAGTTTTTTATAGCCAAAAGGACAATTACGACTAAAATTGGCAACATGAGACTGAAAGTCATCAAGATAGTTTTAGCAATTCTGATGTATTTTTCTGTCCCTTTTCCTTAGAAATATGGTCATACACAAGATTTTTGCTTTTTTATTAACTCCAGCTTATGTACTTAGTAGTCTTCTCTGTTGTGTCCACATGCCTAATCTGTTACAAAGTACTGGTCAACTTTACTTTCTAAAATTGGACAGTAAATTAATTGTCATGTAAAATTACCTTAGAAGAAAAGAAGGACGCTCTCATTTTTGTCTAATCATCTCCAAGGATGTGAGTTCATTTATCTTTTTGATGTACCTACCACTGGTATTAATCTCTTGAAGATTATTTTCTGTCCAATTCACAGAGTATAAATAGAAAAGCAGGGAGTAAAGCCCACCACAAAAAATAATAGCCATATTATCTTTTTTTTAAGACAGAACAAAACTAGTCAATAGACAAAATGCAGAGCTTTTCTCAGCCTTCCCGTCTCTTTTCACCAGACTCTACATCTCTACATTTTTTTTTCCTTTTTCTACTCTATGGAGGCCAGTACATCCACTGCCTTAAATAGCAATAGGAAATCTTAAATCATCACAAAAAAAGAGGCTTTGGTCGATTTGTCTATTCAATTTAGATAATGAGTGTATTTCCTCAGCACATTTATAGAAGTGTATCAGCTTCTCTGCTTTTTGCTAAAAAGGGACTTAGAATTTTTTCAATGGGATTTTTTTTCTGTTTGCTATAGCATGTTTCTGGTGAAATGAGAACTCACACAATAGAAGAATCAACTTGAAGCTCAGTTTGAGAAACCGCTGTTTAGTCACCAAAACTAATTGATGAAGTTCTGCGGTATAGCCACCAGGTGGCAGCATCAGTGTGAAAGCGCCTTGAGAAGGCACGCTGAGAAGTTGTGGAGGTTTCTTTGTTTTTCTTTTTGTTTTGTTTATTTGTTTGCTTGATCCTTCTTTTGCTTCTTTAGGAAAAATATACAAAGATGAAAATTGAATTACATCTAAAGGAACGATTCAGAAAAACCTTTTGGGTTGGCTGTATTCTGCTTTAGGGAGCCAGTTTGCAAATCAGCAATGCTTAGATCAGATAACCTCACTGTCAAGATGCTATCAGTAAAAGAGCAGGAGAAAAGCAAATGCAAGTCCAGTATTCCTAATTGAGGACATCTTTAGTTTAGGATTTAGCACTCCAGTGCTCACATAATGAGGAAACTGGCAAGCAAATCATTCCACTTTTTCTGAACAGAAAGTTCTAAGTTGTTAAAGTCATGGCATAGATTCCAGTACTTCCCACAGTATTCAAAATAGTTCTCAAGTGTTTTAGGAACAATTAAAAAGCTAGATGGCATACTAATACTAAAAAAGTTTTATGTTCATGAAATAGGGCATGTGAAAAATATACACAAAATGGAGTTGGTAGAAAACAAAAGGTTTCCATGTAGACAGTTATATATTTTATGTGAATGCATACACTTTCTAAATAAATAAATCTACTGTACACACACATACAGTTATAAAGGATAACAATTATGAATAACAATTTAGTTAAACCAAGTTTTTCTATACATACCAGATGATTTTTTTCAGTATAAAAATATAATTAGCAAATAATGGAATATATATAATTTATCTTACATTTATTTTGTTTTATTTTTCCAAAGCAAAGTGGTTAGGAGTTTGACAAAATCATTTTGCTCTAAATATGAATGAATATTGGGAACACACACACACACATTCACACTCTTATCAATGTAGTGTTTCAAGAAGAACCAAACATCTTTCCCCAAATTTCTGTATAGAGATAAACACATGATGTGCAATGGAAATATTGATGATGCTGCAGTTTATGAAAGGCTGAATTAGAAAAAGTGTGTGGTTTAATGACAGATTTTCTTACCATTGTGTTTCATAGCAAAATGTAACTGTGACAGCAATAGATGTAATCACTGAAATGTGAGTTCTTGTCCAAATCATGACCATAATCTATCTACAGTATCTCCTTCTGATAATGTGTTTGACATTAAGTTCCACTTTGTGGGACCCACATGGAAATAGTTAGATGCCATGTACCTGGGGTGAAGTTCCATATTCTTATTTTTAGTGAGATCTCCATGTGGGTCAAGGCTCGGCCAGGTTGTGAATAACTAAGACTTACCTCTGCTTCTCCTGCACACGTGGGTCAGGGTGAGCTCACTACATTCAGGGAAAAGGTCAATGGGTGACTTCTGACCCACATGGCAATTCATTGAATAATGGTGGAGTTGTTGTACCCTTTATCAGCAAAAATGACTCTTCTCTGTCTCTGGAATATCTCCATTTTCTCCTCCCTCCTAAGAAGTATAATAGATATAGGGGATAAAAGAACAATAGAAATAAGAATTATTTTTTAGAGAAGGATACATATCAGTTTTCATTTCCTTTAGACTCATGTAATCTCAGCAACAAACATAGTCTAAACTTATTTCACTTATTTTTGTAAATTTAAAAATGTATTTGCATCATGAGGGTGGTTGATAACACCAGGAGCCCTATGTACCTGTGTGGATTTATGGAACAAACTGCTTAGATCGGGAAATAAATGAGTGCTTTTATTCTGTAATTTTCATTAGCAAACAGGTTGCATATTGAGTAGTAAATATTTTTCCAAACTAATTTTTAGAGTTATATTTATATAATAGGAAAATGCTCTTTGAAACATTAACATTTACATCCATTAACATTAGATTAAGCATGAAGTTTTTATTCAAAGGCCAAAGACAGCGAAAGAGAGAGAGGCATGTTGGTGGAAGCTTTGAAAATGGCATACAAGGAACAGCCATGGAAAAACAAGCGATGTTCATGATGTTGTGAACTCACATGGGTACTCATTACCCTGAATATGTATCCCTCAATCCTTAATGAAGAGTGCAATATACTTAAGCAGCAGGAGATACTTTTGATATCTATGCTACTCGGGGCAAAGTTGAATTAGCATAGGTGGACAGACCTATTGAGATGGAGACCTAATTCAAATTAGGCCAAACTGTTTGAAGAGGGATGGAAATGAAAATGCTAAAACATCGTGATGTTTTTGCTTGTTTTATTCACATTTGCTTTTCTTACACAGATTCTTTTAAAATAGCCAAGAGAGCATCTTAATAACAAAAACATCCTAGTGTATGGTTTGGTCTCCTGGACAGAGACAGGCCAACTTATGTGTGCCTGAGTTTACAACCTGGAATGGTCCAGAGACAAGGGGATGCGCTATATGCATACTTTATTGTAAAGGTTGCTTTTGAAACCACAAGCATGAGTTTTAAAGGTGTTTTGGAGAATTGAACAGCATAAATTACACTACTGAGTGTTACCCATTCTAAATCTTATAAAACTCTAGAAATAGTCTACAACTAACCAAGAAGTTAACACAGGAGGGAAGTCATAGGCATACTTCATGAATAAAACAGTCTTACTTTGGAGTCTTAAGTCATAGCTCCTTAATGCTATGTAATATTGACCAGCCTCTAAGAGTCTCTATGGCAGGTGTGAAGAAAGATGACTGAACCTGCTCAAAGTTTTAGTTTTAGACGTGAAGAACTGAAATATATATCATTATAATGGTTCTAAATGCAAAGTATACATGAAGACTGTGAATACAAAATCTATTTCATCAATGATATTTATAAATAAGAAAAACCTTGTATCTGATAAATGTATAGTCTTATTGAATCAAAAGAAAAACAAAATAGTAGGAGGTGGGGAAACGCTTTAAGCAGACATCAATCAAAAATGATGCTCATTCTCGGCACTTTAATCTTGATGATAAATATTCCCTATACTGATGTCTCTATAAGAATATTCTAGTGACTTCTTGCAACTTTATGAATATAACAAGATTGTTTTTGGGAAATATAAGCCTATATTGTATAGCAAGAATTTTATGCATTTAATCTACAAATGATATTCCCTGGATTTAGATGCCAGTGTGTGTTTATTTCATTACTTCTAGCCAATGTGATTAAATTCTGTCTTCCCTGATATTGCCATATATCCTTATAATACACTCTTTTTTTTTAGAGGAAAGATGCAGGCAAGCATGAATGAATAAGAGAAGTGGTAGAAGCATTTTATTTTTATTTATTTGTTCACATTGGTTGTTCTCTCTGGTCTCAGGTCTTGAACCCGGGACCTTGGGACGTGTGTGAGACTGCTCCCGGTGTGCTAGACTGCTAGGCCACCAGGGCGCACCCAATTGGGATTCTTTTTGAAATAAAAAATATTGGGTCCCATGAGGGAGCCAGTGTATTTGGATCTCAGGGTAGGCATCTAGAAAACTGTATGTTTAACAAGTGCATCAGGGAATATTTTTAGAAAGTTTAGAAAATAATGTTAAAGGGATAGTTCAGAAAAAATCTGGATCATTCTGCTGTATTCTACATTATTTTTGTCTCACCCAGTCACCAAGATCTAAATGCCATTCCTTCCTGGTTTGGTAACATTAACGTAAGTAAAGTTGGTGAGATGCTACCTTGCTATGTCCTAGTTCTCCTGCTTTGGAGGAACATGAAGAGTCCAGAGACTTACCCAGGTTAGCCTCTCAAGAGAACCCTAAGAAGGCTGGAAATCGGGTGTCTACAAACACTGAGACTTTCAGTCTGCACATGAGATGCATCTTGTGTTCATTCAAGCACTGTGCACCATGCACACTCCTGTACTGAGACATGTCTTGAGAATGGATAATCTAGTTTCTGTACAAGCCTGAACTTACCCCTAATATTTGTGGAAAACGGTATCTATGAAGCAGATCTCCAGGCCTTTTATTCAAGTGCTGGGAGCTGAGTGCATCCACCTGGGGGAGCCTTTGTCCATGAAGGCAGAGGGTGTTTTATGTTCTTCTGCCTAATTAAACAGAAACAATGGAGAATCTCTGCTCTTGTAGATGCTGTTTTTAGCTAAATGACAGTTGCCCTAAGGCTTCTTCTATTGAAAGTATTTTGCTTATTCTCTTTTCTTTACTGTGAAAAACCCAAACCAAATAACTCTATTATTTGTTATTATGACAAATTTCACTATTATAGCTCTCATAGAAATTTACACCTCTTTATATCACTCAGCACAGTCACAAAGTATCTGGTATGTATATTTATTTAGCTCTTGTCTATCTTAACTGCCAGCTTTTACCCTACATGATGGTGGAAATTATGTTTTTATTACTTGCTCTTATGGCTTCATTGTCTCTTACAAGAATAGGGCCATAAAATAGAATTTTATTTATTTGAAAATATAATTTTGAAATGTTCATAGGAACTATTAAATAGAGCAACAATTATATATTAGAGTCAGGAGGTTTTCTAAGTAGTTTCCATGAATTAGCTCATTTAACCTAAAAACAATCTGATGAAATAATTATGATGCCCATTTTTACTAAAAAGAAAATACTGGATTGGAGGTATTATCTGACTTGTTCAACTAATAGGCATGAGTAAAGTGGGATTGGAATCCAGGTTACCTGACAGTAGAAACATTTACTGAAAAAAAAAATGAATAAATGAATGAGTGAATAAAATTTTCTTCTCACTGCCAAGGATTAAATTGGTCTAGATCTCACAGGAAATTAGATCGGATGTCTTCCTCAGTTGCGGTGGATATTATTAAATTTAATGCTCTTCCTACAAGTGTACTATTGGTTTATGTATAACTATTATCTAATTATCATCTAATTTTAGACATGCATAGTGATCTGTCTTACAAAAAATGATTAAAAAAAATACCCTCATACTGGAATGTTAACACTGTAGCCTCTACGTTCTATTAATTGTGTTTTATGGAGTATACAGCTGGTGAATCTCTCAATAATTTCTGATTCCCATAAAGTTACATCAGGTAGGAGATGAAACATTGAAAGGATGTTTTTAAATGTCTAAAATTCAACTGACAGTATGTATTTATTAGGGTAGTTTTAAGAAATATGTATTTATTGTTTGAAGATTCTTTTTTCCTATTTTCCAAGAGGTAGATATGAATAATTAAAAATAAAGTGAGAGATGGAAAATGTAATTGGTAATTTTGGACCCGATGAGTAACAAATCTAGATATTTCAGAGATTGATGGATTAATTGATTGATTTAAGAGAGGAAGGAAGGCAGACAAGAAAAGGAAGAAGAAGCTTTTTAAATTTAATTTATTTTGCTTTTTCACCCCAGCCCTGGGTCATGAACCCCAGTCCTTGGGTTTTACGTGGTCTGCATGCCAGCAGCTCAGATGCCTGTGCTACCAGAGTGCATCATATACCAGAGTTTTAAAATGATTCTTTTGAGAAAAAGTTACAAGATACATATTTTAATGTATGACACAATAGATTAGTAAATCTAGTTGTCTTCTCAAAATTCCCTGATAAACATTAAAAATTTCAAATATTAATCTGTATTACTTTAGTTGTTAAAATCATATGGCTCTAAAACTTAATGAACTTTAATCTAAAAATCATTTTAAGGATTCATTTAGTGCACACAGAAATACATTTTAGTTTTGTTTTCTGAAATGAAATTATTTGAATAATTTTGTGTCAGAACTTGAAACTATTCATAATTGCTTCAATTCAATAAATTAAGACGATTGACCAGATTCATTTCATATGCCATTTATAATAGTGAAATTTAGCAGATCATTTCCTTATCGAATAATTTCTAAATCTTCATCTGACTGTTTGCTATATTGACCATAAAATTGCTTTACTTTTCACGAACTTTTTTTTTTTGTATTGATAAATGATTTCCATTTTTCTTGACTTAGTTTAGGAAATTCCATACTAGATGTCTAGAAGGTCGCTGTACTACCTCAGATCCAAGAGAAGCACATTCGCATATCTACCAGGGATCAGAGGTTTGCTGCCTAAAACAAATAACGATTCTGCTGAGGTAGCTGAATGAGCGTCAACACGAAGTTGAGGACAGAGTGAGGGCAGCAAACGCACAGCGTCTTTTATCTGTAGTCTTTTCAAGTCAGGTGGTATAGAAAGCATTCTGAGGTGTGCGTTCACATCTCTAATGAATTTTAAAAAAATGAAACTTAGTTATGAAGAGCATCACTTTCTACATAGCAAAAGAAGTGATTTCAGATATTTCCCAAGGATTCAGGGGCTAAGCTTACAAATAAGTCAAGACACTGAGCACCTCTGATCTAATGCAGATTACAGACAGCCCCCTAAACAACTGCCCTGTCAGTTCCCTGTAACTGCACTCTGGCAATGGTTGCCCCCTTCAGCTTTGCTGACTTGCCATGAAAAATGTTATAAGCAGTGACTTCAGTGAAAATCTTTCCCTAATGAGCTCTCCAGGACTTTTAGCATGACCAAGCACTTTATCAACAGAGAACTCTGAAAGGGAATTGATGGTCCGACAGACAGACTTGTCAGAACAAAAGGAATGAAGGTGGACAGCATGGTTTAGTTAGAAGGAGGATGCCTGACAACAGGAGGAACATCTTGTGTTTTATTTTATATTTTTTCAGTTTTATAAGACATAGCTGTAGGTCATCTTTCCATGACACATCTACTCTGGCACCAGGGAAATAATATGTATGAGTTTAAAGAGATATCATTATTTGACTTATAGAGCTGAAAATCTCTCCTTGTTAAGATTCTGGGTGGGGTGGGGTTGGTGGGGAGCTGTTGGAGGAAAGGAGGCAGAGTCATTTAATAGTGAGAGCACCCTTCTTTCATTTGTTTTCAGAAGGGTGTCTTGGTGAGACAGACAACTGAGAAGGGAACCCTGGAAGGAGCAAATCTGAACTAGCATCTCTCATCCCAACCCACTAACTATTTTGTTTGCCCATTAAAACAACCCAATATCCACCCTTTGTCAAGGACAGCCACCTGCTGTCTTCACATATGTCTCTCTTGATCTATTCACTGTCCCTTATATTCTACTTTTTCTTCTGAGTGTTAGTCTAACAATTTACCCTTGTTTTCATTCTTTTCATGTTTTCCTTGCGATCTCCTCTTACTCCTTTACCTCTCCATTTATCATTGCCCTGTTATAGTGCTTCTTCCTCCCAATTAAATTGCCACTTACCTATTTAAGAGCATTGAACAAATTAGGAGTGCCTGTGTACTTGCATTGCATTTAAATGGATTGAACAGAATTTATCAAGCAAATTATTAATTTTTTAAATGTATTTCACATAACTATAAAATCCATTAATTCATCCATTACTTACAGAGTACCTACAATGTGAAAGTGATTAGTCTTAGTACTAAAGGATATTATAGTAGAGGAAGTCCCTGTGCCCATGGATATTATATTCTGGGGGAAAAACTCAAAGAAGGAACAAATCCTATATAAAATGTTAAGTCAGTAGTAATAAACAGAGTCGCTTTGGCCAGGGTCCTACTTTAGATAGGGATTATCATGCAGCCTTCTCTTTGACCAGAATAAAATAGTCAACCTTGTGAATATCTAGAAGAGATTTAGAAGTGAGCATTCTAAGTATTGTTTTCAGAATAGCAGAGAAAAATGTCCTGGGTCAAAGTGTGAGAAGAAATGTGTGGACAAAAAAAAGTAAAAACTGTAATCACATTCCAGATTATGGAAAATATAATCTTGAGATTTTATTATAAATGAGATGAGAAGCCAAGGGTAAGTTCAGACAAGGTGATTAATGCAAAATCTCCTTTATTGTAAGATAATTCTGGTTGGTAAAGTGACACGAATCAGAAGGGCTGTGGCAGGGCCACCAGGCTCTTGCAGGGATTCAAGGCTCCATGATGGATCTTGGGCTGGGCTACTAACTGTCCAGTACAGGTGTGGTCAACTTCCACACTGAGTTTCAAAGAGATGCTGCAGAATCTTGCTAATGACATCTTTGTGAAGATTGTGAGAGAGTGAATCCAACTGTTTAGATCTGAGCAGCAGGAAATCTGGAATTGTCATTTGATAAAATACGAAAACTGGGTAAAATGGCTTCAGATATATTATCAGTATTCTGGGGTTATATTAAGTTTGAAATATCTGGAAAATGTTCTAGGTAAGTCATGGGGGCAGTAGAATGTGTAATTTTGCTTTTCAGGTAATCATTGCCTGTTAACTAACTTGCTTCTCCTGAGCCTTAAAAACATAAGCCCCTGCTGAGGATAGAGAAAATCTACAGTCTTGCAAATCCTTAGTATTTATTTGTATGTATGTAGGAGAGAACTTTTCAGCTGCCCTTTACAGCATTTTTTATTCATATACAACTAAATTGTTTTAATATTACAAGACCTGGTGACTCTTAATAGTAGTAATGGTGTCTCCTCATATCTTTCTCTCTGAAGTGTCACTAAATGTTGAAGCAAAATGTGTACTCATAGTAAGGTCAATGCTGAAAATTTGATGAAGGAAATCATGATTTTCCCTGGATCTCCACTTATTTCCCTTGGTGAGATACTTCAGTTCTGGGGATTAAATTAATTTCTGAGGTACAGCCTGGTATACAGACAGATAATGGGCAGAAGTTAAGAGTTTTGATCCCTTGGATTATTGACTTTACCACCAGCAATAAATAAAAAGGGTGATACTCTCCATTGTGCTCAGTTTTCCCTTCTGTAAATTGGGGATTACAAAATCTACTCTCATTCTCAGAAAACAACAGCAACAAAACAATAAATGCAGACTGAAAAATTAATAATGCATAATATATATTAATCATGTTATTTATAATGAAATATAGAGGATATATTCTTTTTCTAAGCAGTATTTTTTAATATCAGTACTAAAATTTTTATTGATCCAATTGATCACTCTTTCCCTGAGCAAGGGACATATACTATATACTGCCTCATCACTTATGTGTAATTCACTTCTTTTGCTATTTGGAAAGCAAAGTTTGAATATACTTGGGTCTTTCCATAGGGAGTTAAAAATTTGAAGATGAAGAAGCTGGGAGATGTGCATAAATAATCACAATACAAAGCAATAGAAAAGAAGTGCCACATAGTGGGATAAGCAAGAAATAGAAAAGACTAAGCAGCAATTTAATCTTCTCCCTTCACCAGCTTATAATTTAGAAGAAACCAAATAAAAACATTACCCAAAATAATATCCATTAGGCAATCACATTCCTTTCAGAAGCATGAGATTCGATTACCATCTTTTTAACTTCTATGAAGACAAATGTGGTCTTTGTTCATAAAATTGCCTGAATGTTTGAAGAATCCATCCACATTATTCAATGATATTACATTCTGTAGTGGAATATTCTATAGGTTGATTGTGCATTTCGTTATACCATTTTACTTTATTTGCTCCATATTTACTACCCTTCAACTCTAAGTATCCTTTTCCTCTCTTATTACTCTAACATGGTAATAGGCACAACTGATTCATCAGCTATCATCATTCATTTTAAAATGCTGGTCTTTTTTGGCTGTATTGACTTATGTTTTCTCCTCTGTTATAGAAATGAATAACTGTTATACCCTTGGCTAACTTCATGGCCTGGCTAGAGTCCTCTGAATAGAAATCTCCTGTTTTGGTGAAATAAAAATATGTCCTTCACACATAACCCGTTGCAGCAAAGCCAGTGCATTTCAACTCTCCTGAACATCTAGAAAATTATCCTGTAGTATGATGGTGTTTTTCCTTTGGTAAGCAGTAATTATTTACCAGCAACGTTCTAGGTAATTTACTGTGGTTCAAACATATGACTGATATGTTGTTTAATCTGAAAATTATGTTGAAAATCAATCAGAAATTATTTATATAAATACTTCTTTATTCTGCAGCAGTTTATACTGGATGCTCTGAGTCAACATAACTTAGGATTTAAAATTCAAAGGTTTAGAACAGACTGTTATGTTAACAACTATGATCTGAACATGGGCAAACTATTTAAACTGGACCCATATTCTGCACTTTTAAAAACTGAAGTCAATAGTAACGCCTATTTGCTGGACTTATGGTGAGTGTTGTGTGAGTCATTAAAATCACAGTACCTGGAAGGGGGCCTCAATGTATACTTGCTGTATTTAATATTGCTAAATAAATAGCTCTCTTCTGTGTGTTTGAGAATGAAAGTGATAACAAAGTAAAGATTCACTAACTCACTTAATTTTCACTAAAGTTGTAGTGAGAAAGTAGCAAAAATACTTACATTTCAGATATTGAGATAGTCTCTTATGTGCTGCATTAAAAGTTATATCTAGGAATCTGAACTAAATGTGAAAGCTATACTTTAATGCTCATTAGAGAATATTCCATTTTTAAATGTAGGAAAACATAGGCAAGGATATAAAAAGAAATGTGTTTAATTAGTAAACTACTTGTTATAGTCACCAACATTACTAAATACTTTTATTTTTCACTTCTACCCAATCTAATCAGACCTTATAATAATAAAACATTAAGAATAACTGAAAATTATCTTGAGCTTATTTTATTCAGTGAGATTTAATTCCATTTGGCTAATTCTGACATGGCACACAAGTGCCATTTTCATTTAATGGAATTTTATTGGTGATAATCCAATTGTGACCCAGTTTAGAGCTGTGCTGTCAGTACCCTGGCAGACTCCTCCCTTGTATGACATTGTATTCTTGCTTCAGTTCAATGCTCTTCTTATCTTTACCTTTCTTTATTTCAGTTTTACTCTTGAACACTCAACCTAGGAGACACGTGCTCTAAGAGGTCTTTTCCTGTATGCAGAGATTAGTTCAGGGGTTCTCTATCTTTTTTTACTCTTACCTTTAAATTAATAATCATATACCAGATTATATTGAAATTACATGATATCTTTGTTCCACTAAGAAAATACAAGCACCTTTAAGGCATAGACTGTTTCTTCTTCATCTTTTCCACACAATATATATAGCAAGATGTTCACCCAAGAGAGGGGATCAATGGAATGATATTTTTTAAATAATACATTTTTGTTGTAGAATTACATTTGTGAAATGGATCCTAGATAATGGGTCTCAAAATATATTTCAGTTTTCATTTTTTATGTGTTCTAAGCAAAATTCTAAGAAGCTGATGATAGTTGAATAAAAATATGTTTAGAACTATTTTCTTACAACACCTGAGAACCTCTTCAGAGTTACAATTTAGTTGTTTAGCTGAAGCATTCTCTTCCTTTCCCTACATCATACATTTCTTACTTTTTAATGATGAATATTTTAAGCATTAATTTGTCATGGTATTGTTTTAAATATGCATTTTAATAGATATTATCCAAAGTGTGCTGCACTGACACTTGAAAATTTTAACTGTGTATGATATTTGCTCAGTGGTACCTGTGAGAAAGAAATAGAGGGTCTGTAGCAGTGTTGTCTCATCGACATATGCTATTGCTGCAGTTCCCTTTTGCACCTAGAGTTCTATCGTGGTTCTGAACTTTTCCATTGATCTAGAAAAACATTAATATTAAAAATTTTGTTATTTAACCTATAGTGATTAATGTATTTCTGATGGAACATGTTGTTGGTTAGAGCATTTACATTACTCTGACTGGTTTGCATGGTGATAAATCTCTCAAGAGTGAAGGAAGCCAGAGCCCTTAGGTGTACTTATAAGAAGATGGATTATGATGCAATGTTCCTTCAGTAAAATTAATATAAAAAATATGGAGGCAGATAGGAGAAGATATTTGCAAATATTATGTCCAAGAAAGATTGACGTCCAAAATATAGTAACAATTCCTATGATTCAAGAGCACATGCACACACACACACACACACACACACTCACACACACACATGCATCCTGATTTAAAAATGTGCTTAAGATCTAAATAGACATTTCACTAATGAAGACAGTGTCCAAGAGACACCTTAAGAGATAGTCAGCATCACTTAAAATTTGGAAATACAAATCAAAATGGCCACAGATACTGGTTAGAATGGCTATTATTAAAAGACAAGAGTCAAAAAGTGCTGATGAGGATGTGGGTAAATGGGAATCCTTGTACTAGGTTGGTATTTGATGTTGTTATTCTCTATGTTGTTTGTGATGCAAAAAGAAAGGCTCTATGGCAGGGGTCATGCGATGTGGTTGTGTTTTCCTTCTGCACCTAGAGTCCTTTCTTGGTGCTAAATATTTCCATTGATAGAGGAAATATATTAAATTTTAAAACTTTTCTTATTTGGCCCATGATGGAAATGTAATTGGAGTAGCCACTATGGAAAACAGCATGGTAGCATTATATACAATAGCTAAGATATGTAAACAATCTAAGTTCTTACCATTGGGTGAATTAATGATATATTTATATATATATATATGTATGTGTGTGTATATATATATATATATATATATACTATATATGAAACACAAAATATTTAGCTATCAAAAAGGAAAAGGTTGAAATTGTGCTATTTGTTTTAGCAAAGATGGAACTTGAGGGAATTATATTGAGTAGAACAAGTCAGGAGAAACACAAATACTCTATGATTTTACTCATATGTATAGAATGAAGAAATAAAACAAAAGAACAAAAAATGAAAATAAATTCTTAAATTATGTGAACATAAATGCTGGTTACCAGACAGAAAGAGGGGTGAGTAGACACTAAACTGGGTGAAGGAGGTCACTCTCCTCCTGTTTGCTGGTGGATGGTAACTAGACCATCAATAGATGGAGATCATAGGTGACATAAACAGATGTGAACTATAATGCCATATATTTTTATAAAAGTGTCACTTCAAAAACTAAATTTAGTCTAAAAAATCTGCAGGTAGATATTCAATTGTAAAAGTTCTTGGCAGAACACCTCCTTGTTTCTTATTCAAAATCAACTCAATTTTTGGTGGGGAGTGTCCAGTTAGTATGCTTTGCCTATTCATGATATCCTTAGCCAAGTGCGAACACTTAATACTTAGTATCTTTTGGAAGATTATCAAAGAAGAGTAATAATCTCTGAAAAGCTTACAGTAAGCATTTAGAAATAATTGTGTGCCTAGGAAATGTTTTATCAAATGACCAACAAATAATAATAGATGAACGAATAGTGTTTTTGAGGCACTGTGATACCGTGTATAGAGCAGAGTATTGGGGAACACAAGTTTTACTCTCTGATATATGACTTTTGTTTGTTACATTTGACTTCTGTATGCCTCAGTTTCCTAATATATAAAAGTGATGAAATGCAATACAAAATCTTATTATCATGGAGATTCCACTTAAATAACCTGTACTTTTATGATGTCTTATCACTTTTCTTGACTAGAATATTTGACTGGGGAAGGAGAATTTTGTATATTTTGTACAGGCATATAATTTAAATCCTTAAATCCAAAGCACAAAATTAGATTAAAGAAATTTGAATGTAAAACATTTATATACCATAAGGATGTGGCCAACACAGTTTCAATAAAATCAACCTTTTTTCAGTGTGTTGCTAAAATGTTTAATTGTCAAAAACACCTCCCTAACCAATTGTAGTGAGAATAAAAACAATGATTATTTCATATACTTATTTTTTCGTATGTTCTATGAAAGATTTTTATCTTTCTTAAAAAGCATGACTTTTAATTTTTATTTGTTTGCTGCTATATTTATACATTTTAAACAATTTTAAACAATCAGCTAATAACTGTTGTAGCATTTTCTCTATACATAAGTCAACTGTAGAGTCAGTCGGTTATTTTTGAGTGAGTATGTTTAAACTTATCTATATCATCTATAGCTGCTGTCTACTCATTTGTGCACCTGTCCATTCATCCATCTGTCCACTCTTCCTTCCTTTCTTCATTCCATTAATCCATCCAACATCTACATCACTCCTAAATAGGAAAAAAAAATCTCACTAGGCAGAATTCCCTGAAGAAAATATTAATTGCTTACTTTTATTTCTTTATTTTTTTTCTATTTGGAGCACCCTTATTTTGTTGTTCTAAAAATGCTGATGGTTGGAGTACTATATATCTCAAGTGACAGAAGAATGAAAGGGTACACAGAATAGGTGGATTAGATAAAAGACCATATATAATGAGGAAATTGTCATATTCATGACTTCACCCTTAGTTTCATGTGACTAGTAATATTCTAACATCTCACCCAAGCTACTGATGTACATTAATTCACTGAAGCAATGGAAGTAAAGTAGCTCTGGGTTTTGGGGGCAATAGGCACATCAAGCAGACTGGGCACATTATCGAAAACATGGAATCCGTGAAATTAAGACCCATAGTGCTTGTTCCTACTTTGACTCCTGAAAGGATTCTTTTATTTTAATATTTTCCAAAAAGGAAAAATAAAGACAAGTATTAAAACTGTGGAATTCTCTAAATATATACAATTATACAAAAAACTCACAGTACTTCAGTGCTGCTTAGTGTCTCTAAAATATATCAAACCAAAATAACACAAACACAAATAAATAAAACATAACTGATTGAAGAAAAAGCTTCTACCAGAAAATTTCAAAATATGATAATCTCCCTAAAACTATTATGAGATATAATTTAAGGAGAAAAAGAGTAGAAAAACTTAGTTATTAAACATAATTATTGAAATAGTACAATAATAGATTTCCATTACATAGTTGAGTAAATTCTAACAAAGTAGGATAAATAATATAAAGAGCTGAATAAAGGAAATAAATTAGGAAATTGAAGGATAATTATTGGAACACCAACATTCAATTAATGCAAATTCCAGAAGAAAAGAATAGAGAAAATGAGTAGGAGAATATAATCAAGAAAATAACTTTAAAATATTTCTAAAGTTAAAGGACATGCATTTATAGATTAATAAATTCCACTGAATGTCTAGATCAACAAAATTTAAAATATTTTACATCGAAAATTTGTATCATCTTTACAATTCAGAAGACCTAATGTCCAAAAAAGATTTAAAAACTTGCAAAGAGAAAGACTAATAGAACATAAACTGTGCAAAGTAAGAGCACAACAGAAATTGACATTTTACTTTTTTCTTTTGTTTTTTTAAGGAACACTACAGGCAGGAATGAAGGCAAATAGGCAGACAGGCAGGAAGAGAGACATGGAAAAGCACTTTATTTATATTATTTAGTTGATTGTTCCCCCTGGCTCCAGGTCTTGAACCCTGTACCTTGAAATGTGTATGGACTGCACGCAGGATGTGCACTAGATACTATCCTAGGTCACCAGGGCATGCTAGATTTGACTTTTCAGTAGCAAAATTGCAATAGAAAATATATAAAGGAACTATACCTTAAAAAATCTAAAGCAAAATGACTTCTGTCTACCAAGTTCAATAGCAATCAAAGGGATATTACGAATACAAGGGTGTAAAAAATGAATTTTTTATGCAACTATTCTAAATAAGACACTGAGAAATGAGATCCACCTAAGCAAATAAGAGAACTAAGGAAGAGAAAGGTGTGGGCATAAAGAAAAGGAAAATAAGAACAACAAAGCTTTTTGAACATAATCTCTAAGGTTGGTGTTTTCTGATCAGCATTGTTATGAATCATAGTCGCACACTTCTGTGCTCCAGCCATAGCTCTGTCAGCATCCTTCTTCTCTAAACATCTTGATCTTCATTTTACAGTCTTCCTTGACACAGCACTCAAACTTTAAGCCACTGGCCAAAAGTCTGTGTGCATTCTTCCCTTAGATAACATCCCACTATGCATACTTGCTAACTAAGTGTACTGCTTGAAGCCTCTCCTCCAGGCATATTTCCCACATGTCACTGTAATAGGTTTGTAATTTCAGCTTGTATCACTATATCAAAGTTATCTACATATGGATCAGGACTAAATATTTTTCACCTCCCTCAGCTGTTTATAGGGAACATACCAAGAAGCAATAGTTTTGAACTGAGAGGGGAGGGAGAATGTTGTCCACTCTGGATTTGATTAGGTCAAGCCTAAAATGTATCATTTTATCATCAGGTGTATTGCTAATACCCCTCAGCATCTAATGAGGAATACCTAAGGTTTCAGTGTTAAGTTATATATCTTTATAGCTTAATTTACATATAACATAAAATATAATTAATATACTATATAGTAATCATTTGAACAGTTACATTATATTTTCCATTATATTCTTCTCATTGAAGATTGAGCTACCCATGAGTCACTTCATCAAAGGAAAGAGCAAAATTCACAAATATAGTAGATACAATGTTCTTCTTCATTATTGAAAGGTTTGCTAAAACATGCTCATTGACAGAAAGGATAAGTTCCAGTATGCATCAGATCATTAGACTCAATACATTGCACTGATTAAGCAAACCCCTTAGTTTTGTAAGATTTTTCACCCACTATTTACATATGGATCTTTCCATAACAACCAAATACTTGTCACATCTTGTTCACTAGGCAAAATTGATATGCTCTCATGACTATTGGGAACAGAACAGTGTTCTACAAATAGCACGACAGTAACAGACCCTTTGAAGAATATTTTCACTGAGAGCAGGATATTTTATGTAGCTCTGAACAAAATAGTGAAGGGGCACTGCTACCCTTCCCATGTAAATACATAGTTGTGTTGATCTGTTTTCTTAATGATAATTAAAAACGGTGTTCACATCAAGACTCACATAGCAAGAGGCAAAAGCTGTTGATTTCCTCTAGTATATTTAACAAGTTCTCCACAACAGTTCGTGTTGGGATTATGACTTAGCTATGTTTATGGCAGTTTTATGTGTCATGATTCGTATGTATTTTTTTGGTTTTTTTGAAGTGATCATTCCAGTAATTTATGCATCTCAGCATTTCCAATTATTTTTATAAGGACCCAAGGATCACAAAACATCAAAAACGGTGTCTAGAAAATAGTTAATATGGAGAGAACCATTAATATACAAGAATAAACATTTTAAATAACAAATATAGTTCAAAATTAATATACCTACTTTAAATACTAGGCGATAAAGACATTTTACTTATTTGAAGCATATTAGATATGAAAAATACTATAGCAGTGCAATTGCCTCTGAAGGGCATAGTCTAGAAGAAAATAATAAGTATAAACAACCAAAATAGAAATAAAATAAAATGCTTCCCCTTCCTCTCTCTTCCTGCTTGTCTGCCCAACTCACCTTCATTCCTGCCTGCATCTTTTCTTAATAAAAAAATAAGAAAAAATACTGTAGAAAAATTGGCAATTGATTTTGAATAAATATTTAATTTAGAGTTAAATCAGAGAAAGATGATTAAGAAGGAAAATTAGAGTAAAAGCATGTTGAAATTGCAGAATTTCAACAATTGCAGTTCCACATAAAGAAGGAGACCAGTAGGAAGGGAGAAATACTTTAATGAGAAATTTGAAAACTTTAGTAGAATCAAAAACTTAAGTTTCTAAATTCAAAGAGTCGAATAACATACAGAATAATGGTTGAATATTGACCAAATCAAATAGAATATTATTGCAGAATTTAATAATATTGGATACAAAGAAGAGATGCTATGAATATCTAGAGAGATTCTCACATTAGAGAACAGTGACTGCTGAACAGTATCAATGAAAATGAGATAATACAGGGTGACTTCACAACAGTGAGGGGAAAAGGGTCTACCATTCTAGAGGGTAAAAACTTTAATCAAATATGAAGTAGAGCTCCGACATTTCAAACATCCTAGCTCTAAAAATAATTATTTCCTTGGTTTCTTTTCTACGATAAATGAAGAATTTACTTCACCTAAGTGAAATAATAAAGAGTAAAAATAAGGCTTACAGAAAAGAGATAAAACTCAAGAGAGATAGTATAACAATAATATGGAAGGGAGTTGAAGAAGTAGGGAGATTCTATAATAGAACAGATCCTTGTGAAATCCCTCTGGCAGTAAGTAGATTGTGACATTCTCTCCATAGGCTTCTAATTTGTGGTACAATGTTTTCTATTTTCTGACCTATTTGAAATGGAAATATTTTGTTATACTAAATATATATTTTTATTATTTAGTTTAGGTACAAATATTTATAAACTTGTATACTTATATCACACAATACTTATATATGCATATATATTTAGGACAGTATATTTTAGAGACATTTAGACATCTCTGGGAGTGATTTCACAAAAACATAAAATTTTTAGAATAACTGCTGAAAATGGATGTATTGATATTTAAACAATGGAAAAATGTTAAGCACTGAATTAATCAAAATACCTAAGAATATAAGAGGAAAATGAAAAATCTAATCCCAAAGGGGGAAAAATGTAGGGACATGTAATTATAGCAAAGTACTTTTCTCTAATAAGAACAGTATTTACGTAGTTAAAATAATGTGAACACTGGCTACTGAACTATCAAGAAGTGACTTCCGCTACTCAACTGTTCTCTTGTATATAGTTGGGGAGGCTTTTATGATAACATCCAGCCAGTGAGTTGTGGATACAAGTAACCAATGTCACTTCTGGTTGTCTAACCTCTAGCCAGTGAGTTGTGGATACAAGTAACCAATGTCACTTCTGGTTGTCTAACCTCTAGCCAGTGAGTTGTGGATATAAGTAACCAATGTCACTTCTGGTTGTCTAAAGATTTTAATTGCCTCTGGGAGCCCATTTGACACTTTTTGCCTACAGAATTGACTGAAAATGGCAGTTTCCACAGGATGACATTATTGAATGGTGGAGCTTCTGTCAGCCTTAACTGTTGAAATACTGCTTTCACAACAGTTTCCTTGACCATTGTTGGACTTAGAGCAAAAAAAAATTTAAACATTTAAAAAGTATTTTAGCTCTTACTATTCAGGTTATTTATTTCAGGGCATGCTAACAATTAATTCCTTTGAAAACGAGTTACCCAATGCTGTTTTTCTTAACTCTATAACCCAGCCTTATAATCAGCAAGTAAAGCAAGAAGGTAGAAATGTGGGCAATTCTCCATGAAAAGCCAAAGTATTATTTGTTGCTTTAAAATACTTTATTGTGTATATACAATATTAATGTTTTAGATGAGAACATTTTTAGACTGATCTTTCTGAAATCTAGAAACACATTAAAATTCTAAAGAGATAGTTAGGTGTACAGATTTCTTTGTCTCTAATCAAGATCCAAAGAATCAAACTACAGAGATAACTATCAGGGATTTCTTACTTTTATCAGGTTCCAGGAGTAATGCCTAGTAATTTTAAGAAAGATACCATTTTGAAAATCTGGGAAACTTGTTGAATCACACATGACTACTTTGTTTCAGAAATCTCAGAGTTACTTTCTAAGACATGATTTCAAGGAACTTCATTTTACTTAAGGAAAACTACTGAGACCCAATGAGAGTCAAGTTTAGATTTACTCAATAATGTCCTCTGTAAAGGGTAGGTCTGGCAGATGGGTTTCAATCAGTTCATTAATTAGTAAGATTTCTTGTAGGTGATCATGAAAACAATTAAAATGTAGGGGAAAGAACTTCACATATGGGGTGAATTTTGTGTGCAGTTTTCTAAATAACATCCTTCTGGTTTACAAGACGTACTCTTCTTAGTTCGGTTTCTGTTAAAAATATGACAGATTTGTGAAGATGTTATCGTGTATTTAAAATCTACAATGTTAAAATAAAACATCAGGAAAAACCACACTTACCAATTTTGTAGCTCACAAAGTTAATCAGGTAAAGAAATATTTCAAAATCAAAAGTGTTAGATAATAACAAATTTGTGTGTATGTATAATTTCCATATATAGATATATAAGCAAAAATGTACCGTGTTATATCATTAGTATTTTTATTTTATGGAAAGTATTAAACTTTAATAAGAGGAAAATGATAAAATAGTGGGAGATTTTATATTTCCTTATTAAGTAAAATATTTTAAAGTATTATAAACTTTCTAACTTATTTTAGAATTAGATATTTCATAACATAAGAGTTTTTAATTTATATACAGCTGAAAAGAAGATCTTAGGAAGAAAATTTGATTGAGTAATGGTAGTTTAAATTAAAGCATTGTGTATCTAGAATTTAGACAAGGGAATGATGAATAAAGAATTGCCTCATAGCACATGTAATTTCAAAATTGTTAATATTAATAACAAATAAAGATATTAATGTGTTATCATTCATTTTCTAAGACTTTGAATAAACAAAAATGACCTTATTATAAAGAGTCCATACTAATTTTTAGTAAATTTTCAAATGTATTTCTCAAGGAGATATTTTGATGTAATTTTCTCCCATGTGGATTTCTTAATACAATTTTCATTATTCTGTTTTCTGCTTTCTATACCAGCCCCTCTGCTTTATCATCATTATACAAATTTCACCATTTGGGGAGAAAAGAAAAGCTTTTTTTTTTTTGGAGCTAGTCTTCAATATAGTTAAAGTTGATTATATTAAATTAATTCACACACACAAACACACATACTTTTAAAGTTATGATAAAACAGAATCCTATTCAAGGAACTTCTTGAGCTATCACCTACCCATCCCAGATTTGTCCAAGTATCATTTGCTCCTTTTTTATTTCATCAAAACTGTAGAAAGATAAAATTCAGATCTAAAATGCATTCTAATCATATTAAATTTGCACAATTGCTCCTTGGGCTGATAATTAAACTGTTTGTCTTTGTTACTTAGCTTACAGATAATAATAATGGTAATTACAACAATAATGAATGTAGCATAATTGAAATTATTCAGTGTAGTGTTTGAAGACAAGTGGAGATGTAAGAATTTTATGTAACATAACTGTAGTCAAATTTCTAGTATCTATGGTTACTGGGTCATCAGAGCACAATAAAGATGTGGTATTTGTAATAGCAGTAGAAACTAACTTAGATTAGCACTGTTTTGGTTTTTTCATTTAATCCTCACTACTTCCCTGTAAATTTGTTACACTAATTATCACCATTTTTGCAAAGGAGTAAAGAGAAGCACAGACAGCTTAAGTAACTTCCCTAAAGTTACAGCGTTTAGGAGGTCTCAGCCTAGGACACAGTGCCCAGGCCATCAGGCTCCAAAACTACAGCTAATCTAATATCCTGGCAGATGTATGTATATATAAGGATACTTCTCTGTGTTTGTGTAGTGTACACAGATTGTAAATTTGTAAGTTTTTGTCCTGAAAGTAAATAATAAAAATATATTTTCTATTAGCACATATTTTATTTCAAATAGCTCAGAAAATAGAAAATACTGAATCCCAAATTTGTTATCCAAGAAACTCAGGGAGAAAATGAAACAACCCACTGCCAGAAGGTATTTCACAAGATCTATGCTTATTAGAATAACCATCATTTTTTTTAAACCAGCATTATGTAGAGTATAGTGAATGTTAGCTATGCAAACAAAACACCCTTTCATGACAGGAAATAAATGTGTGGTTTTGAATTTCAAAGCTCAAGGAAGAAAAAAAGTACTCTTTTTTTCCAGTCAATAAGCCATAGCAACTGAGACCATTTTGATATTCCAGTCCAATTTTTTTTTCATTCTTCAATAAATGGCCACAAAAATAGGACAAACCACTTTGGTGCTGGAGGAAAACAGAATGTCACAGTTTGATGAAAATTTGTGTTTAGATTCATAGGAATGGCAGAGATAATTTATAGTAAAAAGGTACCTAAATAAAGAATTTTAAGTAGCTATTTCCAGATTCTGTGTATTACAATCATTCTCAGCAACTGCATAGTGATTTATTGATGATTAATTTGAATGTTTGGAAAAGGTTTGTACTTATGGATTAGACTATATCCTTAGTTCCAAAATCCTTAAAACTATACTAAATAGGTGTCAAACTTTTCATTGAAGAAAGAAATTTACTGATATCATCATAATGGCCTTAATTCTCATTGGAAATGAGCTAGAGACATACTAATCATTTAACTTATTCTAAATATATCTTTCTTATGAGTAAATTCCTAGTATTCGTTTACTAGATAATTCAAAAAGCATGAGCTTTGGAATCAGACTGATTGAAAAAAATTTATTTTACTACTTCTTGATGTCATGTTTTAGTTACTTAAACTCTTTAAAAACCTCAAGACCACTCATAAATAGGAGTAATCTTGTGAATCTTAGGTTACACTGAAGATTCATGGGGAACTATCTATAAAGTAGATTTTAAAGTACTTTGTCACATAATAAGTGCTTAATAAATATTGTTTCCTCGCTTATCAAATTTGACACTGTATTACAGAAAAAGAGTAGTGATCAACTATTTAAATGCCAGTATAATAGGACTTTTAATTTTGTAGCCAACAGACCAAAAGTATTTGTAAATTATTATTTTGAAACTTCAAATTCAATGTCATCTAATTCTTTGCCTGGTGATCTATTTTCCTTCCTGCATTTTTCCCCTTAAACTGGACTTGGAACAGAGGGAGTGAGCACTGGTCCAAAAACAGACCAGGAAAGATTAGACCCACCAGTGCCATAAACATTGTAAAGACTGCGGTGCTGGGAGAGAGTTGGAAACATCTTTCTGCCCAAAGAAGAGTTTGTAAAGTAGAAAATACATGTTGAGTTACTTTCTTTACAACTTCATCTTTTTATCCTTTTGGCTTAGACTAAATTTCCCCCCAATTAAGGTATTACTGAAACTCACAATACTCATCAATGATTTGAACTTGGTTATAGAATAAAGTATCTTTAGAACTTAATCTGCTTCCTGGTCAAGTGGAGTCTGTGTTACGGTCATAACCTAGAGCCATTATAAGCCTGGTAAGCAGCACATTTTCCCATTGGTCGATTAGCTTCAGCGTCACCCCTGCCCCATCAGTGGAAAGTTTTGGGACATCATGTCACATGCCTCCAACTTCCATGGTTAAAAGAGTTTGTCAGTATCTACTTTCTAAACTTTGATGGCTGGATGGATTTGTCTCCTCCTCTCATTCAACAATAAATTAATTAATTAAAAAAAATCTAATTACTGTCACCAAAAGAATACTGTGCATTCTCAGGGCAGCTCGAATTCCCTTGTACGGAGGAAGCAGAGTAAGGTGGTACCAGGGAAAGACTTAAAATCTCATTATCACATCTCTCCTCTTCACCCGGAGAGCCCCCAGCCTGCCCATTATTGTCCTGCCTGTACTTTCTGTGGGACTTTGAAAAGAAAAGGTTCAAAGAGCAAGACTTTCAAGCTCCCTTTCCATGTCAAACACTTTCAACTCTTGATTTCAAAGTGCCACTCTGTGGCTGTTCAAAGGCCTGTGGACTCGTAGGGGGTGAGATTGGAGTTAAAGGTTGAACTACAAAGCTCCTTGAATTCACAGTAATATCCAGCTTGGAGATACAAATGGTAATACAAACTCCAGCACCTATCAATAAAACTGCCAATATATGAAAGAGGGAACAGACACATTCTAAACGGCCCTTTTTATTTTTGTCTTCAACCAAGTTCGTGCTGACATCAGTTCAGATGAAAGCCTAATTGATATCTTGAAGTAACTACTTTTCTCTCTGCTCCTATTACAGTGAGTGGACTACAGAAGCAGTTGAGAGAGGGAAAAAAAAAATAAGAAAAAAATACCCACAACCTCAAGAAGTTAGATAAGAATAGCTAAAGAAGGCCTTTCCAACATCTGAAAAAAAAAAAAAAAAAAATCCTCCCCTCCTCTCGTTGTATTCACCGTCTTCGCCTTCCTGCCTTTTTCCTTTTTATCTGCCTGCCCACAAGATTTGGAGCACAATTAATTGGTCCTCCGGGAGCCTAACAGGCCTCTGCTTTTATGACTCAGTTCTTTGTATTGTACACATGTGGGCATCTCTCAGGAGATAAACAAAAGAAAAATGTGTGCAAAGGGGCCAGGCATTGCACAGGTCTAAACAGACTTGGCCATTGTCTTGATTGACTTTGAATGCTTAAAATTACGTGAAAAATTCGGAGACCCCACCCATGCTAACGCTAATGTGCTTTTTCTCATCGCTACAGTGCCATCATCTGAAGAATTCTATTTTCTATTTGAAATCAAACATTCTAACTCCTCCTTGGCTCCCTCTTCCCCCTCCTTCCTCTGCAGCAAATGAGAGGGTGGTCTTCGGGGAAGATAAAAAGAATAGTTGATCAGAAGAACTGACCTGGAGCCAGCACACTGGCCCTTCGTCCCTTTAGCACTTTCTAAACCCCAAGCATCACGGCTGACTTTCCTGAATGTCCAGACCTGGTCTGGAAGCTGCTCAGCTACAGACACCGGAGCAGGATTCTCCTACCTCCGAGAATGCCCACATTTACAGAAGAAAGTGACGTCCCCTATGCCTAATCTCATTTCCTTTGATAGAGGCAGGAGGTGCTCCTTAGAGAATTGACAGCAAGTTGTTTTCATCCCAGAACTCACCTTGCATTCACCCTACCACCATGCTCATTTGAATTCACCTTAAGAGTAAGAACAGGGACTATATTTAGCAAACTTACACAAAAAGCATTTTGCCTTCAGGCAAAATCAGAGTGGACAGTTTTTATTTATGTCTTTAATTGGTTTTAGTGAAGAACCATTGCATTATAACACTATAGGTTTAAAGTGTGCATCATGTAAATCTACATCTGTATATAATACAGTAAGTTCATCACTATTTCAGTTTTCCTTCATTTTCCTTCACAGTTGACCCCCTCTGTCCCATTTGCTCTCCCCTCACCCCATCTCTTCCTGCAGTGCTAATTTGCCTTTATTCACTAAAAGTTTGTTTTATTTAATTTGTTTGGTTTCTCTTTATACCACATATGAATGATATCATATGATGTCTGTGTTTCTTCTTCTGAATTATCTCATTAAGCATAATTCCCTCCAGTGGGCAGTCTTTATATACATACAGGAATCAGAACAGGGACCCAGAGACTTCTGCAAAACCAAGCAAAAGCATTTAAACTTAAGTAAGTCTTTGACTTTAGAAATACTTTGGAAAAATATACCATATCCATGAGAAAGCTTTAAAGGCTCTGCAGGCTGAAATTTCAATGTTTGTTCCACTGCACGCTATCCTTACACATGTGCAGTGAAAGCATTTTGCAATCTCACGCCTGACTGTCGTAGAGCCCATGACAGACGTTTGTAAGGGAGCATTTTATGGGAGCAGGCAAGTCAGAGGATAATGTGAGTGAAAAAGAGAAGTGGGGTAAAAGTAGTAGGCGGGAGAAGTAACACAGAGTTTATCAGCGAGACATAGGTTCTCATCCATGACGCGTGGCTTCTGAGTCTCTTGGGAGGTCTCAGGGAGGCCTGTACAAATGCTGCATCTTGGAACATTCCAGAAAGAGGAAGGAAAAGTAGGCAGTTAGCTGTTGTTGTTTTTTTTAAATTCTGTTTCCTATTGGTTCACTAGACTCAGGGGACTTAACTGCTGTCCAAAGAAAAGTGGCAGAATCTTGAGGCCTCTGCTGGAAAACACAGAATTCTCACAGTTCATCATCAGGTCACAGTGCAAGTCTTTCTTCCAAAATCAGCACCTTATCTGGGATATCCTTATTTGTTTCAAGATGGTTGGATCCCTTATGTTGTTTCCAGCCACCAAGAGAGTAAGGTTTCCTGGAGACTCAGGTGGAAGTCATAATTGTTTTTAAAGGGTCTGTTTTTGAAGTCAACTTTTTGCCTCCTTTTGTTCTCAGTGAGCAACAGGGCTAACTCATATTCAAGGGGATAGGGACTATATAAGGAAATGAGTACCAGTGGTATCCTTCATCAGGACACTCAACTCATGTAGTCTGTACTTGAACCAAATGCATTCACAACTGTAAGAACTCTCTCGACTAGATTCTAAAGACTATTCTTGTCTTTCTAGGAATAGAGTGCTTTTTATTTCTTTCAGTTTTCTTTAAACAATCTCTCATGTTAGTTATATAAAATCAAATATGAATATAGTTTAAGTATGTGTATTAGCATGTCCTTATACACAATATGGGGTCAATTACCTCCAAAATATTTTCATTTTCTTCATGAATTACTAAATAAAGACACTCCTAGATATTGCATATAGACAACATAATTCCTCTGATTATTTTTAGAATAAAAGAATGTAGTGTTCAGCATACACAATACCACTTAAGGAATTTTGCTATTGTAAGAGCTGATTATTTTTTTTCCTGCTTCTGCTACAAATTGTGCTTTTATGTACAGCATCACAAAAATTTTTATAGTCAGGGACTAGATATTTATTCTTATTTTTACTAGAGGACATAATTTGCCACAAGTAAGTCCCAATCACGAAGTTCTAGTATGAGATATTGAATTCCATTCTGGTTAATTCCATATTTCATGTATGTTCTCTGGACCACATGGTCTTTGAAACTTCAACAGCATAAACATATACAGGGAAGATTCAGTATTGCATTTGTGTCATGGACCAGTTTACAAGGAGACTTTTTTAACTTTTGTCTTCCTGTGAAAAGTATCGGGTCTTGTGTTTATGAAACCAAGAATGTGGTAGTTTTATAATTTTGTGATTTCTCACTCCTGTCCATTGCACATACTTTTACATTGTTTTTATGTATGGTTATATTTTTAATCCTCCAGTAAGAGTTAAATTCTTCTAAGATAGAATCTGTGATTTTTATTTATCCTGCCCCTAAATTGCATCATCTTGTTCAATTTCCTATATAGAGTAGGTATTTATCAATTTTTTGTTGTCACACCAAATTTATCTTTGCATCTGAGTCTGAGAAAAAAGATTTCTCACTAATAATTTAATTCCACTGCATCTTGTTATAGAAAAATTATTATTCCGATTAACCATTTGCAAAGATGCAATTCTCGGGTGGTTACTAGTAGGGAAAGGTCCTAGGGAAAACTACAATTACAAGCAGCTGCAGCATGAATTATATGTAATTATAGTTGATTCCTGTAAATAATTCTTTCTGTAAATTTCCATTCCAAGAGGATTTATTGCTTGGTAACAGAGTATTTTGGTTTAAAAATACATTTTCCTAAATTTGTATAAATAAAATAATGACTATTAAGAAAAAGATAGTGAAAGGAAGAATAAGGAATCAAAGAAGGGAATGTTTTCATTTCTAGGTGTATCGCTAACAAGTTGCAGAAGGGAATTTCTTGGTTCAATATCAATATGACTCATATGTTTGGTTTTCATCTTTAGTCTGTATACTAAGTGGAAATGAAATACAACTCCCCACCCCAAAAAAAGAAGAATAATATAACATACTATGTTCTGCAGTAATTGTCAGCAAAACCTCATAATTCTATTTCAGCAACATAATAAGCATGTAATGACAGATGGCATCTGATGTGTCACCGAGGCACTGTTGAATACATTAATATGACTCAATTTTTTTCTTGTTGTTGTTTAGAGGCAATGGCTGTCGGGCATTGAGTGTTTCCTATTAATAATTTTGCTATTATTTTTTTCATTATGATATATATCTTTTCCTATCAAATATGGGTTAATATATGCATTATTTATCATGTATATTCTAACAGAAATGACAAAAAAGAGATGATATATTAGTTAAATCAATATAACATTAATGTGGCTTCTTTTTTTTTTTAATGTCAAAATAAAATGCAAACAGTGGGAGATGCTGAGTAGCTGCTTCAAAATGGAAAGTATATTTCTAAATTATAAGACAAAATTAGGATAGTTTCTGATTTTCAACTCTTTTCAACTCTGTTCATCTTCGTCTGAGTTATAGCTTTATTTTTTCACGTAGCCTCTACTCCCCGTGCTTTGGAAGATGATCACATTAATCTAATGCAGTATAATTTGTATTGTTTAGGAGAAAAGCTGATATGCATATCTTTGACTTTTGACATTTCAAAATCCTACCACCTCTAAGACAGACTCTGTATATTTCTACAAAAAAAGTTGAGCTAAATAATATAGGTCATTTGGATTGCTGTATGTATGTATATGGATAGATAGATATTACTTGCACTTATATTTCTTAAATATTTGAACCTGTGAAGGATATTCATCTTTCTATATATAATCAAACATTATTCTGATGGCCCCATGAGGACATACACAACACATAGTTCCCAATAATATCTTTTTTGTTTTATGCATAAAATCTTACAAATAAACCAGATGTGTGAGCAAAACAAAGGGAGAAATAATGTTGAAAAACACAAAGGTTGATATTCACGTCTCTATAAGGTCCTTTATTTTACATCCTATATCAAGAAAAAAATAATTGGAATATTAAACAAAAACAATATGATTCTGATGTATGTCTGCCTAGTATTGTCTAATTTCCATAAAATGTCTGCAGGGTTCTGCACATTGAGATATCTCTTACTAAAAAATGTTTATGGAAATAGGTTATTATGTGGATTCGTAATAGAGAGACATTTCTTATGTTTAAAAACAGTCCTTGTATTAATAGTTGTGAATATACACTAAGTTATCAAGCATTTTAAAATATAAGCAATACATAGGTTTACACTGTTTTATTAGTGACACACCTCTGTCATGAATGCAGAGTGTTTATCCCCAACCTAATGAGAATAGATATTTAGAAAAACAAGTGAAACATTTGTCTTAGCAGTATAGGGGGTGTTTATAAAGGATGTATCTGAATTTGTAAAATGCCATAATGAATAATTGACGAAAAAGTGCAAATACAATTATTGAAGCAATATATAGAAAAGATAATAGTGAACAGTAGCTTGAGTTCCTAGGACATAGAATAAAATATTTTTCCTTTTAAAACACATGATCTAGTTAATCTGACTTTGATGTCAGTAGAAGTGAAAGAAATGTAAAACATCTATTCAATTATTTCAGTTAATATACAAGCATTAGGAATTCACATTCCTAATTAAGAGACAACATGCCCTGTCAGGCATCGGCATGGGCTATTGAACATCGCCTAGATTGTTCCATAATTATCCCAGCTTAATAGTTCTAAAAACGTAAGCAATGTGCATCCAATGAAGGAAAGTATGGCTTATCACAGAAGAAGGTGCGGCCCCCCAGAACATGCTCTGTCCCATGTATTCATGCTTGAGGTTTTTACTGGAACAAGTTTTAATTAATCCTTGAACAGAGAGCCACAGCACGCCTCCAGTGAAAGTTGTTCAAACATCCTTTATTGAAAAAGAACCACGGCCTGTAGTCAGAAATAGATGTACACTGGTTCTAGGATTTATTCTTTGACATACCCTCCTCACTGCATCTCATATGGATACTAGAATAGCACTTAGCTGTGCTTAATCTTACATATAAAAGGTGGCAAGATATTATAAACACAAGCAAAAGATAATTCATTAATTTTTTAAATTTAGTCTTAGGGCATTTCATGCATCATTTGAAAAATAATCAATTTGAGCATTGTTACAAAAACTGTATTTTTAATCATTCATTGTTGAATATTTTAAACATTTTTGACCCTTTTCAGGTCAAGTATACTTAGGTTAAATAGATGAAATGACAGGAAGGCATTATTTTTGTTTTATCAGATTGTTCATATATCTAGCAATATATATATATATATATATATATATGGGAAAATTGTAGTGAATGAATATTGATAAATTAGGAAGTATCTCTGTTTGAGATCAGAGTTTGACAGAGTCAAAAGAAAATAGTATCACAAGTTTAAATGAATAAATTCAGCATTCTTTATGATAGTATAGAGAGTTAATAAAGCAGATTTGATGAATCAGAATACAGAGATATGAATGACCTTAAATTTAGTATTCAGTATATGTGCATATCAGCATCAAATATATATTATTCAAGTGTCCTTTATGGGCAGGGATGTTTAAGAGGCAAGAAATGTTATTATTCCTGAATCAAGAAAATTTAAAAACAGAGCACATGTTCAACTAAAAAAAATTAATAAACAACATTACATAAAAATAAGTGGAAAAAAAGGGTTCAGTCTGAGGAACGGAGAATAAGGAAGGAAAAGAGAGAAAGTGAAGGCAATGCGGTAGCTGAAAATCAAACATGACTCCATAGAGTGATGCCACATGGGTCATCCGGAGTCATATGTCTTAGACAAAACACTTGATGTCACTCACCGGTGGAGTAGCGTTTGTTTGTAGCCTACAGCTGGCATGGTACACATACGTAACAAGGATTCAAGTTTGCATCAGAGCCGGGCAGTAAACAACCAAGATGACAACTAAGTAAAATAAAGCGATTCTTCCTCTCTCTTCCTTTCTGTCTGCCCCTACTAGCCTTCATTTCTGCTTTTGCCTTTCCTTTATTAAAAGAAAACACTTTGTTATGACACTATAATTTTTTGTAACTTGGAACACTATACATTCAGTTATCACATGAATAATTCAAATTTAGTAGTAAAAGGGTATACTATTCCTTTGCTACTCACTGTTAAAATTTATCTAATAATAATGTTCATTTATTTACGCAAGGCATTTTGTAGTCCTTTTATTTTTTATTTTAATTTTTAATTTTTTAATGATAGTATTTCTTTAGTTCATAATGCTAAACTCATTTTAGAAGACTGATATTGAAAGATCAATATGTAAGAAATTTATTCTTTCCAAATTATATTCTCATATTTATCTTCGTATAATCTAAATTGTCTGAAATAAATGTCTTTTTCACATCATTTACATAATCATTCAATATCATTAAATATATCAGGCATAATTTATGTTTTATCAACCTACACAGATAAATGTAGAAAAATAAACATATTTTCTCTCTACTTATTACTCTTAAAATTGTTCTACACTAGGGAATAAATGTTCTGTGCTTAAAAACCTGGAACCTTAGTTTTAAAAGCAATTTGTGGAAGCAGAAAACTCAGTTTAAGAACTTCCCCAGATTTTCTCAACTCCATGATAGAAAACATTGGGAGACTTCCAGAATGGTCCTATGAGATTCACCAAATGTCCCCACACCCCTAAAAACCACACTTTTTAAAAATTATATTCAAAATTTAAACCACTTAAAGTATCTGAAAGTTCTCCACAGAACAAATGAAGAAGCAATTATGCCAAAAATTTGCCAAATCTTGGAAGGAATGCAGAGTTGGTGTCATTTGAGGAGTAAAGCTCCTGCCTCCCCTTCTTCTCATCTCACCACCCAGATGCTTAGATCTAGTTAGATATGGTCTAGAAAACAGGACACTTTCTCCTTCCAGCTCTTAGTCATGGAAGATGTTTCTTACTGGATGGGGCAAGCCATTTCTTATTCCAACCATCTCCAAATTCCAAAAGCTAAATTCCTGGCAAATGTAGTCAAGAAATTGCAGGCTCATGCTACATGTCACACACCCAGCCCCCAGTCATAGGACAGATGCTCAACTGTCACCATGATTGGCTGAGATGTCATCAGATTGTCCCCTGGTACCAGCTCACTCACACGCAGAGGTTCCATTTTGAGAGTAATTTGAAAACAGCAGACGCTGTAGTCTCCATTCAGTTCTCTGCTCATTTCAGAGGTATCCATTCAAGACAAACAGGTGCTTCCATACCCCCAGTAGTTCTGGGCATTGACTCAGAGATTTTGCCCAGAATGGAAGGCATTCCGTAAGTACAGATGCTTCAAAGGTGTACAATGGAACTTCTTTTGAAACACAGATGAAGAAGAACAAAGTAGTGGATACTTCAAGTGTGCAATGCATTATTATTCACTCCACTCAGCATGCTCTACACTAGAATTCCAGTGCTCATTCATCTTATAACTGAAGGTTTCTATACTTTGCCCAATGTCTCCCTGTTTTCCCACCCCCAACTCCTAGCAACCATCATTCTACTCTGATTTTATGAGTTAAATTTTTCTTTTTTGTTTTTTGGTGTGTTTTTTAGGTTACACATTTATATGACATCCTAAAGTATGTCTTTGATGGGCTTATTTCACTTAGCGTAATGTACTTTGGGTTTATCTATGTTTTATAAATGATAACATTTCCTATCTTTCCTCTTTTTCATAGATAAGTAATATATACTCAGAAGTGGAATTTCTGGATCATATATTAGGTCTATTCTTAATTTTTGAAGGAATCCCATAGTGTTTTCCAAAAGAGTTAGACCAGTTTTCATTATGATCAACATTGTACAAGGAGTTTCTTTTATCCATGTCCTCAGTAATAATTGTTACCTATTTTATTTTTAATTAAAGTTAGTCTAACAGGTGTGAGGTGACTTTCTCATGGTGGTTTTGATTAGCATTTTCCCCCTGATTGGTGATGTTGAGCATCACTTGATGTACCTGGTGATAACATGTGTATCTTCTTTGGAAATATATCTATTGAGTTCATTTGCCCATTTTGAAAATCAAATTTGTTGTTTTTATTTGTTTACATTTTTCATATATATACCTGTGATAAATTCTTAACCATATCAGTGGTTTGCAATGTTTTTCTCCCATCTGATGACTGCCTTTCTAATCTGAAGATTTTCTTTCTTGGGCAGATACTCTTTGGTGTGATATAGTCCTACTTATAAAATGTGCTTTTACTGTCTGTGTTTTGGTGTCATATCCAATAAATCAATGATGTTCAATGTCAAGGAGCATGCCCTCTATAATTTTTTCCAAGATTTTTATATTTCAAATCTTTCACTTAAGTCCTGAGTCCATATCTGTTTATTTTTGTGTGTAGTGTAAGACTGGGATCTGGTTTCATTTTCTTACATGCAGACATCCAGGTTCTCAACTCCATTTATTGAAGACATTATTCTTTTCTAGTTGTGTATTCTTGATGCCTTTTTCAGAAATTAATTGATGATACATACATGGGTTTATTTCTGTTGACTATTTCACTGATCTGCTCCATTGGTCTGTAGGTTGGATTTTATGCCAGTATCATGCTGTTTTGAAATCACGCAGTTTAATGTATCCATCTTTGTTCTTATTTATCAAGATGACTTTGATGATACTTTGCGATTTGTATGTTTTAGGATCCTTATATTCATTTGTTAGTGTATGGTTAAAGTCCAACTTTCTCTTGGGTTTTTTTTTTTTTTTTTTGTCTAAGTGATTTATCTATTGCTGAATATGGGGTATTGAAGACCCTTCCTATTATATACTGTTGTCTATTTCTCCTTCAGATTTGTTAGTGTTCTCTAGATATAGTAGGTGCCCTATATTCAATGTGAGTATGTCTACAATTAGTTTATCTTCTTGATAAGGTGACCCCTTTAGTTTAATTTTTTATCATTTGTGGCTAATAAAAATATAGCTGTCTATACTTTGAAGACTAGACATGCCAACTTGCAGTAAAGGGATTTGAGAATATTAAAAATGAAATGAATGAACCCTCAAGATAGCGGATGGGAAATATCAACTATAGCACAAAGAAAAATGGTTAAAGATAGTAGGTTGCATGTGAAGAAAAGCAGACTATGGAGTGGATTAACATAACAAAAATGTAACTTGTTTTTCCCTCATATAACTGAAATTTATAAAGGATATTGAAAGGCTTCTAGTATTTCCACATTTTATTTTTCTGACTCCTTATCCCCATTTAGTTTAGTTTCTCCAAATCAGATATGTAGACCATCAGGTTCAAACTCATTGTAGCACTGGTCAAAATGCAGGTTCACGGGCCATACTCAAATTTACTGAATCATGATCTCTGAGGGATGGGGTCTGAGACCTTTAGTAACTTCGCCAGGTGCTTCTCAAGTACAATGATGCTTAAGAACCATAACTAAATGCTACTTTTTTATTTCCTTAGTGGTTTGGAGTTGCAGATAAAGTAAAAAAAGGGTTAGACTTTTTACTTTAGTGGTGTTAGAAGAGGTGGTTGTGGTAAGTGTTCTTTGTGTGATTTTTACTGTTACATGAAATATATAGCATATACACAACATTATTAAATATTATGTTATAATTATATATTCAATATATCATTGATTATTTACTATTTCATATTAATATAGTATACTAATTAATTATGATAGGTAAATATAATTAATATATTTAATATATTAAAATAGTAATATAATTTACTAATGATATAAATAATAAATATATTTATGTGTGATATCCATACACCATATTTAATTGTGAATATAGTATAATAATTTACTAATATTATATATAGTATAAATATATATTATGTGTAATATACATTGCACCATATCATATAAATCATTGTTGCATGAAGTCAATATTTCATTGTATATGGCAGAATCTGAAAAACCTACCAAATAATTATTTTACTTAGGAAAAAATTAGTTCTATAAAGTGTGGTCCTACTCAGGCAATCTATTTGCATAAACCTATGGGATATGAGTAAGGCATACTAAGTCTACAGAATTAAGAGGCTTGCTTCAGAGTTGGAAAAAAGATGCCTTCTGCTGTGGTGAGAGCACAGTTGTGGACATCATGTTTCCAACACAGCTGCATCTACAAAAACTTTGTTCACAGTCTGCTGTTTGCTTGTGCAAGTGTGCTGAACCCAACTATAGACTATTTATTTAATTGTGATGCAATCAATTAAAAGGCAGTATAACAAGATTGAACAACTATTTATGATCTGCATTTACATGAGAACATGGATGACATAGGTCATGTTAGGAAATACAGATATGATATTTATTTTGTTTTCTGTCCCTACTTATGATACATTGACCTTTTTATGAGTAATAAAGCAGTGGTGAATTATAAATAGAACCCCAAATTCTCTTGTCCTTAAGTATGGAGTCTATTGCTACACCCCTTTTAAGTGGCCCTGTGATTTGTTCTGTCCCCATAGAAAGCAGAGGAAATGAGGTTGTACTGGGCCTACCCTTTGGCCTTGAGAGGCCTTGTTTATATTCTCCTGCTGGGATTCTGGTGGAGAATGAAAATCCATGTGGGGTGTCCCATCTGTGTCAGCCTTTCCAGTTGCCTCAGTATCAGCCCAGACCTGTGAGTGAATTCAGGTGACACTAGGTAAACTCGACTCAAATTTCCAGGTCACAGAAGAATGAATTAAGTACTGGTTTCTCAAGCCAATCTCTTTTGTCTTTTAGTGTGTTTCATTATGCAGCAATAGAAAGTACACTCAGACAGGAGCAGGGTCTTGAGCAAAAGGTAAAAAGGGGGAAGTTGTGTTTAGATTTGGAGAGAGATGTGAAATAGAGAATCATGAGATCCTTAGAAGTCTGAGTGTCCAGGGAACATAGCAGGACTGCAGGAAAGTACTGAGCATTCTCATGAGTGAAAGCACTCAGAGTAGTTTTTAAAGACAGGCCAGACACACCCTGGTGGAATAGAGACATCCCCAGGACCTGAGTTATGGTCCTGAGACTGGTGGAAATGACCTAGATAAGCAACTAAATACAAAATAAGTAAAGCACTTCACCCTCTCTCCTGCCTGCCTGCCTTTGTTCGCTGTTATTCCTGCCTGTGCCTTTCCTTTAAAAATTAATGAATGAATGAGAATGGCTGTATGTTTTTTTGAAGTAATGCCCCAGCTCTGCAGGTGGAGGCAAGGAGTGAGTGGAGGGTTGGATTGAACCAGGAGGTCTGTGCATGGTGGGGGGGGAGGGGCAGGTATGGGGGAGGGTAGGGGTCTGATCAGGTGAGGATGATGAACAAGTGAGGATAATGGAAGGAGAGGAAAGTGAATCATGGGTTCTCCTAAGGGAGTGATTACAAAACAAACTGGAAACTGAGCACATGTGATTGAGAGACCTGAAAAGGACCTGACACCTTTTGAATGAATCATGGCGGGTGGAAGAGAGTAGAGGGGACCACTGGGCAGACGGACTGTGTTCAGAGGGCTCTGCAGGTGCTGCCTCCAGGTGCTGAGTCTGGTTGCTGGGATATGTTTCCATATGAGTGGTGTTAGAACCAGGACCCAAACATCCCCCATGAACCCTCCCCACAGGGCCACCACTCTCACAGCGAGGTGGCACTGAGGTCTCAGAGGCCTGGTGTCCAAGGAGCTGGCTCAGCTACACTTCCTTCCCTCCCAGATTCCATTTGAAGCTTCTACTAAGGACGGGGGAGGTGTGGGGGGGCCCACGCATGTCACGTGACCTAATCCTCAAAACCTGTGCCCTTGCCAGCAATACCTGCGGGCTCGGTGGACCCTCAGGTCTGAGCCATGGTCCCCGCCGTCCCTGCCTGGGGGTGCCTCTCAGCAGTTTCCTCTGCTGACCAAGGTTTGGCTCCTGCAGCCCTTCCTGGAAATGAGCGGCTGCGGGTTGCCTGTGGTTCCCTGCTTAGCGCCATTCTCTCGGTGCTACCGCCAGCCCAGTTTTCCAGTCCAGCATCTGCCTTGGAGAGGATGGCCTCGCAGAGTGAGTAATGCGCCTGGTCCTGTGTAGTGCCTACATGCATCTCTCACTGCCCTGTTGGAGTCCTGTGGCTCTGTAGGAGTGGGAGTGCTGATCACTTTGTAGGTGCTGAGCTCAGGGGGTGAGCGGACAGGAGAAGACCCTGGAAATGCCGTGATAGTGCCGACCCCACGGCTAATCTTATGGAGGTGGACTCACCAGAACTAGAACAAGGAGGGTGTAGGCACACAGCGTGGAGTGCGGGAGGTAAAATCTTCCAGAGCCTAAGGGAGTAGGAGAGATACCAAGTGATCGACGGGAGGTAGAGCCTGATGGGGAGCTCTCTGTGGGGTGGAGGGCACCAGTGAGGAAGTACTCAGGTGGGGGTCACTGATGAGCTAGCTCTCACGTGGGGCTATTCTGGTCTGGATCACACAGAGGCCATTAGATTCATACACAAATAGGACATTAGGGCCTTCCAGGCCCAGTGGTGGGGGTCTGTGGGAGAGGAGACCGTGCCAGGCCCTTGCTCTTTCGTGTCTGGTTCCTTTGACGGGGTTGCAGCCCGGATTTCCCCTCAGGTCTTGACAAGATTTGACTCAGCGATTGGTCTGTGAGCAGAGGTGACTTTCATGTCAGCTCAGGTGATGTGTATCCCTTTAATGGAGGGAGTGGCGAGGATGAGCATCAGGTGCGGCCTGAAAGAATTTGGATCGCTGTCAGACTTGGAACCCACTTTGGAGTTTAACTGTCATGAATTTTAAGTCAGACCAGTTGACAATTTTATTCTTTTTTTCCTTAGGCATATTCATATTTAGCGTTTTATATCAGTAGGAATTTATTTATTCAATAAATATTTGTTTTCTTCTCTGTCAGGCATTTTTAAGGGGAAACAGTAGAGACCAATCTAGGGCCAGATGCTTGCTTGGCACTGTGGGTAATATTCTGTACAAAGATCCACTCCTCACGGTGCTCTGTTTTCCACTGAGTAATACACTGAAGTTCTTTGAGCTTTAGTTTCTTAAACTGTTGATGGAGATAATAATATTGATGTTGGATGTTTGCTGTGAGGATTAAATGAGGTACTATGTCAAATGACTAGGATGTGGTCTATGCCGTTGTAGGCATTCAGCAAGCAGTAGTCCTTTTTTCAGAGATTTCTTAACTCATATCCTTTTTGGTTACAGCTTCAGAAAAATCAAGTTGCTTCTCACAACACTTACATTGGGTTTTCAAATATCTGTTAACCCATGGTATTTATTTCAAAACATTAATACAAGAGATGGATTTATTCAATCAATAAGTATTTGAAATACCCCTACTTTGTGCTGGTCATAGAGTAACATGGTGTAATTTTTCATTTTCCTGCTCTTATTGCAGGTGGAATGAGTAGTAAACCTGCTTTCTACCTGACAACTGTTCTGAACCTTTGGTGATCTTTTTCCTGTCATTATTCTTGAAATTGTGTTGAAAGAGGTCTCTTTTCCTGAATCCAAAAGAATTTTCACAGTATGAATCTCAAATCTCACCCTTACTCTAATCCTCTCCTCCAGCCCAGAACCTAGATTCTTTAAATTAGTCTCTTCCTTCTTTTTAATTAAATATTTACCAGTTTTATTGAGAAATAATTAACATACATCATTGTATAAGTTTAAGGGACACAGCATGATGGTTTAATTTACATATATTGTGAAATGATGATAACAATAAGTTCAACACACACCGTCATCTACAGATACAATACAAAGAAAAAAGAAAGGAAAAAGAAAAACATTTTTTCTCATAATAAGAACTCTTAGGATTTACCCTCAGTCTTTTTATATATCAGACACTGGTCTCAACTATTGTCATCATACTATATATTTCATCCCAAGTATTTATAAATCTTATAATGGAAGTTTGTGTCTTTTGACTACTTTCCTCCAATTCTTTCTCCCATTTTCTACCTCTAGTAACTACAAGTCTGATCTCTTTTCCTCTGTGTGTGTGTGTGTGCACATGCACACGTGTGCATTTCTGATATTACCATGTGAAACATAAAATATTTGTCTTTCTCTGTCCAATTTATTTCACTTAGCATAATGCCTTCAAGATCTATTATGCTACAAGTGGTGGAATTTTCTCACTTTTTGTGACTAAATATATATTATACATAGGTTTTATATACATATTCCATATGTTTTATATATAATATATATGTTATATATATATGTAACAACTTCTTTATTGATCCATGCATGGACACAAAGTGTGTTTACATGATGACGGTATTATAAAGTATGCTTCTATGAACATGGAAGTACATATATCTTTTTGAGTTAGTGTTTTCATTTCCTTTGGATATTTCCCAAAAGTAGATTTCCTGGATCATTACTTTGTAAGGATCCTCCACACTGTTTTCCTTAGTGGGTATACCAATATATAATTCCACTAATAGTGAGCAAGGGTTTCTTTGTCTCCACATACATGCCAGCATTTGTGCATTTGTTTACTTGTCTTTTTTGCTGACCTAATAGGATTGAAGTGATAACTAGAGATGTCAAATATGCTTTCACGTTCCTATTTGTGTATCGTCCTTGGAAAAGTATCTATTCCAGTCCTTTGTGCATTTTATTTATTTGCTTTATTCATTTTTATTTTGTTTTGCTGTAGTATGAGTTTCTTGTATATTTGAGGTATTATCATGTTTAGATTTATGATTTGTAAACATTTTCACATTCCATGGATTTTCTTTTCACTTTGTTGGTTTTGTTTTGTTGTTGTTGTGTAGACATTTTTAATTTGAATTAGTCCTGCTTGTTTCTGATTTTATTGCTTATGCTCTAGACATAATATCTAAAAATTTATTACTGAGACTTGTGACAAGGAGCTCTTTGATTCTGTTTCATTGATCTCTGTTTTATGCCAGGTATTTACTGTCTAATTGCTATAGCTTTGTAATAGAGTTTGAAATCGGGCAGCCTGAGGAGTCCAATTTTGCTGTCCTTGCTCAAAATTGCTTTTGCTATTTGGGTATTTTGGATCCATATTAATTTTAGGTTGCTTTTCTGTATGTGAAAATTACTAATGAAATTTTATTTTGCATTGAATCTATATATTTGACAATATGGATATTTCACAATATTAATCCCTCCATTCCATGAACATGGGCTACTTTTGCATTTATTTATGTCTTTTTTTAATCAATGTCTAGTTTTCAGAGTAGAAATCTTTTACCTCCTTGTTTAAATTTCTTTTGATAATATTGTAAATGTGAATACTTTGTAATATTTTTTCAATTAATTCATGTATAGAATTAGTTCATGTATAGAAAAATTATTTATTTTTATATGAATATTATATCTTACAACTTTATTGCATTTATTGAATAGATGTAACTGCTTGCTTTGGGATTTTTCAGGATTTTCTACATATAGAAATTATACCTTATGCAGAAACAATTTTGCTTTTCCCTTTCCAGTTAATATGTTTTTGCACCCCATTTTTCTTGCCTGATTGCTTTGGCAAAAGTTTCTAATAGCATATTGAATAGGAGTGTTGACACTGGGCACCCTTGTTATGTTCTTGATCTTAGAGGAAAAACTTTCAGTCTTTGACCACAGAATATGATGTTAGCTTGGACCTATCATGTATAACCTTTATTATGTAAAGACAATTCCTTCTATAAATTCCTTTGAATTTAAAGTTTTGATCATAAAAGGAAGTTGGATTTTATCAGTTTTTTTTGGCATTTATAGAGATATGATTTATGCCCTTCATTTTGTTAATGGGTGTATTGTATTTATTGATCTGCATATGTTAATCTGTCCTTGCATCAGAAGGATAAATCCTAGTTGATCATGGCGAATTACTTTTTTAATGCCCTCTTGAATTTGGTTTGATATAGTACTTTGTTGAGGGTTTTTCTACCTGTTCACCAGAAAAATGGGCCTAAATTTTTTTTCCTTTTTGTAATGCCCTTATCTAGCTTTGGTATTAGATAACACTCACCTCATCAAATGAGTTTGTAAATTTTCCTTCTGATTGAATTTTATGGAAGAATATGAGAAGTATCAAAGATGAATCTTCTAATACATGATAGGTAAATCATCAAGTATCTGGATTTTCCAGAAAAAGCATTTGACAAAATTCATCTTCTCTTCATGATAAAAGTACTCAACAAATGAGAAATCAAAAGGAACTATCTTAGTTACATAAGACATCTGTTAAAAACCCACAGCTGTCATCAAACTTAATAGAGAATTGTTATTTTTCTAAGATCAGCAATGATATATGGACATTTATTTGTGATTTCAACTGTGTACTAGATCCTATAGCTAGAACTAGAATATATATTAACTTAAAAGAACAGTGTGTGAGTTATATATGTATATATAATATATACACATACACATACATATGCATATATGAATATATATATATGCATATATATGGATACATAGAAATCCACACATATACACCTGCACACACATGCATACACACATGTACACAGGTATGTGCACATATATGCACATGCGATTACACATATACATCTAATTATATATTTTATATATTTATTAATGTGTATATATTCCTATACATCTATTTTGTTTTATATAATGTTTATATATTTGTATATAATTTTATGTACAAATTTGCATAGTTTTTATATTAAAAATCTTGTATGGCATTTACATATAAACATTTTATGTAATTATTATACATAAAGTCTCCAAGCTAAATTGCAATGTCTGAAGATTAGTATTAGTGTATTTGTATTAATATTGAGGTGCAGAGATAAATAGGAATAAAAGAGAAATGAATGTTTGCAAAGTCTGAGTTTGAAACTAATATATTTACTGGCAGATACTTTTATACATATTTTAGATGTTTTTTCTTTAAAGGAAAGGTGGAGGCAAGAATGAAGGCAAATAGGCAGGAATAGAGGAGAAGGAACACTTCATTTTAATTGTTCACATTGGTTGTTTCTCCCTAAACCTGGGATTGGAACCCAGGTATGTGGCCTGGCCACTTCAGAGGCTGTTACCATAACTGCTACTCCACCTGTGTGCCATACACATTTTAAAACTCAAAATAAGGATATTTAGGCTATACCTACCTGAATTTTGGAATTAAATTTATTAGTAATTATTTTTATTGAAAATAAAGGCATAAGGAGTTTTAATACTTCATTAGCAAAGAATAATGTGTATCTAATATAAAACATACAGCAATCTTAGTCTTTTTGATATTGTAAAATAACATTAATTTTATAATGTAATTTTGTAGTATGAAGCAAATATTATAGTTAGATGTTTGCTAACCTTAAGAGATTGTTTAATAAATAGTAGAAGGACTCAGTGAATATATGATGAAATGATTTTCATATTATAAAGCTAGGGCTTTATCCTCAGTAATAATTTAAATAAACCAAATATCTAACAGAGTTTTCCATGTGCTTGATCAGAAGTGAATTGTGAATTGTACATTGAGATTTATCTTTGTCCCTTTCATGCTGTTTTATTATCTACTGATGTATGTATTTAACATATTTTGACCAAATGCCAAAAGATTGAATGTCAAAATTAACAATATCTTATTAGAACAAATTTCTGGGATTTTCAAATATGCCTGAAATTTTAACCAAAAATAATATTAAAACTTCAATGCTTGATTGTAGTGCAGGGACAAGAAATTTTTAGTAACATCATCTGGTAAATTACTTCTTTTGTAACCATACTTTTGTAACCATTGGCGTTTATAAATGAACTTAAACTTGCAACTGATTTTGGTACAGGAGCAAGGTACTTCTTCAGATTACTCTGCCAGTATCTATTGCTATGAAATAGTATCTTGCAATCATGTTATTAAAAAATAACTAAATTAGGTAAATGTTAGACCATTTTAGGCTCCCAGTGAATTGACTAGTTTTGTTTTAATTCTAAAATGAATAAGAGAAGTAGGAGGGGGGGAGGAGTAGGAGTTATTATTTTATTTACTTTGAGAATTAGTTGGGATACCTGATTTTATTGTATCACTTTCTTCATACTTCATATGTTTGTTATTACATCTGATTCAAAAATAATTTGTTAGGAAAGTTACTGTAAAAGTGTTTTCTCACTTGTGAAAGTTTAATTCTTTGCTTTTCATTCTCACAGATGTAGGAAGGAAAAAAAAAGTATCTTAAAAGATACTTATCTGAAGTATAATTAACAAACAAATATATGTAGGGTTCATATTATTTTTAATGTTACAAATGTTATTATACCAAGTAGTTACATAATATTACCAAATCTCATTTATTTTTCTTGACTCATTTAAGTTTTATAGACACTCGTTGATTCAAGGGGGTTATTTATATCCATTTGCAATCCATTTTACTTTTATCTATTCAAAAGATCTTAAAATTTTTTGAACATACAATTTAACAGCCTTCACAATGTTGAATTGTTATAGCATCCCCTTATATAAAAAGTAAACATTTACTATCACCAGCTGCTAGAATTTGAATATATAAAGCAACCTCAGAACTAGTTTATTCCACATTACATCTAGGATGCCTGCCTATATTTAAACATGCACATTCAAATGCTAAACGTACTTGCGTTACTGACACCATTGCACTTTTTTGAAATGAATGAACTCATGCTATTTCAAGGTCAGTGATGAAACTAGAGACTAGAACAAACTTCAGGTAGATGTTCTGTGATTTGGTCTCTCAAAACCTGGGCATAAGACGAGTCAAAGCCAAAATGTAACTTTGAGCTGAAAATAAAAAAAAATTTTCAGCACACCATTACCATTTCCTCAACATCTTGCTTTTCACAGTTAGAGCAAGTTTAACATGAAAGATCAAGTGATTATTCTAAGACTTTATCTGAGGGAAATATGCAAGGGAAAATTGGGTTGTGGAAATAGGACATTGTTAGGTAATTTGTAGCCTAGTCTGAACTGTGGCCACTGAAGTCAGTGGGAAAGGGCATCCACTGAAATGAACACATTCGGTCTCTACATTCAAGTGTTTCCTGCCAGCAGGAAGCAGTGGGCACCCTTGCGCTCCAGCTCCATGTTTAGGTGAAGAAGAAGGAGGATGACAGAATATACACTGAGCATCTAGCTGATGGCCATCCCTGAACAGGATGACTTATTATTTTGTAAGACAGGCTACAAAATTTATAGGGCCTAATAAAAAAGAAAATATGGGGCTCTGACTCAAAAATTATTAGGCATTTCAGGACTGTAACAGTAGACTGTTGCCCTCCTGAGCACAGGACCCCATGTAACTACACAGAGTAGTCCGCGCGAAGCTGACCTTGCTAATTTGATGTCGGCGCCTCAAAAAAGCTCTGCAGTACATGCTACTATCCCTCTCCCACTATTAAAAAGTATTAGCCAAGTTTACATGTCTTGCAAAGGATGAGGATGAATATATAAAGACATATAGCCGTATATGTGACTTTAACTATTTAGCTCTTTTTAGTTTACCATGTGATGTTTTTTTTTAAAGACTCATTGAACACATTTGATGGCATTATCCACACCATCTAAAAATATTTAAATATTTATATACACTCCATTTCTCATTGCCTCATGATATGCCCTATTCCTTTTACATATAGTGTAATTTCTGCCGCTGCCCTCCCACGAGGGCAGTAGTGGAAGAACCTCCATGCAGGGCTCCATTATTGGCAAAGCCAATAAAAAAGGACTGGGACTGTGGAAACCATAAGTTCTGTGGGCAGCCTCATGGATGGTCCTCTAACTGCTCATTAATATTGAGGGCCAGGATAATTACTTTCACAAAATCCCATGGCACTGGCAAACCTTACTTTTTGCCAGGTTTTCTTTTCTGATTTGTATTAGAGAATTGGCCTTTCAGGAATGCACTGCAGTGGGTAAATCACTACAGCATTCATGCTGCTGTGTGAGGGGCCACAATCCATGTATGCATATATGTATATATGGAAGGAGGAGGATGAGAAGAGGGCATACTGCAAATAGCCTGCCACTTCCCTCTGAACAAATTAGGTCCTCTGAATTGTATAAGTGAGCAAATCTAATTTTAGTGAACAAAAGAGACTGGGAGATGCTGAGTGTAATTTTTATGTAAAAATAGGAAGTCTCCAAAGACATCTCTCTTTAAACAGATGAATGCAAATTACCAAAGTCATCCAAATGGAGAAGGTTGATTTGTGCATTTTCCATTGTACCTTGCAACAAAAAAAGCATATTCTGCTTCCAAATAGTATGCATTTGAGGTAAAGTTTCACTTTTTTGCACCATAAAGAACTAAGGGAGAGAGATCCAAAGCTGTCCAACTGTCTATCCAGTTTTAACAAGTTGAATTTAATTAACAATAAAGTTTGAGTGTTTCTTATCAGAATAGATCACTACTTCTCCACTAGTACCCTGTATCTTCAGCAGAGTAACAGAGTAAATAAAAAAAAAAAAAAGAAGCTAATCATGGAGTTCAGTTTCACACATCAGGACCTGTCATTTAGAAGACAGTTTTCATTCAGTGGCTCCCTCAGCATCATCTGAAATTCCACTTTAGTTACATCTTTCATGAGTACATCTCTTAAATAAATTATGAATTATCAAGTACTAACACTATATTTAAACAATTATCCTATTTAAGATAATATACTCTGGCTTTCAGATACTCTCACACATAGGATTTCTTTCGTATCACACTTGCCTCTTTCCTCTGCACTCTGTTCCACCTAAAATATTTTAAAGTGATCTACAGCAAATGTAAAGGAGTTTAATTACTATCCCTCTTGAAAAGTATTTGTGCATATACTTTTGTGTGTGTCTGTGTTGTTCCATCCATTATATCCTCATTCAAGAAGCATTTACTGAAGAACAACTGTAGGTCCTGGAAAAATGTTGTTTGATTTAACTTTGTTTCATTATAATATTGAGTTAAAAAACACAATCCCAACCTTTGTAGATCAAGATTGCATTATCTGAGGGCCTGATTTCACCATCTGGAGTTTTGTTTGAAGTCTGTTTCCAAGAAACAGTCACACTCATAGAAAGGTATGTTAAATGAGGGATACAGGATGTTATGAACAGTGTTAAGTAAGGACTTCCTCATTGACTGTTCACTCCCTAAGGTTAAAGACTACACAATTACATTTGATGTTAGTGAAAGATTATTTGTGACTGATTGGCACCTTTTGCAGACTCTTTGGCATTCAAGTGTCCTGCCTGAACCTTACAACACAGGCTTTTGGCATCAGCCACTATGTTTTGTGGTCTTCATGTGGCACAAACTTTCACTTCTTTGTGCCTAAGTTTTTCCCTTCTTTCTACATGGCACATGGCTTTGTCATTCTTTTTGATAAGTTTTTTTTTTTTTTTTTTTACAAAGAACAGCTAAAAACAGATAACATGAATTCTATCCTTTTGACAAAATTTTATATTTACAACATGGCATTGTTACTTATAGGAGCAGTGATATAGGAGATCTCTATAACTTGTTCATCTATGACAAACTAAAGGCTATACTTTAAACAAAAATTCCCATATCACTCCCCAGTCTTGCAAACACCATTCTGCTGTCTTTTTCAATGTGTGACTGCTGGATACCTCATAGCAGTTAAAACACATAATATTGGTTCTTGTATGACAGACTATTTCACATAGCATAATGTCTTTAAAGTTTATCCATGTTATCACATATAGCAAGACTCTTTTTTAAGGTTGAATAATATTTCTGTGTATGTAATCATTTTTTATTCACGCATATGTCAATGGACATTGCCTGTTTTTCCCCCCAAATCTGCTAAGTTTTGTATAATACTGCAATGGACATGTCTCTTTGAGATCCTGATTTCATTGCTTTTGGTTATAAAAACAAAAGTGATATTGTTGAAACATATGATAAGTTTATTTTGAATTTTTTGATGATACACCATGCTGTTTTCCATAGTGACTACACCACCAAAACAGAAATGTTCCAGTTCTTCTTACCCTCACCAAAACTTGTCTTTTATGCCTGTATTGATAATATCCATCCTAACAGGTATGCAATGATAGTTCAATGATGATTAGTGATGGAAGAGCATCTTTTCATGTATATGTCAGTCAATTCGTAGGTCTGTTTTGGAGAAATATATATTCAAATCCTTTGCTCACTTTTAGTTATTGGGTTGGGGGCGTTATATTTTGCTATTGAATTGTAGGATTCATTATATATTTTTGATATGGTTTGGAAACATTTTTCTCACTTTCTGTAGGTTGCTTTTTCACCCTGTTGATAGTGCATAAGTTTTGAAGTTTGTTTTAATCCCTTTTGTAACATTTTGCATCTGTTACTTCTTAATTAAATTTATTCCCAAGTGTGCTATTATTTTGATACTATTGTATATGAAATTTGGCAAGGATATACCTTTCAAACACCATGTAAAATGGTTTGCCCCAAGGTTGGTCATTGTAAAATTCATTAGTGCTGTTAATACTCTCACATTAATGATTGAACTTCCAAATCTGTTAGGTCGATTTTTATCTTGATTGGCCATTAATTTGTTAAACAAATATTTATTAGATACTGACTACAAGGTTAGTATGGTGGTAAGCTTTGGACAAAACTTTTCACCTCCTCTCCTGTATTTGATATTATAATGGGAAAATGATAAAAACTAAATAGTTTATAAATAGTAATTATAAAATAAATATAGCATTGAAATGGAAAGCAGCTGGCACAGAATATTCAAGCTAACAAGTAGCACCTTTTATGGAAATCGTAAAGTTGTATCCTCTACAAGAAAATAGGCAACAGAATCTTCTGAAAATTTTTCAAAATGTTAGAAAGGGAAAAAAGGAAGTGTATTTATGTATTCCAAAGAACAACCCAATAGAAACAGGAAAAACTATTCATGAAAATAAACTTGATATGTGTTTTAGCTGTATAGGTTAATTCTTTAGTTTTTGAGATTTCTTGCTAGTGAACTTGTTTATGCTATCTCAGTAATAAAAAGACCAAACCATAGGATTTCATTCCTACTTGGAAACAAATATCTTTAAATTTTTCATTCTTTCTGATGACTAAGAAAAGACGAGGAAGAAAATGATGACTTTGCAAAACTTAAAGCTGATTTTTAGTCAGGAAATAACCCCATATAGATCATGTTCCAAGTCTCACTGGTTTATTTTTTCCAGTGTTCTATTCTCTTTATATATATTGCTATTCTCTACTCCACCATGACCACATCTACATATAGTCAATAAAATGATTAGGTGAGTTGTTTTGCTTTTATAGCATTGCCCTTGTGATCTTTCCTTCTGAACTGGCATTAAGCAAATTGCTCCCTCACAGAAACATTATTTTATTGCCCTATTCCTATTTATATTGATCATGAAATAATCAAATTATAGTGTCAAATGAACCAAATTTAATTTGTAATAAAGGCCTCAAACATGTTCAACATGAGAATCTGGAATGGGTAAACCTGCAAATCGCTGACATATTTATGTAAAGGTGACTCAAGTAGGTTGTTCTATGTTAGATCCAATGGCCTAACATTGTGTATTCAGTAATATGCAAGTCTTAATGACTAACTTGGGCTTATTCTTGCTAAAGCATCTGGACAATAACATGTTACAAATGCCCACTGAAGTTTAGGGAGCTCTTCTTAAAGATGAACAAAATAATTTTATAGCATGAGAATTTAGACAGAAATGATTGTGTTCAGAGCCAAACAACATGAGAAACAAAATGTATTTTGTTTTAAATGATTGATAAAAATATATGTAATATATTAGGTATTTGGTATTAAATCTCAATCACTTTTCATTAGCTTAATAAAGACTTCTCAAAAAGTTCTTAGAATGTTGACATTCTAGTTCTTGTCCAGGTCCAAATTTATATCATGTGTTATCACCTAAACCTAGACTTTTTTTTTCTCTGATCCATAATAAATTGTTCATGTCTAGAATCAATTCTAAAAACTGAGATACTTTATCAAAATATTTATAATACAGACACATTATGCATATGACTAACTCCTGCAACCTCTCACAACAAGACCATTTTCTAAAACTATACATAATTAAGAGGTGTTATTGGTAAGTGAAATTAACTAGATCCAGTTTTTTGAGGATCTAATGATGCTGAAAGAGTTGACAGCTGGGCAGAATAAAATCAAGTTTTTGCTCTGTGGCAAAAATGTGGGGTTCATTCAAGCATCTGTTAGGCAGAACTACACTGATTTTTTGGAGACTTTTACTTGCAGATGGGAGATTTATGTATCTGTCAGTATGCTTAGAAAATTGAGATACAAAACATTTATGTCATAGAATGTACAATTGCATGTGACCTTCGAAAGTTAACATAGAGGTACTATAGTAATCTGCCTCTAAAGATTTTATATCATTCTCAAGAAATATCTAACTTTTAGCTAGACCTTTGTATGATTAAGTATGCTGGGAAAAGATAACTGATTTTTTTTTTCTCAGATTGAATAGATGCATTGTCCTATTGCATCTAATAATACTGTACTTGCCTAAAATATTTTGATTTTTTTTTTCACCAAGTTGATGTTAAGCTCTTTTTTCAAACAAAATTTGAATAACAGATGTTCATACTTTTTAAAGTTCTTTCTGAACCTTTGATTTCAGCAGGGGGAATCATATTTAAATTCATTTATTTAGATTCTACCAACATTGAGATTTTCCTCTGAGGTAAGAGTTATGCTAAGTATTTGCATTATAAATTGGGGGAAAATCACAGTCCTTATGTCCAGTAAACTTACTCTATGGATTAAGCAAACAATTTCTTAGTTATCCACAGCTGTTTAACAACTCAGTCCAAAACACAATGATTTAAAATATCAATACACATTTTTGGAATCTCAAGGTGTCTCTGGTTCAGGAGTGGTTTCAGTAGTGTGGTATGACTGGTGTCTCCTGTAATATCACAGTCAGATATTGACTAGGGAGACTGACAGGGCCCATTCTCATGACTGGACAGGTGGTGATGGCTGTCGATGGGGAGCTTTGATTTCTCTCTATCTACCTCTCTTGAGATTCTTCATACCATGCCAGTTGGCATCTCAAAAAAAAGTAATTTTAGAAAACAGCATAAGTTGCATTGACTTTCATGAAGTAGGCTGAGGAGTGAAATGCCATCATTTACTTTGATTCATTTATCACATACAGAATTACCGTGATTCAATATGGGAGTGGTCTCCACAGGACACAAGACCGTGGGAGCCATCTCAGAGGGTGGCTATCAGAGGGATGAAAGCAAATCATTGTAAAACATCAGATCAATGAAGCAGAGACATTATATACAATGTTGATGCATAATTCAGAACAGCATATGAAGTCATAGTTGCATTTGCATATATAACACAAATTTTAGTAGAATTAGGCTGGAAAAACTATGTCCTCAATATGATGAAATCGATGATCACATTTTAGAAATAATGTTTATTTCCTATTCGATATATTACAAAACCTCAGTCTGTTTGCAATTCAAGTTTAGATTATTCTTCATGAGAAAATAAGTTAATCCATACACTATTGCCATAATTGGAGAAAAAATTAAAATTTGAATGTTTAATATGTTCAGATTATTTTTCTGAATAATAACTTTATTGGATGATTGTTTAGTGTCATTCTTAAATTTAAAAATCTCTAAAAGTGAAATATCACTCATTACAATTTGACAAAAAACAAAATATGATTGGAGAGTAGATTCTTACTGACTTGATTAATGCTAATAAATTTAACTAAATCAAGGCTAAATACAGCTTAAAATTAACCAGTTGTTTGAAGAGTTAGGATTTCTGTGAACATCAACAATAAGTCTAAATAACCTCTCTTGGTACATATCCATTGATTCTGGGAATATTAGTGTATTGTATCTTGTAGACGACTTCTATTTCTCTGATGATCTTTGAGTTTTAAGAAATTTGGATTTTTTCAAATCCTTAAATTATTAATTAGCACTTTATTTTTTGAGAATAAATTTATTCAGAAAAATATAGGCATAAATATTTCCAGTAAAAATAATAAAGTACAATAAAAAAACAATTATGCAATATTAGAGCTCTGTGATCATTTATAAAAAACTCGGTGGACAAATTGGTAAAATATTTAGCCCCAGATGATATTTTCTTTGTACAATTAGAACAAGATCAAGTTCCCCTATTACTTTTTCAACCCGTCACTTCCAAAGAAGGTGGCAACCATCATTTAAATACACATCATTAGGTAAAGAACATAAACGTCAATAAAACATTTTCTATTAAGTAGCAAGATAATGGCACCATAAAAATGAAAATTTTTCATGTTGTAAAATATAGTCAAAGTCATAATGGAGTACATTAATATAGTTTGGCATTCGCTTCATATTCCTTAGTGAACTGAGAAAGAGCTTCAATTAAAAGTGATTTTGGTTGCTTCACATTTATACTACAAAAGACACAATGTTTTCTAAGAAACTGGTCTTCACATGAAATCAAGTTAAATAGTAACTTCATTTCATTTCATTCTAATTGATTTTTTTTAATTATATGGTATTAAATTTATGTCAAAGGACTAAATCTTGTTTGTCCATTGGTTTAACATATCAAGCTTACTTGAGACCATATGTGCTAGTCAGTGTTTGTAAAGGTACATCTTCTATATTTGTTTCAAGAGTTTGCCAAAGGATCTGAGACAGGACAAGGTGCCAACTCGTGCTCTCTAACTATTCTCATGTGTATGTTGTTTCATCTGTATAATGAGGATGAAATAATTATACCTAAATTCAAAAGTTCTGTATCAGGTCATTTTTGGTATACTTTTCTACGGAGGGATTATATTTCTATGTTTTAAAATGTTATACAAAGTTTCAACAAAGTTAAAAATTAGAAAGCTTTCTCCAGGTGTAAATTTGGCCATCAACACAGATGGGTTGTGGTCAAAAGAAAAAAATCATGAGTATCATATAAAAATGCATGTTATAGGAATAGAGGCCATATATAAAATTTATATAAAGCCATTTATGTCAGAATTTTGCTTTTTAATTTTATGACTACATCCTTATTGCAAATTAGTTATCCTCTATACACAATAAGCAAGAAAAGTTGATTTTATTTAATTTGGAATATTTATTTTTTAAATTGAATAAATCAATAAAAAAGCCTAAATCAATGAGAAGGATATAGTGTTTGGCCAATATCACTATATATATGAATTTAAAACTCTTGATATGATGGTGTGATCAGTCATACCATTCATTCAAGGAATTTGTACAACATCCTCAGTACATTTCTATCAATGGGAAGCCCATTACCTCATGACTAAGGCTATTGCATTGTTAGACTTTTCTAATTATTAATAAATTCTACTTTATTTTTCATTTATTGAAGGAAAGGTGAAGGCAGGAATACAGGGGAGTAATCAGGCAGGAAGAGAAAGGAAGAAGCTTTATTTTGTTTAGCTGATCATCTTGTTACCCCTAGACCCAGGTTTTGAACCTGGGTCTTTAGGCTATATGTGGACTATATTGGCAGTCTTATCCACTAAACCACCAGAATGTGCCAATAAATTCCACTTTAAATTGAGTTCAAGTATATCTTTTAATAACTCGTACTTGCAAGTTCTATTAACTGCCAGTGGAGAAACAGAAAACGCATTTACTTTCTTTCCTACACAATAGCCCTTTTAATATTTGAAAGAAACAGCCATGTTTCCCTTTAGGTAATCCTAATTTTTTTTAAAGTAAATATTTAGATTTTTTTTTTCTAGTATGTAAGCAGTTATACATTCCTTATTTTGAGAACTGGTACATCTTGAGAAACTGATGCAGATTTTTTGTTAAGGAATAAGAAATGAACTAAAATAAAATAAATATTCAAGTGTAGAAAATGCTGGTGTACTCATTAAAATGTGATTAAATGTTTCAACTTCCAGTACATTAGCACTGACATTTTATCTTTTAAGCAGTGTCAGGTAATGAAGGTCAACACAAGCAAGCGTTCTGGTTTGGCCCTTACTTCCAGGCACGCTGTACTGGATGGCTCGGCGGGGAGCTGTCGGACCCTGCTCTCCTCTGTGCTGGCCTGCAGCTGGCTGCAGCAGATGGTCCTGCATGGAGATCTTTTTCCAGTGTCCACTGCCTCAATCACTATTTAATGATTAATTACTGCAGTCTGATGTCAGGGTGAGACATTCAGTGCTTCAGGTAAAATTCTTAACTATAGAAAATGACAGCAGGCAGGGTTATGAAAGCTGAGTTAAATTTGTATTTCTTCTGATGAATGACTCGATTTTTCTGTCCACTTGTAAGGTGAAAAAGACAAAATTCTCAAGTAGCAAACACCAACAATGACAGGGGTGGCATTCAGCAGAATAGTCTGTGATTGTCACTCACAGTGAGAGTGCAGACAGATCCACAATAACTAAGACTCTACTGGAAACCAAGCAAACAGCTTTCAGTAAACATTCCAGGACATAATGGAGCTGAGCTATGAAAAGAGTCTTCTAACAATGTTCCTAGTAAGCAAATCAGGGTCAGATATATTTTCTACCAATATATGGGTTTGAACTTCCTATACGCTAAAGAAAGATGTGACAGTATTCTTTTTATCATGTACTATACTCAACCATAAAATCTAGTAAAAAATTCAGCTTGATGTTGCATGCAGCTGTATGTCTGTTTTTATTTCTCAAATTGTGTCTAATTTGGAAACATTTATATTCAAGTAAGTTTTAGTTAAAAAAATGAAATAGCTGTTTGACAGTGAATCCAAATCTGAATTCTACAAGGTAAAAATAAACTTGGGATTCTGAGAAATTTAGATCAGAAATTAAAATAATACAGGAATTATTTGTTAAAAATAGCAAATTAGTCTACATTTTTATTCATAAAGTTTAATTGCTTTCCATTAATCACTCTGCAATTTTTTCTCATTTAGTATCTATTTTTCTGAATTAGTTATTTGAAAAGTGCTCAAATTTGCAGGAAAATAAATACAAAACTTCTGCTAAGTAACGATTCGATGGTATGGATCAATATCCTTGACTTGAAGGTTGGCAGTAGATTAATAGATGATTTAAAATATTAAGAATATAAGATATATTTACTGAGATCCACCAGGATTGCAGTGACCACTTGCTGAATGGATTCAGGCATATTATACATGTTTTATCTTATTATTAAAGGAAGGGTACAGGCAGGGATGAAAGTGAGCAGGCAGAAAAGATAGGAGAAAGAAGCACTTAAGTAGTTCATTTTGGTGACCTCACCAATTTATCTTTCAAATGAATATAAGTTACTTAGAATTCAGTATATATACTTTTTCATTAAATATAATATTACTGTGGGACAATACATGGGATTTCAACTATAAACTTAGCAGAATTTTCTTAAAAATAGTGTGTAGGTCCCAATTTTGGATTGAGGGATAATAAGAATTTCATTCCACATACTCATCAGTGAAGGAGGATTTGCCTTACGTGTTCAACTCTCTTTCAAATTATTCCATACCTGCCTATGACAAGCAGTTTTAAATTTTAAAGCCATTAGTTTTAAATAAGCAGAGGTCATGTGTAAATGATGTGGTTGCCTCTGGGCGAGTTCTTTATTAGAACAAAGTAAGTCAAAATTTTCAGTTCACTGTATATAGATTTTTAAAGGTGAATAATAACTTCATAATCATTTATTTTTCTCCATCAGTAGGGATATAAAATTTATATAATATATATACATATATGATATACATGTATGTATATATATGTGTATATACACAGAGACTCCAAAAACAGTAGCAGTATTGTACATTTTTATAACATCATTCTTCCTAACATGTAAGCATTTTTAAAACCCATTAAAATTATAAGAGATAATTTCCTTTGTTTCTGGTCTCTGTCTCTAAGTGATTTAAATATTTTTAACATCACTGTAAATCATGAGTCCTCATTTTAACAGTCGATGAGTTCCCAGAGAGATGTATGCACAGAACCTAGAAAACAGAGACTAAGAACTGAATGACTTGACCTGTTTTCCCAGCTGGCTTCATAGTTCTCCATGGGGCTGCCACAAGTTAGCTCTGAAGTGCTATTTCTGGACTAGCCACAAGAGCATATAAGAGGGGATTGGTAAAGGAAATAATTTGAGGCATTTCTATCTTATAGAATCCTCAAGAGACATCATGATATAAAGTCAAGAATGACTGATGTCCATTTATCATATGTCTTATTGAAATGGCCATGCAGTCACAAGATAGGCAAGCACAATGCCCAACCACAAATATTAAAGTTCCAAATTCATTCAGCCTTCTCTAAACCCCATAATAGAAGTGTTCTAATTTCATTTGGTTGATCTGGCATATTTATAACTCCAATTTAATGAAGCCTGAAGAGTCAAACTAGTAGTGTTATGATGAGTTAACACCACAGCTTTGATTGTTCACCATCCAAATAGCAAAATTTCCTAATATCATTTTATGGGACTTAAAAGACATTAAACTAAATATGATTGCTGCTCCATAAAATGGTAGAATAGTTTTCCATATACTGTATATATGCAAATACAATATCCCATCTCAACCTCCAGTGCTCATAGTAAGTTACCCTTACAGCTGAGATTGAATAACTATTATTGGTTTACATGCTTTTAAATCTTGCATTTTGTGTAACTAAGAGCAAATTTTTCAAGAAATAGAACAAAAATAAGGCTAGCCACAAAATCACCTTGGTTAAAAGCTTTGCCTCATTATGTAAAGAATCCTTACCCATTCAAAATGAGTTCACAGTACACACTGAAGATAATGCATATGACCTGAAAATTATAAGGGATTTAGTGTCAAATGTTTCATATACCTCTTCTTTGGTGCAATGTTGAGCTGTGCGGTAGGGAATTCAGAAGGAAAGAGAATAGTATTCTAAAAGTGTAAAACTTCAGTGAGTATAAACTGTTGGGACATCCAATTTCTAGCTTATAAGATCAGCTGTTATTGTGTTAATCATTATGTCATCAACCACTCGAAATCTCCAGATTACAGAGCATTTTTGCAGTTAGGAATGTCCATATATACTCCTTGAAATTACAGGGACTTCTTGTGAGTTTCATCTGTTTTCTTCACATTAGTTGTGTGAAGAGAATTGTGTGAGGTGAGTTCATGAAATGATCACAAGGATAAGGTCTGAATACGTAGCTGTAGGATATATCTTCTGTTGTATGAAAGGTGTTCCCAGCCCTCCAACCCCTCATGCTATGCTCAGTAAACTTTCCTTAATGGCATTCTCCACTTTTTTTTTTCACCGATAGGATGACAACCGTGACAATTGTATTTTATAGGGTACAGTCCTTGATGCACTGATGTATAAAATAGGTTTACTGTATTCAAAACTTATTTCTAATAGAGAGACTATGTCACAATTACTTGACTATAATGATGGACAAAACTCAAAATGGCCTTACTTTAGGTAAGTGTCATAAGTTGAAATACATGTCTGAACAATCTAACTTTGCCAAATTCCTTTTTCTTTTGTTTCTCAAGTATAGAGTCTCTGAAAAATTTCTATTATCAGTGAGAGGAACTACCATTCTCTCTCTCTCTCTCTCCTCACTATTTACTGACTTATTTTGAAGTAGCAATAATCATTAGCTGGAATGTAGGTAAATTTAGAAGTCATAACACTCTTTTCTGAGCCTTAAGAGCATTTCCCCGTAATTCCTGTTTCCAAAATTACAATGAATTAGGGTGCATGGTATAAAACCTTGAATGTACTAAACTATATTTAATAAAAAGGCAAGTGTTTATAAATCCTTGCATGAGAATTAAAATAATATTGTTCATCAAATGACTAATAAAAATTTGGAAAGAACCAATGTAAAAAGGACATCAAAATTGAAAAGTATCAAAACATGAGTTCCACACTGAGTAGAAAAGAAATATGATTTTTCACAAGAAGCTTCAGACCTCTTGAAATCTTCAGCAATATTAAGAGCTAAAAAAGATCAGAACAGAGAAAAAATAGACTATTTTTGTGAGGATGTTATCTTTTAAGAAAGGTGCTCTGTGAGAAGCCTTCACTCAGGCTAATGGGATGTGACGCTTCCAGAAAGAGATCCAGTCTGAGTTTAGGGGGCCTATCTGGGTGGAGAGGCAAATTATTTAAAACTAATCAAATCAAGGATCAAAGCAGATTCAGCCATAGCATGTGTATTCCGGAACCATTCCATGATGGTGTTTCAGAGATGAACATTAGAGCATTGGTTATTTCAATTTTCAGAGCGCAATTATTTTTATCTTACAGTCCGACCAGCACAAATGTGTTCTGGTTTTACCTATAATTATTAGTAGACAGAAAATTTAAGCCAGTTGAGTGAAAAAGGAAAGACCCCTAATAATATATATTTTCCATGGAAAGATGTTTATTTTTGGCTTCATTGCCAAGAATATTTTGGGGGAATACAGTTTACAGTGACTTTTTTTTAGGTAAAACACTGCTATTCTTGGACTTGTTCATGTTTTCTGCTAAGGAATAAGCTAGTAACATTCACACTATTAAAACTTTTGGCTATACTCAAAACCAATTTTTTTTAATATTACATTTGTATAATGTGCCCTAAACTGGCTTTCTTCAACTTGTAAGAGTTTCTTGAATCTGGACTTGATCAATTTTTAACATTTGATGCTTATTTCTTTAAATAGCCCTTCTATTTTCTCTCTACTTCTGAGATGTCCCTTGCATGCTAATTTAGATACTTCCAGATGTATGTCTTTTGTATCCTTCTTCATATTGTATCACCCCTTCTTGCTTTAATATGGATATTTTGTTGTAAACATTCTTTCTTCGGTTGTCTCTAATGACTAGAATACTCATCCATTGAGTTCTAAATTTTGGTCATTATGTTTATTCATAGACATTTTATTTTGTGAGTTATCTGTAAAACACCTTGATCAGTTTTATTTAAATATTTTATCAGACTGTTGATCTATTTATTGAGTTTCTGCATTTGTTTATACTGGTTATTTTTAACTGAGTACTGGCCTTGGAGAATAAAAAGGTTTGGTGATCATATAAAGCTGTAAATTTTACTCACTTACGTCATGGAAGATCACGTTTTTATTTTGGAAGGAGGTCCAGTTAAGAATATATCATCTTTATCTTATAAGAAACAGATTTGATTTAAAACTTGACTTCAATCTTGTGAAGACAAACTTATATCCTATTTAACTTCCTCTTAAAATGCAGCTCTTCAGGATCCCATTGCAAATCTCCTAGAATTTACCAGGTCTCATTTCTTTGATGAGTCTTGGATTTAAATTTTTGCAACTCTGGTCTCATAAAAAAGAAAAAGAGAATATATGCTTTTTGAATTTCTGGTCTAGTATGTTAAGATTATTTGACTCATTTGAGTTCAATGTCTGAGGTGAAGAGACTGATTAATTAAGTATCGTTATTTTAAACTCTGTTAAAATATTTTAAGTACATTTAAAAGATATAAAATGGTCTCCTTGGAAACTCCTACAAGATGTAGTTACAAATTTCTGCTGATGAATGAACCCTCTCTCAGAACATCTCTCTAAGCTAAGTGTTGCAGACTATCATTCATGTTGATATAGGAATGTTCTGTGACAATTCTACATAGTTACAACTGTGGTCCCTGCCTCTGTGTGGAGAAACATCAAAGGTGGTGAGTTTTGTGTCTGGTCCACGTGATGGTATGGACACAAGTCAGTGCAATTTATTCTTTGGCCTGTTCAACTTCTTTACAGATTTTATCCCAGGTAAACTAGAATAATCTTGTCAGAGTAGTGCCCATCTTACAAATAAAGTATAAAATATTAAGGAAGAATAGGAAATATCCTGACAAGGCTTTAGTTACAATGCAACATTTGGATAGTTACTGCTCATTTATCTGGATAAATTCAAGTTAGTAATCTTCTAAACCTCATCATTTGACTCAGATTAATATAGGCTGTCAGGTTGTATAATAGTTGGACTAATTAGCTTCTAATTTAAAAATAAAGTTTTCACGTACAAACATATGCATATATACTTTGAAATTAAAAATTCTTAATGGTTAAAAATTCAAATAGGAAAGTAGAAATGAGATGGACTCTGTTTAGCTGCAAGTAAAATAAGAGTAAAACTGAGAACACAGTTTTGCACTGACCATTCTCTTCCACTCAGTATGAAATTATAATATATATGCACATTTACATATTTGTTAAGTGCGTATCCTTATACTCTTCATGATTTTAACAACAATTACTAGTTTGCTGTGTTCACACTAAGTGTTGGGCATCATCATAACCTCTTTTCAAATCTACAAGGAAACTATTGATTAACCCCCTGTGTCAGATGGGAAAATTAACACCCAGAGGTGTTAGGTGTTTTTAGTGAAAAAACATTTATCTGAACATTTGGAAAGGGGCAATCAATTCACTAGATCAAATTACAGTAGGCCTAAGTTTGTGACTGTGTGCTGAAGTTTAGAGTCATTAACTTTACTAAGCAGCAAAAAGGATTCAATACATTAATAATTTAATTAATAATTTGATTATATGCAACAGCAATGTCAATTAAAATTCGGTTCATATTAACTAGAAAATGAAGAGACTCTCTTCTCTCTTTAATGATCCAATAAATGATACACAGCGAGTGTGTATAAATGAAGGAGACTAATTGTAAGAGAAAAAATAGTGTACTGCCTATACTAGTCTGTGTGTTATTACTTTGTTTTCAAATACCACTGTCAATTGTATGCATTAAGTATTTTACCTAAATTCAGATACTGTTAGGATTAACATACTGTGGATTCTCTAAAGTAATTGACTTTAATGAAAAAATTAATACATGGAAACACTCAAAAATGTTTGTTCACTTGTACCAGATGTCTTCCAAGTCCAAGTAAATATCAAAAGTATTTAACTAAGAAACAATTTTCATCAGTAAATTCTATAAGACAAAAAATTTATTCACACTTCTTGGTTAAGTAGGCAAATGTTTGCATCAAAAGTGTTTCAAAACTTAACTTTAGGGTTCATAATTTTCAGGGAAATCAGTAATATAACTTGTGCAAACCTATTTTAATTAAAAAATATAAAACACTTAGAAGAGTAACTATTGAGTTAAAAAAATTCAGTGTAAAATGGGAAAAAACAAAACAGCATGAGATCTATAACAAATATTGCTGTGTAAATTAAGAACATATACAAGTCATCAAATTATTTGTCTCATGACTATATATCTAATGGTGTACTTAAAATACTGTTACTTGAAGAGTATAGTAAGAATAAAAATCTTCTGTTATAAAGAGAAAATATCTAAAAATGCTAAAAGCTTGACACACAGACGAAGATTTCATACCATAAACTGAATAATGTGGGAGTTCGTCCATGTGCGCCTAAGTTTGTAAGGTTGGGAATAACAGTATGATTTTATATTTTGGGGACAAAAATAAACAAGTTGTTTTGTTAAAGAGCTATAATTCCATGTGCATATCGTTGAGTGTGTTAGTTTTTATTTTTGTCCTATTCATTAATCTGCATTTGTTTTATTTAAGATTCAGATAAAATTTAATCTACTGTTTTTCTCATTATCATTTAATGTTATTTATTTTTAAGGCCACCATCAACTTTTTGTTTCTTTAAGAGAAGGCAGGCAGGCAGGCAGGCAGGCATGAAAGCAGGCTGGTGGGCAGAAGAGGGAAAAACATTATTTATATATTTGTTTCACTTGGTTCTTGACCCCAGTGCTAGGTTGCAAATCTGGGTCCTAAGGCTTTATATGATCTGTACACCAGTGTATCTGATGCCTGAGCCACCAGGGCATGCTCAACATTTTCTTTTTTATATTGAGACACTGTTTACTAAAATTAGGCCATTTGGCATATCATCCTGAATATGTTGCTATATCCATTACAAACCTTTAAAATGTACCTTTTCCTGCTCATTTTGTGTTACTGTCTATTCACATTTATTGTCATTCTCAAAAATGCCATTCTTATACATAGAAATCTAGTATTCCTTGCCATAAAACTGTGCTTGAATACAATTAAAATAAGTAATACAGTTAAATTTCAATAACTATAAACTAGTATTTTTAAATTATCATGATATAAATAAATCCCCCAATGAAATGACTGGGCCTGTTTAGAATCAGAAATGATATAAAGATGCTTCTATTCTTTATTAGCATAGTTGGAGATGGATATGACATTTTTATTAAGTATGTTTTAGTTGTGATTTTAAGCAACCTTAGAAATCACAATACACATAAATCTAATCAGAATGATCCAAAAATGTTTCTACCTTCTCTAGTATTACTGAAAACTTAGAATTAATGCCTTAGCCAAATTATACAAATATGTGATTTGATTTTAAGACATCATCTGCATTGTTAAGATCTCTTTTCCTTTCTGAAGAAAGCAATGATTTTAAAAAGTGACTTTGCACTTTTATGATTGGAAAAATCTGAGAATTTACAGGTGATTGATCCTGTAACAACACATCTGCGACCATGGACCTGGTTGATCTATAATCTTAGTGCACAGTTTTGTCCAGCTCTACAGCAAGTCTCCACCTCACAGTATCTGCTGCCTCAGTGGTTGCTGAATTTAAAACAGATTTCAGCTTTCTGACTGCAAGCAGCTGGTATAGTTGAAAACCTGGCTGTCTTCATGACATACTTCTGCCCTGGGGAGCTTGGGTGGCCTAGCTCTGTCTCCATCCCTGACCGCTGAACCCTGCTCTGCTGCACCCAACATGGAGACATTGCTACAACTGTGGAGCCCAGGGCAAGAGCAGACTTTTTAAGGCACACTATGTGGCTCAGCCCATTCCTTTCCTACTCCCTTTTTACCTTTCCAAGTCACCTGGCGTTTATAGATTTTAGGTGTAAAGTAGTTAACCATTTCTGATTATGCTTTTTCTTCTTTTCCGCTTTGTTTAATATATTCACTTTCTATTTATAATATTTCTGTCCAGGTGACTAATATTTTTCAATGGGATTGAGGCTTTTTGCTTAATAATTTATTATTTATTTTCCTTTTTTATAATGATTTTCTACTCTCAAATATGTCTGTGATAGTGTCTGCTCCAGATTAAGTTAATTTGTTATTATCAAATGACCAGTAAATAGTGGTGTTCTTCACTACTGTATGATTTCAAAAATACATTTGGGCTGCTTTTCTACTCTTCATCAAACTAACAGATTGTAAACATATAGGCATAGCTACATGTACACCAACCCAGTGTTAATTTCAATTCTGAGTTTGAATTTGTCATTTAAAGGCATTTCATCTATAAAATGTCATATGCAGAAGTTTTCACACTATTTATAACTTTTCCATATCATTTTATCTAGAAAAAAAGCAATATAATACAAATTCTTGATTAAAAAACAGTAAATGAGATAAGAAAATTTCTTCAGCTTGATAAAGGTTATTTGCAAAAACGACAGCTAAAATATTAATGGTGATCTTTTCCTCTAAGACCAAGAACAAGCAAAGATCTCTATTGTTACTACTTCTATTTACTATTATATTGGACTTCAAGTTACTGTAATCCAGAAATAAAAGGCAGCCAGAATGGAACATAAGAATAAAACCTGATATTATTCATCAAGAATATGCACAGCGACTTCTACAATAAACTAACAAATATAATAGGATACAAACAAGATTAATGCACAAAAACCAACTAAAATTCTATATACTATCCATAGACTAAACAAAATTAAAATTAAGAAGTTGGTACTGTTCACAATAGAATGGAAACTAAATATTAAAGTTAATGAAGTTTAAACTTTTTATTCAGTATTTATACACTGAAAACAATAGTGTACCGTTGAGTGTTATTACATAATTTTTCTACAAAAGTACACATTGTATATTTGATGCATTAGAATACAGTATTTTTGAGATAACAATCCTCGTCAACCTAATTTATTGGTTCAATGCATTCTCTCTCAAAATTCAGCAGATAATTCGGTAGAAATTGACAAGCTAATCCTAAATTTATTTGGAAATTCAAAATACCTACAATATCATAAAAATGTCCAAGAAGAATGAAATAGGAGGTCTATACATCTTGGTTTCTAAATGTTGTTGTGAACTATGTCAAAGCAATATGGATCTAATATGACAGACATACAGACCTATGGAAAATGACAGAATCCCCCAATAAAACTAATTTTGTGATTAGCTGATATTTTTATGTAATTTTATTTAGTTTACAAAAATCATACTTTTAAGATATTGAGCTTGCTTCTCAGTCTATGGGTATTACGGACCATATCTACCACCAGAATGTAGTGTACTTTACCACTACCTTGTTCTATTCTTGACTCCTTGCTTCCACACCCATGACAACCATCATCTTGTATCCTGTAAACGTGTTTATCTGTTTGTTTAAATATATGCCACATGTGAGTGAAAACATCCTGTATTTCTTTTTCTCCCTGGATATTTCACCTAACATTATCCCTTCCAGTTCGATCCAGATTCTTGGGAGAGGGCACAGTTTCATTCTTTTAATAAGCTGTATAGAATTCCATTGAATATATCCAGTCATCTGTTGATGGGCATTTAGGTTGTTTTATGTCGTACCTAGTGTGAACTGTGTTGCTATGAACACAAGGGTGCAGATATTTTTTCCTGATTAGAAATTTTGTATCCTCTGGGTATATATGCCTAGAAACGGAATTGCTGGATAAAATATTAGTTCCATATTTCATTTTTTTTTGAGGAATCGCCATTGCTTTCCAGAGAGTTTACAACCTATTTACATTACTACAATCACTAAAGAAGAGTTTCTTTTTCTCTAACACTTTTGTTTCTAGACTTTTACTTATAGGCCATTCTCAATGGGTTTGAAGTGGTGTCTCATTGTGATTTTATTTGCATTTCTCTGATGAGTGATGTACAGTTTCTTTCCACGTGTCTGTAGGCCATCTCTGTGTCTTCGAATAGGCGCCTATTTTGTTCTTCTGCCTATTACTTTGAGTGGGTCATTAGTTTTCTCTGTCTTCTTCTTTGTGAGCTTAGGGGCCTATCAATTTTTTCTATTTTTTTTTCAAAGAACCAGCATTTTATTTGGTTTTTGTATGAAACTTTTGAGTTCAATTTTATTGTTATTTCCTTTTTCCTGCCGATTTTATTTTTTTTGGTTTTGATAGTTCTTTCCTTTCAAGTCTCCTCAGGGATGAAGTTAGTAATGTAATTTGACTTTCTCCTGATTTTCAATGTCAGCTTTCAGGGCCATAAACTTTCCTCTCAGAACTGCTTTTGCCGCATTCCGTAGATACTGGTAGCTTGACTCTTTCATTTTCATTCATTTCTAGGTAAGTCTTAATTTAATATTTAATTTCATCAATGATCTCTGAGTTGTTCAGGAGCATGTTGTTCAGTCTCTACATCTTGTAATTCTTGCCATTTTGTTCTTCTGGTTCATTTCTAGTTTCACCCTCTTGTGGTCAGAGAGGATGCTTTCTATACTATCACTCCTCCCAAAGTTTCTGAAACTTGTTTTGTATCCCCAAATATGGTATATTATTGAGAATGTTCCATGTACACTTGAGAAGAATGCATCTTACTTTTCATTGGGATAGAACACCCTGTTATGTCTGTTATGTTCATGTGATATATTACTTCATGGAATGTCCTTGATTCTTGTTGATTTTCTGCCTGAATGACTTACCTGTTGAAGTAAATGCAGTATTGAAGTCCCCTACTATAGTTATGGTACTGTCGATGTCTGCCTTTAGCTCTGGCAGTGTTTGTTTAATATACTTAGATGTTCCTGCATTTAGTGCATGTATATTGATAGCTGCTACTTCTTGATGAATAACCCTCTTGACTATAATGAAATGCACTCCCTTGCTTTGTGCTAGTCCTTTGAGGTGAAAATTTATTTTGTCTGAAATTAGTACTGAAGTTTCTGGTTACCTTTCATTGCTATTGCTTTGATGTATTTTCCATAGCCTTCAACTTTCACCCTGTGTTTGTCTTTGTGTCTGCTATTGCTGCTTGTATGCATGATATTGATGGATTCTGTTTTTTGATTCATTCAGCAATTCTGTGTCTTTGGATTGGTGTGTTCACTTCATTCACCTTTGGAGTCATAATTGATAAATGAGACTGTATTGCTGTCATTTGAGCCTTTGTTTTCTGTGCCTGTTGATTCCTTGTCCATTTATTTTTGTTTGCTTTTTCTACTGTATTATTTCTGTGTCAGTTCTTTCAGTTTTGACTACTTCCCAGCTATGTATCTCTTTAGGGTTAGGTTTTGTGGCTTTCATATGGGTCATCACTATCTTTACAGCTCTATGATAGTCTTTCATGAGCTGTTGCCATATCATATTTATAGGTTTTTATGGATTCCATGATTTTCTTTCATCTGTGAGTCTTTTTTGGTCACTCTTGTTGGTTCTTTTTTTTTTTTCTGCTTTTTTCCTACTTATCACCATTCTTGGGTTTGACGAAACTTTGTTTTTATTTTCCCTGTTGTAGGAAACCTTTCAGGATTTCTTGGATGGAAGGCATGGTGGTGGAAAAATTCATTACCTTTTGTTTATCATTATCATTACCTTTTGTTTATCCATCATATTTGTATGATAGTTTTGAAGGGTCTGATATTCTTGGCTGGTAGTGTTTTTCTTTTTGTATTTTGAATTCATTGTTCCACCCATTTCTGGACTGTAGGTTTTCTGCTGAGAAGTCTGCTAGAATTATGGAGGCATATTTATAGGTTATGTTTCTCTTTTCTCTATCAGATTTAAGTAGTTTTTCTTTGTCACCAACTTTTGCTAATTTTACTGACGTGATAGGTTTTTATATTTAGAAATTTTGGTGTTCTACCTGCTTTTTGGACCTCTATGGTTACTTTTTGTGGTAAATGTAGGAAGTTCTCTGCTATTACTTCTTTAAGTCAGTTTTCTGCTCCTTTTTTGCTCTCTTCTCATTCTGGCACACTTATGACCTGTATATTTTTTCTTCTCAGGATGCCCGATATTTCTTGTAGGATTATCTTCATTTTCCCTCAGTTTTACTTTTCTCTCCTCTTCTATGAGGGTAACCTTCGTGATCTTGTCTTCAATTTCTGGGATTAATTTCTCTATGAGATTAAGTTTGTTTACAGAGATTTCCATGTTTATCTTCAATTTCTTCACTGTGTCATTTATCTCTAGCGTTTTTGCTAGGACTTTCTTCATGGCCTCAATTTACTTGGTGAAATATTCCCTTTGATCTATCACTTGTTTTTTCAGATCTTCCGATTGTCTTTGGGTAGTTTTGTTTCCTCCTGCATCTCATTCAACTTTTTTTAAATAATTTTTTATTTGGGACTTTTTCTCAGTTAAGTTTCCCATTCAATGTCAATGGAGTTCTTCTCTGGGGAGGTCCTGGCATCTTCCTCTCTTAGGGCCATTTGTACTTTTTTGGAGGGGATGACTTTGATTTTGGCATGACTGCTCTTCCCTAGGTTTAGCACTATGGCTTTCTTTTTATTTTACATTAGATTTCTTCCTGAGAGGTGATTTTGGGTCCTAATATGACCAGTACTCATCACTTGACTTCCTTGGAGGACTGAGCCTGTTTCCCTCTCTATAATGTTCTCATGTTGGGCCACATACAATGTTTCAGTGGTATCTTTTGATTTCTGTAGGGATGGAAGGCAATTCTTCTCTTGAATACTACTGATAGCAAACTCTAATCCAAGGACAAAGTTCACATGCAGAACCTGTGAGCTCTATCAAATTCTGAGGAGTAGTTTCTAATTGTTGGATTTGGGAGATGGCACTCACTCCCTTATATCTCTCCAGTACCAGAATGATCTCAAGTACAGAGACTGATGTGTCTTGTGATGATGGGGGCTGCATTTTTCCCCTCTGCAGCTCCCCAGTCAGATAGAAAGTTCAAAGTTTACCCCTGTAAGTTATCTGTATCCCCAAAGAGATGGTACTCACTCATTGCAGCTCTCCAGCACAGGGGGTAGTGGGCTCCTAGGTAAGACTTCTGTACACTTCCATTCACACTTGCAGTAGCTTCTGTGGGTAATGGGGCCAGGTTGTGCTCCTCTCAGCTCCTCAGCCAGGGAGTAAGATTGCCTTATACCCTTATTTGTTCCTTTGAAGAATAGAGGGAAGGGCTCCCCACACCCTGCTTTCCAGTCCCTGGCTGATCCCTGGCAGGGCCACTATGTTCTATAAAGCACAGGTTTTTAAATGTCTTATGATGATGGGAGCCAGATTCTCTTTCTCTGTAGCTCCCCAGTTAGGGAGTAAATTCAAATTTTGCCCCTGTGAGCTCTATCAGTGTCCTGATTGACTGATATTTTACAAGGAACTGAAGTTAACCTTGGGATATGTCAATTGTTCAACAAATAATGCTAGTATAATTGGGTGTATATATGGTCCTCTGATTGGTTAATATTTTACAAAGAAACAAGGTAATCTTTAATATAAAGCAATCTTTCAACAAATACTGCTGGTATAATTGAATGAGTATGGAAAATATGAATTTACACTATTAATTTAAACCATTAAGATGAACTCAAGTTATAGACCTAAATATAAAGGTAAAAATGTTGCAACTTTTAGAATAACATTTAAGATATACTTATAATCTTGGATCAGACATAATTCTTAGATACAATGATCTCTATTGTATAAAAATGAAAAACATTATGGTTCAAAAGACAATTATAAAAGCAAAAGATTTGGTTCATTTATCCAAGAAGATACACAAATAATTAATAAGCACATGAGAAGATAACTGGTTATTAGAGAGATTAAAACTCACATTGCTATTATATACATCTTTATATCCACTAGATAGACTGTAATGAAAAAGATAATAACAGGTGTTAAAAATACATGAAGAAACTGAAATGCTCATACATTTTTGGTAGAAATAATAAAATAGTGAAGCTACTTAATAGAAGTCTGACAATTCCTCACAAGGTTAAACACAGTATCAAATTTCCATTTAGGCTGAACAATTCCACTCTAGGTATGTATACAAGAGAAATAAAAACATAACATCCACATAGAGACTTATACTTTGAATGTTCATAGCATCTTTATACTCAAATGAAAAAGTAGAAACAATTTAAAGTTTCACCAAAAGGTTAATGAAAAATAAAACAATGTGGTATGTTTATACATGTGTGTATTGTACAAGATAATAATGTATAGTGAATAGTGACAAGATTTATACTAATGGAGTAGAACTGAGTCCAGCTATAAAATCTTAAATTTTTATTGGTTGGTATTTTGCAAAGGTGCCAAGGCAAGTCCATGAGAAAAGACAGTACTTTCAACAGATAGTGTTTGTATTATACAGTCCCCATTTTTGTCTCTGATCATTTTCTTTCTCTTGAAATTTGCCTTGTCTTATAGCAGTATAGCTACTTTTAATGGATTGAATTATATAGGTTTTTCATCATTTTACATTCAAGCTGTTACTGTCATGTTTGAATTCGAAATATAATGCAATATAATATATATAATGTAAATATAATTATAAGTAACATGCTTCTTATAAATAAGGGATAGTTGTGTCATATTTTTATCTACACTTTCAATGCCATTAATCAGTATTTTTAACCATTTAAATTTAATGTGATTATTGACAAATTAGTATAACATGTGCTAGTTAAGTTTTGTGATAAAATAGACATACTATTAACTTACAATTTAAACTATTTTATATTGTGTGGTTCAGTGCCTTTCAGTGGATCCATAATGGTCTGCAACCATCATAAGTATATAGTTCCAGAACATTTATCACCTCGAAGGAAGCTTCATACCCTTTAGGGATTCACTCACAGGTACAGTTGACTACTAAGCTGCTTTCTGACCTTTGGATTTTCCTATTCTCAATATTTAATGTAAGTGCTATCATACAATGTGTGGATGTTTATTTGCTTAATTTCAATTAGAATAATATCCATGGTATGGCTTATACTCTTACTTCTTAACATGATTTCTTCTTATGACTGAATACTACTACTTTGTGTGAATATGCCATATTCTGCTTCTTCATCAGTTGATGGACATTTGGCTAGGTTCCACCTTTTCTGCTATGGTGAATAGGACTTCTGTAACATTTGTCTGCAGATTTTTGTCTGAACACATACATTCAATTCTTAGATTTCCACTAGGTCTTTTCTGACACCATGTAAAAAGAATATGGGGGGAATATCTTGCTGTTATTCATGGAGGACTCAATCCAGCATTTTCATATGATCTCCACCAATAAAATGAGGAAAAGGGGGCATTGTACCCACCTGATGGCGGGTAAGTCTTATCTGCCCAATAGCCCTTCTCTGACATCACTCTGGTATAGGCATAAAGACAGTCTGTCAGATACTCCCAAAGATGCAAATCTAGACTTTCTGCCTGGCCTTTGCTGTCATGGGTGGAGATGAGAACACAATATTCTGTGGCAAGAACAGAACAATGACTGATTGAAGGTGTTCAGTCTTGATAAGCTGCCCCCTTTCTAGTCTTTTGTTTAGAGAAAGAAAACTTTTGCTGGGGTTCCTTTTATCAATACCCCTAATAGTTCCAAATTGGCACATTTCTCCAAATGAGTTTAAAATATATAGGTCAGAAAATAAAACTCAGAATTCAGAGTCTGCTTGTTTTTTGTTTTTTTTTTTTCATTTTTTTACTGCAATAATTTTTTTTTTCAAATTAAAATCAACACATATGTGTAGATTCCCCATAAGTGTAGTTCCTCCATTCCTTAGATATTTATCAATATACAGTGCCCTCAACCAAGTCACCAAGTGTTCTTAACCATTGTCCAGTGGTCCTGCCATCACTTTCCACTCTGCCCCCCATCCCATTCCCTATTGGTAATATCAGTTCTATTGAAAGTGTTCAAAGATTGGTCTCGTTTTTTCCGTTCCTTCATTTTGTCTATTTATATCTATGAGTAAGATCATTTGGTATACTTGTTTTGATTATTTCTCTTATCATCCCATCTAGATCCATCCATGTTGAAACAAATTACAGAATTTCATCTCTTTTAAGGACTGCGTAGTGTTCCATTGTGTGTATATGTCTATGCATAAACATATATATGTATATGTATATATAAATATATATATATCCCCATCTTATGCAGGTTTTTTTTATCATGAGTGATTTTGTCAGAAGCATTCTCTGCATCTATTGAAAGGATTATGTGATTTTTCTCCTTGATCTTGTCGATATGGTGCATTACATTAATAATTTGTGTTTTGAACTATCCTAGCATCACTGAGATTTATCCCACTTGGTCATGATGGATGATCCTTTTGATGCATTGTTCAATTCAGTTTGCTAATATTTTGTTGATAATTTTTATGTGTTTGTTCATTAGAGATATTAATATGTAATTCTTTCTTGGTGATGTCTATTCTAGCTTTGGGCATCAGTGTGAAATTATCCTCATAGAAAGTGTTTGGAAGTATTCCCTGTTCTTTAATATTTTGGAAGAATATTCTTCTCAGAAGGCTTGGTAAAACTCATTAGAAAAGCCATCTGGTCCTATGCTTTTTTTTAGGGAGACTTTTGATTACCTCTTCAGTTTCCATGCTTGTGACTATTCTGCTTAGGGATTCCCATTCTTCTAGGTTCAGTCTTGGTAGACTGTATTTTTCTAGAAATCTATCCATGTCCTCAAAGTTACCCACTTTATTGGCATAGAGATGTCCTTTATAGTCTATAATGATGTTTGTATTCCTGTGGTATCTGTTGTAACTTCTCCCCTCTCATTTGAGTCTAGTTATGAGAGTTTTCTCTCTTTTTTTTCTTTGTGAATCTAGCCAATGATTTGTCAATTTTGCTTGTTTTATCAAAGAAGCAACTTTTGGTTTCATTGCTTTGAATGTAGAGCTTGATTATTTATTTGTGATTATTCTTGTTTCTTGAGGTGGTCTTGGATTTCAATGCATTTACCTCTTCGTACTGCTTTTGCCGCATCTCATAGATTCTGGTAGCTTGTTTCTTTATTCTCACTTGTCTAAGTATTTTTAAGTTCCTTTTTTATTTTCTCTTTTACGCAAGACATTCAGAAGCTTATTATTTAGTTTCCAGTGAATTTGGGGTCTTCCAGTTTTCTTTTAGTGGTTGATTTCTAGCTTTAAGACTTTGTGGTCAGAGAAGATGTTTGGTATGATTTCACTCCTTGTGAATTTGTTGAGAAATGATTTTTACCCAACATGTGAGCTATCCTTGAGATTGCTTTATGTGCAATTGAGAAGAATGTGGAATCTGTAGTCATTGGACGAAGTGCTTGGTATGTACTATTATACCTAACTGTTGAAACAGTCATTTAAAGCTGCTGTCTCCCAGTTTATTTTCTCCCTGGTTGATCTGTCTACTGTTTTAAGTGGGGTGCTGAAAAGTTAAAGACTTTGTTGTCAAAGTCTCTCATCATTCCTAATGCTAGCTTAATATATTTTGATGTTCCTTCATTTGGTGTGTATATGTCAATAAGCATTGTATCTTCTTGCTTAATTGACTCTTAATCATTATATAATGTTCATCTGTGTCTTTTATTATGCTTTTTTAAATTGGAATTCTGTTTTATCTGTTATAAGTATAGCTGTTCCTGTTTTTTTTTTTTTGGTTGCCATTCAGACTATAGAATTATCTTCTAACCATTGACTTTGAGCCTGTTTTTCATTTGAAAGAAGGTGAGTTTCCTGAATGTGGCAGAAGTTTGGGTTATGCTTTTTAATCCATTCAACCACTCTGTGTCATTTGATTGGTGAGTTCAATCCATTAACATTTAAGATTATTGATATGTAACTGTCTATTACCATTTTGTAATGTCTTCTCTGTGTTGTTACAGGCTGTGCCTTTGTTCTCTTTCTCTTAGGTTGTTTGGCTATAGTTATATTTTGATTGGTATCCCTTTTTTTCCTTTGCTTTTTCCCTGGAGATACTTTAAGGTTACCCTGTGAGTGTAAATAATCCTATTTGTTTCCTCTTTTTTATTTGAAAGCAGATTAGTTTTACAAGTATTCTAACATCCATATTTTTATTCTCCTCCTCCCCACTTTTAATATTTGCTGTCTTACTGTTTTTAGGTGGGATTTCTTTGCACTTTATAGAGTATCCTTTAGTAATTTTTGTAGATCTTGTGGTGATGAATTCTGTTAACTTTTGCTTATCTGAAGAGCTTTTTTATCATTCCCTCAGTTCTGAATGATAATCTCACAGGGTATAGTATCCTAATTTGAAAATCCTTTTCTTTCAGCACTTTAAATATATCATGCCATTCCCTTCTGGTCTGTAGAGTTTTAGTTAAGAAATCACTGACAATTGTATAGGGACTCCTTTGCATATGACTTGTTTTTCTCTAGGTGCTTTTAAGATAATTCCTTTATCTTGTATTTTTGGCATTTTGACAACAGTATGTCTAGGTGTAGGTCTGTTTGGGTTTCTTCTGTTTGGGACAATGAGCTTCTGGAGTCTGGAGGCTTGCATCATTCATCAGGTTAGGGGAGTTCTCAGCTATTAATTCTTCAAATACAGTTGCTGTCCCGCTTTCTCTATCATCTCCTGGAACCCATATGATGTGAATGTTGTAACTTTTGATGTTATCCCATAGGTAACAAATGTTTTTTTCCTGTCTTTTCTTATTTCTGTTTGCTGGTTTTCTTGAGTGTATTCCTCTGCCCTATGTTTTAGCTCACTGATTCTTTGGAGGCTTTATTCATTCTGTTCTTGAGTCCCTCTACTGAGTTCTTTAATTCAATTATCATGTTCTTCATTTCTTCAATATGTTACTTCATTTCTTCCTTTTTTGTTGTTCTCTTTTTATTCCTCTGTTGTTTTCTTGATTTCCATGAGTATGTTTATCACTATTGTCCTATATCCTCAGATAGTTTTCACATATCTATTTTCTTCAGATATTCCTTGGGGTTCGGATTGGATCCATCATTTTGTGTGTATTTCTGTGTCTTCATTCTCTTTGGCATTTCGTTTCTATGTGTTAGGGCTCTCTGGAGTGATAAAATTGTGTAGATATAGACTTGGCATCAGAGAATTCTGGATCTTGATCTGAAGACTGGAAATTCTTGAGTTGTATGGCATCACCACAGTTAGATTTGTGGATGTTTGAGAGTTCAGCCTATGGGCTTAGAGTTTGTGTTAGGCATGCAGTCTTTCACCAGTGTCCCAGTTCTGAATGATAATGACCACCTTGCGGCAGTCCACAGTCACATTCAGGCTGCAGTTCCACTTTCATCTACTGGATGGCACTAGTGAGTAGCATGGAAATTTCCTCCATTTTGGAAGACTCCTTCTCCCTTTAAACCTGGAGTTGGGATTTCTGGGTCCTGAGTCTCTGGAGACCATGGTGGGGGTGGGGTTAGATAATTCCCCTAACTGCCTTCCAGTAGTGGTGTTGCCCTGTGTAATTTCTTTTGGGAACTCCCACCCAGGCCTCTGGGGTGCTGATCCTTTTTCTGTGGTGAGTTCCTCTCCCTTGCCTCTGTGCCCTGCTCCTGCTGGGTAGACTCTCTGCTGGCAGTAGAGTCATTTGTGGGAGGCTCATTTCTTCCAGCAGTTCCACCCTCTCCACCATCTTTTTCCCAGAGACTGGGAGTCCCAAACCCATGATGCAGCTTTGAACCCTGACACCTTTGCCTATCTTTGTGGTGGTGATTGCTGCTGCTGTCTCTGCAGCCTCCAAGACAGCCTTGCCACAGTGAGTGTGTCTGAAGAACAGATGATTTCGGCTTGTTCTGTGGGGAGGAACTATTACACATTCCTACCAGGTCGCCCTCTTAACTCGAGATCCCAGGTTGTTCTTTGTGTACCAAAGCCCATAATCTGCTTTCTACTTTACACTCTTTTTTTCTTTTATCTATGATGTCTAGGACTTTTCATTAAACTTATTATCTGAGATCAAGAAAGGGTTGTCTATTCCATGTTCCTGGTGATAGTATCCCTGATTTCTTTGCATTAGAGAGATATCCATCAGTTGCTGAAAATCTGAGCAACTCTGAGTTCACAGAAGTTGTCCTTCAACTTGCAACTTTTTATTCCTTTCAACTAACCAAGGTACTTTTAAACGGATCACCTCAGAAAACATTCTACTATGAGGATGCACAGCAAATCAAAGGAAAATATCTCAAAAAACATATCTAGTAGGCTTCCGGTCTACAGGACACATAATGTAAGCCTTACAACACACATTTTCAAAATACAAACTTAGGAATAACAGTTAACCCGGTATTTATCATCCCTTAGTGACAAGGGAATAATGACCTCAGGAAGGCTGGCATAGCGGTATCTCACAGATTGGAATTCTAACATGGCATCTCAGGGCAGCAAGTCTGGCACTAATAGTGGACTAGAACTCTTGGAACCTCTAATTCTCAAGACAGGAGAATTCCCAGAGCAAGTGTGAGTCTCTCAGTGGTTGCAAAGTGACTGATCTGTGGGAAAAAGAGATTCTGATTGAACTTCCTAAATTTTTGCTGGTTTCCCCCTTATATCAGCACTTTATAGAGTATACCTGATACATCCACAGTTGTTATGATAAAGATACTGGGTTTGAATGTGCAATTTTCTTGGTTGCCAAAAATAGAGGTTACCAATTCTCATTGCAAAGGAGTTTAAATCACTAAAATGGGAAAAATTATTCTCCGTAAAGTGATGGACTTGTACAATTCTGTTATGAGGGTTATTTAAAAAAAATAAAAATAAAAATAGTAACTGCTTGCCCTAAGTTGTGAAAGGAGTGAAAATACATGCTGATAGAAATCTGTGATTATAATTCTTAAATAAGCATCATTGTATGCTTGCATTGTTAATAGTTTTTTCAGGTCTTAAAAGTCTGTATTAAATACATTGTAAATTAATATTAATTATATTCAGCAATTAACTGTTAATTTGAATAATAAATACATGAACAGACTTAAAACATGCTTTTTAATTTTGAGTGATCTGATTTTTAAGTACTCATCAAACCATGATATGATTTAAGAATTAAAAAAAAATAATCCATATTGACAGTTTCAAAATTTGGAGTAAATGGTTTTGTTCTGTAATCTTACCTTTTAACTAAATAAAAGTTGCTGCCTCAAGTTTTAGTATCATTTTAAAATATGTCCTTGTGGAAGTTGCCATAAATGTTGACATTTTCAGCTGCATAAATTTATAGTGACACTGAATTTTTATGATACTATAAAAGTCCCTACTCATGATGACATCTATAGCTGCATTTTCACAGAAATATACGAATTTGTATCTTAGACATGTGGTTTATCCTACCTGGTTTTCAAAGAAAGAAAACCAGTAACAAAATTTCTCATATCCCTAAATAACTAAAATATGTCATAGATATGAAAAGATTTGGTTTCATTTCTTTAATATCAGGTAAAAAATAATATGTATCTGCTAATTTTTAATCAAAATAAGGAAGAAAAGTATGTAATTGGGAATTGAATGGGGCCATTATTTATGAATAACAGATCAAATTCATAAAAAATCCAGTGTCATTAAATTTATAGTAGTGTTTATAATAACTATAATAAAGTATATCATATCTTAGAAAATATAAACCATTAACTAAATATTTTCTATTATGTTACTATGATTTGGGGGACAGGATTTGTTCTCTCATATTTTGGTTCTCAACTTTCCACATGTTCTCCTGAGTAGGTCTTCTGAGAACATTCTATATTCACATTCCCTATTATAGAATCATTTTTATGTTCTTAGCACTTTGCAGTTATTTGCTTTTTATCAGTTATTTTAAATAATCGATTATAATCTCCCTGTAGACATGTACTCAATACCTTTTATCATCTATGTTCATGATATCCAATATAGTGCTTAGTGCATTGTATGTAGACAGTATATATTCTAGTTTGAAAGAAACAAATGAATCTTACTCTTGTGAAAAGAAATATTGATATATATTCAAATATTCTTGTTTAAAAATATATGGTCAGTTTTCTTTTTCAGTTACATAGGTATGTTTATGTAAAACAATTAATAGCATTCATAAGCTCTAATATGGCTTTTTAAATGAGTGGTGCCATATATATATATATATATATAAATAACTAGTGTAAGTAAAGTGTCTTTGACTCTTACTAAATAATAGGCAAAGTATTAGGTATTTTAAGTATTTATTCAGTAGTTAGTCATTACTTTATATAATCCTCAAAGCAGTATCATGAGGCAGACGTTTTCTAAATTGTATTTGAAATGAAAGTGTATTTCCTCAGAAGACACTAAAAAGAGCAAGAAAATAAGACAGCATATTAGAGAGTTAAAGAAAGAGAATAAGAGATGGAGAGAGAACAAGTAGTAGAATGAGAAAGATGAAGTGAGAGAGGAATTTTGAGCATCTACCTTGAAATATTAAATGAATATTGTAAGTTAAAGAATATAATTTGAGTAGTTTTAAGGTAATTCAGTATATATTTCAATTTCTTTCCGTTTCTCTTCAGGAGTAGGCGGGCATGTAAATATGTACCTGGAATTTCTCTTTAATTTAATACAATGTGGAGGAGAACTTCCATTGTTAGGTTTTATGCTGGTTAAAAGTATATGACCAGTTTAGAAAACAACTTTGTTATAAATAGTTCTTGAATTAGATTTTCATCAGGTGGTAGTTGACAAGACAAAAATTATTTTGTCTTCTAAATATAATGAAAGTCAGAAAATACCTATATTGCTTGCTCTGTTACAGAACTATCATTTTGGAGAGAACTGGAGATGAAACAGTTATAAAGATTTACAGATACACCCAACTGTAGTAAAATTATATATAATGTGCAAGTCTCTTTGCTTAGCTTACTTTCCCTAAGAATCACAGAAATCTGTGGGGAAAAACTTGGGGAAGACAGGTGTACATTTATTCGGGAATTCAACCTAGATTACCAGGAAAGCATATCTCTGCTGGATATCAGGATGCCTGTGAGACCAAAAAAAAAAAAGTTAAATTGTTTTTATTTGGTAGAAGCTACATGTTCCATGACAAAAGTGGAGCGGCTCTTAGAAAGTGCTGCACCACAGCTGGAAGAACATTTTGGGATACGAAGAGAACATTCCACTAAAATGCAGGTAGCAGTCTTTGATATAGTAAGCGATGATTAATCAGGTTATTATGATGGCCTTTTTAGGAAGTTGATAGTCAACTGTGTCTCTTGGTTTGATTAAAAATGAAATTAAGTGAAAAAGATGTGGTAGAAATGTCAGCTTTCTTATCTTACAGATTCTCAAGTAGTAGGACTTGAAAGTTAATCATTTCTGGTATTTCCTCCAGAATAGTTCTGGACTTAAATTTGTAGACCCGATGTCTCTGAATGCACACAACCTAAAATAAAAGTAGCATCTAGAATCGCTTGAAGGAATCAATTTAGTCGGGGAAAGAAGGAACAGGGACTTTGACTAGGAGGTGAGTAAGTCCATGCATGAGAGGGGTGAGCAAATCCTACTAGAAGAAATGGGTGATAAGAACAATTTTGCTTTCATATAAGTTTGTAGAACTTTCTTCTGAGTTGTTTTGTTTGTCTGTTTGGTAAAACTGTGGAGTTAAAAAAAAATCAGAGAATTGCTTGATTGATTATAGAGCATACCAACATACCAATTGCTCATTGTAGCAGAACAGAATAGAAATCCTGGAAGATCAAAGAAGGAATATGAACTAGGAACTTGGAGGTGGTTCTGATTTGCTGTTTGGACTCTTGGAAGGTAAGGGAATGGAGAAAGCACAAGAATAAATGAGCAGAATGCTGAGAACTGAGGTCAGCTACCCCACTATAGAGGCACAATCTCAATACTGAAATTATATTTCAGATCCAGATCCTATCAACTAGCTGAAAGTCCACATCTCCATATTGAAGAACTTTGAAACAATACAAAAAGTAACCACAGTAATAGCTTACCCAGCCTTCTCCTAAAGAGACATAGAAGGTCATTTCCTTTGTTGGACTTATACTGGTAAAACCAGATCAATCGTTATTTCACTCAGGGCCAGAGTTTAGCTAAAACCTGGAGACCCAATTTCTATCTCTGATTCCTTATTTTAGTAGAGACATGTGTAGGTCAGGTAATAAGTGTGATGAGAGTCTGAGACTTTTCCACTGTATATCTATTGAATCTATAAACACATGCAGTCATGACCCAATTTCTGTTTGGAAAGGAGTGCTTAGAAGTTTTTCAAATTCATCTCGTTGGTTCCTGGACTTAGAGAATAGCCCCAGTATAGTAAGACAGGCTGACGGAGAGCCCAGAAAGAACTCACGAACTAAATGGCAGAGCTTCTCTTTCCTCCTCACTGAACGTTTACCACTTATGGATGGCCCAAATAGAGCAAGTGACCATATACTGTTTTCAGTTGCTGTCTGGTTATTTTCTTCTTTATTCCATACGTGCATGCCATTTAGTGCTGTACTTTTCTGCCAGAAATCCCTCAAGATTATTTTATTTTTCTGTCAATTGCAACACCATTCAGCCTGATCCAGAAATATCAATCTGTTTCACTCCTCTCTCCTGTTTAGTTCATCACAAGATCCTAACAATTTTATTATTGGACTATTATATTGCTCATAATCATTCGTATCCACTCCCACTGACAGTGCTCTAACTCAGATCTTTATTATATTTTACTTGATATTAATGGCTTCAGTCTTCTTATTCTTACTCTAAACCATCCTCTATATTACAACCAGATTCTTTCTGAAATGCTGACAATTAAGTCATTTTACAATTCGCATATTTTTAAGAACTTCCCAAAGTCTTACACTGTCAATTATAAACACTAAAGTGTGAATTCAAGGCCCTTTAGAATCTGGTCTCAGTATAAATTTGATCTTTCTCTGTTACTACTTCGTTTTCTGCTTTAATTTCAGTTATCATTATTCAAAATATATTTTTCTTTCCCTATAACCATTTTCAGACTTTACCTTCTAAAACTCTCATATCATCTCCAATTGAAGACATTTCTATTTCTTTCTTTCCTCCTCATTACTCTACCTCTTTTCCCTTCACCCTACTTGTCCCTGACTTTCTGCACTTCCCCTGCACATAGAAAAAGAAAAGGAAACTGGATAGCTTCATTGAGTGATTACAATACCATGTTAGGGGTTAGACAAAACTTGTTAATTCCTGCTCATATTTGATTGATCACTTACATTAAAGTGAACTTTAGGAAGTTTCTGGGCTTGTGTGCCTGTTAGTTTTCTCATCAAAGTGTAGCTTAAAATATGCTCCCCACCACAGGAGTATTATAAAGATGGCACAAGGTCATAAAGATCAAGTAGTCTGCTTTAATATAGAGTATTTGTATTATTTATCTGTTATTATGTTTCTATGTTTTACACACATACACAAATATGCATATGTATGTGTGTATATATTTAATATACACATACAAATTTATATGTAGAATTTATCTACTAAACTTTGAGCTCTCTTAAAGTTTTATATTTCAGTCTTATTATCCCAATTATTTTCTTTTTTTTTAAGATAGGAAGAAAGGGAGCAAAGGAAGAAGTGTATTTTTTTAGTTCTCCATTTTGCTCTTGTGGTGGCCTGAAATCTCTAATTCTGATCCAGGGGCCACAGGTGGGCCACACACCAGTGTCTCCACTGCCTCACCTATCCCAGTTTTTAAATGCCTAGAACAAAGTATGAACTCAGTAGATATTTGGCAAGGCAATGTCCTTTTTTTTTTTTTTTTTGTCATATCCTAAGGTATTTTAAAAGCATAGTAGGTATCTAGTAGAAACAAATTTCCTTGTTGACAATTGTTTTGGTAATATGTATGACTGAGGTATCGTTTGTGAAAGTTAAAGACAACAAAATTGGGTAAAGGTGTCCATATAGCCAAACAGCTAAGCTGAACAAAGTAGAGAGAACACGAAAACAGAGGCTTGGGTCACAAAGAGATGATGGATACAGTACGTTACTTCAGATGTATAGAAGTTCAGAATCATGGCAGTGATGCATATGCTTATTAAGAAGTACAAGAAGTAATAGGACACAATATTAATTATATTATAATGAAAAGGAACATGAAACTTGTTAAGAAAATTTTCCATAATTTTGAGCCTGCTCATTATTAGTATGAAAGCTATCTTCCAGAACTGAAGATTAGAAACAAAATCGTGCTGAATTTTAAATCTGCACCAAATGCTTAGTAATGGAAACAAAATTAGAATTTAAGTTTATTTAAGTAGGAACAAATGTGCTTTGTAGTTAAAATAGCAAAGAAATATTAAGTCCTAAACATAGTAACATCAGTCCTCTGATGGAAGGAGACATGTCATCAGGGGTTTTGGTCTATGAGTGCATCACATAAAACTCTTCTTTGAAAGATTCTCATGCTTAATATTAATTTTGTCCGAGTTTCTGAATGTTACTTTCCTGAGTGTGTTGGGTCACCCCCTCTCCACATGCAAACACGTTGCTAAGTTGTCTAGTGAGTCTTCTGATGCCACTACCTTTCTCCTCCCTAAGTACATTTTGCTCACATTGGCACATCGCTTGTTTGATATGAGGTGACAAGCATTGTGTAAGTTAGTGATGGTTATAGTGATATTTCATGATCATAGCACTTTCACATCTTCTAGAAGACTGCATAACATTTCATATGAGAAAATATGCATGTTTATTGAACTTTTTACAGTCAGTTGCATAAGCCTTGCTATTATAAAAGAGCAGATTAAAACATATCCAGAAATGTTATATGGATGGGTGTTAACACTAGAAATTACACTTAAAGGATGTGAGGAAGCACTCCAATTGGAATATAATTCACATGTATTTTCAAACTTTTTTCAGTTTAAGCATTTTTTGTTATGACTAACAGCCCCAAACAGTGATGATCATTAGAATGGTGGACATCACTGCACGCGTGCGTGCACACACACACACACACACACACACATGAACATTAGTCTATGTATAAATTACTCTTTCAGTAACTATTAACTTTAAATAATGTCCATTATTCTTGACTTTAAACTCTTCATTTTATATCAAAATATGAAAAGTTTAATAAAGTCATGACTAGTAATGATTGAACCATCAGCATTTCTTATTTCAGAATAAAATTCTTATCATTTGTTGAAATAAAAAAAAAAACTTGGTTAGGCAGAACTGACAATATATTCATGTCCCAGTGACTCACTGATTATAAAGATTCAGATTGTTTTAAAGAAATTCACACTGATCAGAGTGAAGGGTAAAGTCTGGTGGGAATAAGAGCCAGGAAAAAAAAAATGGATGTACTTGTTCACATCACTTCAAGATTTTAAAAAATTAGCTTAATTAAATCTCACAATTATTTATAGGTTATAAGTCTTTTGAGTAAGGTCATATTGGAAGTAGGACTGTATCGTAGAGCTATCCCATATTCCATCTGGGTCTTTGATAATAGCATAGCTGTACTCCAGGCACTGTTCTAATTTCTTGTCCTCTCCTCTCCTCTCTTCTTTCCTCTTATTCTCTCCCTTCTCTTCTCTATTTTCTTTCTGTATGTGTGATTATATACACATTCATCTATGTACAAAGAAAGATGTGTGTATATGTACATATATATTTATAAAATATTTCTTTTTTAAACTTATCAAATCTTAAAATATATCAGTGTTTAAAAAATATAGATTAGGTATTTCTTCCTCCAGACCTGGGCTGTGAACGCTGGCCAGGGGCTTTACATGACCTGCACCTTAGTTGCTGAGCCACAGTGGTGTACCAGTTAGGTAATACTGTTAAAGAAGAATATGAGTTTATAGAAATTAGAAAGATTACCAAAAGCCATAGAATCTGTGTTTCCACTGGTTCAAATTCAACCATTTTGACCCATAGTCTGGATTGAATCTTACCATGATTCAGCTTCTAATGGCAGAATCATTTTTTAAAACCCTAGCCTTCTGCTTTTAAGGTAGGCTGCTTTTTTTTTTTTTTTAATAAAAATCTAAACTTAGAACAGGTGATTTTGGTCCAAATGGCAAACACTGGTTGCCAAAAATGTAGCATCTTCTAGGAAGGACACATCAGAGCCAAATACTTCTCTCTCTCTTATTGAAGAAGAGTCTACAAACTTACAGGAAATAAGAGGACACGGGTATTCATTTATGAGATCTGTCTCCAAGGGAAATGTATGCTAATTGACGCGAATGGATTTATTGTCACAGAATACTCCTACTTACTGCTGAGGGCTGAGCAGGGCTGCTACACCCACATGCAGTCTTTGCACTGGACTACGGTCCCTCAGGAGATCATTAAAAGAGGTTCACTATATTTTGAAGGACTGCTAGAAATTTCAAAACCCAGGAAAGAATCAAGCAGAGTGGGTGGATTTACCTGTGATATTAAGATGATTTTTAAGCTAGGCTGAGGTGGTCCCCAGAATTGATACTCTTGAGGGATTTCAATGAGTTCAGAGGAACCAGGGGAGAAAAAGGCAAGTCTGCTTGTAGAAAAGTATTCACAAGAGACAAGTCTATATAGGAGAGTTCTCTTGGCAAGAATCTTCATATTCCTTGATGCTTTTCAAAGGAAAGTTGAAATCCGCATGTACATTTTCAGTTCCTCGATACTGTGATACTGTGATACTGCTGGGATTTCCCCAGTCTTCGTGGAGGGGATTCTCTCTCTACATGGTACTCGTGCAGTGTTTGATCAAGCTGGTGGACACGCTAGCCACTGCATCTCCCTGTGAGCTTTGGGTAGAAGTGCTGGAAAGGTAGGGTATTAGTCACCTTCAGGGGAAAATCCTTTCTTGCCAAGTGTTAGGGAAATCAGACTCAGAAAAATAAGTAAAGCACTACTTTCTGCTTGCTGCTTACCTTCCTGCACCCAGACTCGACATAAGTATTCATGCTGCCTCATGGGACGCACAGACATACATGAAAGAAGTATTCTTGGTATGTTCAGTTCCAGAAACAATGTACATTCTTATAGACTGTCGTATTTCACTTGTCTGATGTGTCTTACATGAACTGAGTTTCTACAATCCACAAATCTCTTAAAGTCTCACCTATCTCTGTGGTTCCAGTACTACCTAGTAATTTGTCCAGTGTTGTCAGACTAAGAAAAGTTAGAAGCTACCACCTCATGTTCTCAAGATCCCTTTCTTAAGGGATCACAGGTTAATTTGGTAGACTGAAGTGACTGTCTTTTTCTAAAGAATAAATTCTGGAACATTTGCCATTTTCTCAATAATTAAATAAATCCACTTTAATTATAGATTACCTAATTGGAATTGGTGACCAGGTGGAATATGACAGGTTAAGGAAATTCACAGTGAATGGAATGGAGGACTGCTTCTCAAAAGAGGATTTTTTTCCTCTAAACAAAGAATGTTCTTCCTATCTTTAGAGCCTCATTTATTTTTAAAAAAATAATATTTATTGTGATAACTTTGATTTACAAAATAATATATGTGCATTAAAACCTCATATTTTGACTAAGGGTAGTTTTCATGATGGAACTGAACAGGAAGATATTCACAGCACGCATGATCATAATTTCATGTATGTGGGGACAAGAGGGGACATTGGAGAAAAGAAAATGAAATATGACACTAATCTGTCAGCACAATAAGACTAAACAAATTGCACTTATTTCATTTGTGTTGCAAGTATTTTAACCAGGGAAGTCACTGAAATTGTGGAGATTATCCGCTAAGCAGTCATCCCCCTTAACTCTAGTTCGTCTTTGTACTAAAGTCTCTGGTGGACTCTTTTCCAGAAGACAAATCAAAACCCACGTTACAGAGTTCATGTGCAGTTAGTCCTGTTGTCCCTGACTGAAAAACCAACCTGCCAGTGAGGGCACAGCTAAAAGGTGAATGTCTCTTAGTCACAGCACTAACTAGCAAGGTATACACAGACGTAATTGCACATTGAGATTGTCTAGGCTCTGCTAATTCCAGTATTAAGATATTTCAAAGGAATGTGGCAAAAAACAATGTCACCTTATATCTTTATTCATTAATAAGCAAGTTTTTACCCACTATTCTTCATGCTTTATTAACATGTGACAGGGGTCAAGATTACATTAAATTATAGAATAAATTACTACAGTTAGCAGTGCCACTTGACAGCTTTGTAGGGAGCTGATATTCTTAAACTTGTTCTATTTTTTTCTTTCATTAAATGCTCCCTGTGCTTAAATTATTTATTCACCTAGAAAAGCTGATTTTATCTAAAGTAAATATAATATGCTGGCACTTTCTTTGTTTAGACAGCATCACCTTGCCTAAATTAAGGTAATGATGAGAGAAGAGAAAGGCTGTGATTAATGATTACACTAACTTCTTTGATTATGAACAAAGAGAGACTTATTTAAAAGACTCCATCTCTTTTCCTTTCAAAGATGGCTTTCTAACTGTAGGCTTAGAAAGCTGACTTTTACAGAGAATATTTATTTTTAATGGATATTTGGCCCAATATGAACTTCAGATACCTTATGGTACTATAATAGATACACACCTATTGCTTAAAGGAAAATACTGAATACACAATACTAATAATATTTAGAAGTCATACTAATTGCATTAATATAGATTAAGGCTCAAGTTGAAATGTAAAATAATAACAATCATTTGCTACTCTGTAAAAATAATTTGTATGTATATAGAGAGATCTCTATAAATATACATACATGAATGTTACAGTAGCTACAAATGCTTTAAATATGCTAGGGGATTATCACAATGCTCTAGATTTTATATTGTTTATATTGAACAGTGACCATTTCATTTCCATCACTATCACAATGCTCTAGATTTTATATTGTTTATATTGAACAGTGACCATTTCATTTCCATCACTAACCCAGGACAACTCTTGACCTTAACAGGGTAGCATTTGTATATATGAGCTCATCTTTCCAGGAAGCATGATAACATTCCCCTACAGGAATAATACTTCTGTAAATTACCAGAAAACAGTCATTAGTGTATGAAGTTAAATACTGTTTGTTTGTTTGTTTTTAATGCAGTTAAGTATTAGCTTCTGAGGGAGAAGACATCAAAATTTATTTTCAGATTTTCCTAATCTTTATAAGAGCTTTAGAGCCCATTCAAAATGGAAAGTTTTATTTTCTAGAGTTTAACTCCTTTTGTATGTTCTGTAGTTAACACGTGTGGTGTAAGGCACTCAGTAGGACACAAGTGAGTTACAAAGAATCACAGAATATTTTTTTGGAAAACCCTAAGATTATTCATTTCAAAAAAAGGTTTTGAAACCTTCTTTTCTGAAGGTATTATTATAATCAAATCCCATTGCTATATGTTTTAGAGTAATGAGAGACAAGCACCACTAATCACAGTTATGTAGCAGTGAAATGAAATAGGATCATTGTGATTTTATCTAATACTACTTTCTAATTTCTAATAAATATTCTGTAATCATTACATGGAACCCTACATCTAAATTTGGATTTTCATTTTTTTGTTCAGCAATTTTACATATTACCAGTTTAAGAATACAGAAGATTCAGCTTATTTATACATGCAGTAAATATTTGATAGCCTTTTCAATAATAATGCACTCAAAAGATTTCATAGTTGAATAACGCATTTCTAAAATCACAGAACACGTAAAATATTGTGCTTAAGAAATTGGAACCTTTAAAAATTTTATAGTCATAGAATAGTTGGAAAAGGGTAGTGTAAGAATTATTTTTGATGTCCTGTTCTTATATTGAATGAGACACACAGACTGATGGATAATATTTTTAATGACTGTGTTGTAAATTTAAGGTGAACTACACTGATCATTTCATTTATTCAGCAAATATATATTGAACACCCCCTGTGTGGAATATTGAGGTTGGGCATGAGTAATCAAGGTCCTTAGGAAGCTCACACAAACTAGTGGAGGCGTCAGATATAAAAACATGTTTTTATGAAACATTTTAACTAACGTAATATATAAATGCACCCAGCATAATATGATTTACTGCAGAGAATATTAGTGATATATTCAGTGATGGGTATATTATTGGCAAAATTGGTAAAGGTTTTTACTTTTATTTTTAATATATAACAAAAAATAGGTGAATAATATGACATAGTCACCAGTTCTCTCATTTTTACCCTGAAGACACCATCCATGATTTAAACAACAGTTTGTATTTCAATTATAAATGTTTGGTGACTTCTTCAGTGGAATGATGAAAGAGAGTGATGAGTAGTAGGATAGTAATTTTTAGATGAAATGATTCCACAGGCATCTTTGAGAAAAGTAACATTATTTAGAAAATGTCACTCCATTTTATTTCTTAACTGCACAGGTTAGCAGCTGATCATTTCTATCACTTCAAAAGACACTATATATCTAATCCCTCCTAACCCCTCTCTTTTTCTTCTGTATTGTGCAATGTCATATATATTTTTAAATGTTTTATAATTTTCTGTATGATCTCCAAAAACCCATATGAACAACTGACCTGGATTTCAAATGCAAGTTTTAGGGTTATATTAACTTTAAGAAACATAAAATAATGTTTCCACAATAGAAATTAATTCAGCTTCTGATGAAGATTCTGTTTCTGTAAGCAGATGAGATCCTATCTACTCACCCTAATAGCCATTCTTGATTATGTTCATCACATTTGATTTCTAGCCAGTAATCTGTTTTATTTAATCAGAAGTCACTTCACTAGACACAGACACATCTAAATATTACTTTTTGCATAAATATCTAAAGTGTACAATTGTGAAATTCACTTTGGCTGCCTCACCCCTCAACATAATCGATATGTTACAACTTTCTAATAAATATTTTCTGTTATAGAAGTAATTTTACATGTCTTTGACTTAGATACTTCATTGAGTGATTTTCCAGATCACAAGAAAAACAGAAACATTTTTGTTATGTCTGCATGTAAGTACTATATACAAGGTAGCCACATAAACAGCTACCCACAAACATCAGAAACTCAATATAAACGTGGTTCTTCGCTTACAGATGCAGCTTCTCATGTAGACATTAGCAGAGAGATGACTATTCTTGAACAGCAGATGAGGCAGGTTGATTCAAGTGTGTGCAAAGTCGCCTTGGCAGATCTGCTCTGCCAGCAAGATATGGAATTACAGATTCCAGGGGTTGTCTCCAAATTATCATGTACCCGATTGACATTTACTCAGAATACACAATCAGCTGAACACTGTACTTAGTTACCACAGACAGTTTTACCTCTCTAAGACAACAGATACAGCTATAAAGAAAATTCTCAGCTTTTTGCCATCATTTTAAAATGGCATTAAGTGTGGAATGAAAGGGGTATGTGTATATTATATGTATGTATATATCTATGTGTACAGATATTCCTCACTACACATACATATGTGGTAAGAGGGACAGAAGACAAACATAAGAATACCTAAGTCATTCTAAGTTACAAGAGCATTACACAAATGCAGAACAATCCTACCTGTTCCCTCAACTCCATTTCTTCTGTAATCTCCCACTTTCATTCTTAGAAGGTGAAATAAAACAATGACTTAAGTGAATACAAGACTGCTAGTATTAAAAGGCCTGGTAAAGGCCATTCCTTTCCACAGTTGCTAACAGCTAGAGAAACTGTATAGGCTAGAGAAAAGTAGTGCAAATAGAATAAAGATCTTCTGTGAAAAAGCGCACATTATTCCACCTTGACTTAGGTGACTAAAGTGTCCCTACTCCTCTGTGCACAGCCTCACAGCCCTGTCCAGCTGCAGAAGGTCTTTGGCTGCAGCAGTATCAGTGCATATGGGCATGAGCACAGTGTAAAACATCACATGCTTCCAACTACATTAGCACCCCTGCATCTATGGCCTGATGTCGTTTGCCCTAGTATGTGTATGAACACCTTTTATGATACTTTTCTTGCACCAAATGCTATATACACATGTCCCCATTCAAACACAGCTTAATGAACATTGTATAGTTTCCTGATATTAAAATGGGGATCTATCTTAGTTGATACAAAAATGGTATTTATTAATGGGACAACTAAAAATTTTAGTTTTCTCCTTTTTCTCCACTATTGGTGTAGCAATCCATGCTAAAAATTGATGGGTTTTTTTTTTTTTAAATGTTGGAACTGGCATGGTTTTAATGGCACATGGGAATTCTGTAGTTGTACCTTGGTTTAAAAATGACTGCTACTATGAGACATGAAGTATAGTATAAAGGATATTAAATTATGAGAAGTAACATTTAAATCACATACTATATTTACCTGTAATCACATAGAATACATACATAAATGAAATCTGTATTAGGTATAGTGCTTGCATGCAGAATTTTAAAACGCCAATTTTTAGTGGTTGTCTATATGAATTTAGTTTGTGACAGAAACATTTGTTCCTGCCTGACTCCAGAGTGGCTCCTAATGTGCCTTTGCTGTAGCACCCTTGGAAAACCACGGTACTGATAGGGATTCCAGGTCAGCAGTGGCAAATGTACATGGAAGCGCATCATACTTGGTGTATCTATTTCTTTGGAACTAATCTATAGCTATGAGAATCTTCTTAAAGAAATGCTTAAGATGTTCTTCAGAAATAATTGTGTATGCCATAAATATGTGGTAATAGAATACCTTTGTTGTTAACATTTTTCTCTCTAAAGTCAGTCTTTTTTGATTGTGTATTGAAAGGTAAAGATTCACTAGTCATTTATTTTACAAAGTAGATTCCTTTTCAGATGGGTTAGGTTGATCATTACTGATAAAGAAGAATTGTTTCTAACATTCTTAGCCTACATGAGAAATCACCTCTAGATCCACTTGAGACAGCATATGAGGGCTGTCCTCCTTTTTCTGTATTTATTAGTTTATATAATAAAATGTGTTTGTAACACCCACATCAGAAGTGGCAGGTCAGTCTTTCATGACATGTGCAGAGCAGTGAGCTAGCCTGAACTGCCTGTTCTGCAAGTTAAGTATTCTGATGGGTGTGTTCCCAGCTGAGGTAGAATAGAGCAATGGGTGCTTTCTTGTTGAGCTCAGTTCAATGATTATAAGGTAGCAAATGTCCTATTTTCAGTTTACTTAATGCCATGTTCTTTGAATATTTCTTGGTGGCTTAGCTACTTAAAAGGACCCTCAAGCATAATGTTGTATCCCTGAGAGAATGCTAATGATTACAGAGAAACTATCTGTGACAGGTTAGCTTGATTCAGGCAGAGTCATAATGCCATTGGCTGGAAGTTCAGTTTTAAAAATAATGTATATTCAAGTTTCTTTACACAGAAACCTTCATACAAGATTATGTATTAAACATTTGACAAGACAAGAGCCCTCAGGAACCTAACCCTATATTTCTACTAGGAGAACTGGCTCAATGTTAGCAAATTCAGTCTGTGTGTGGCAACCTTATGGAACATAACTAACAAGAGTAATGAGGATTGGCTGTGATTGATTTTCTATCCTTTTTCATGAAACTTGATTTTCTATCCTTTTTCACGAAACTTGACTTCGACACAGTGATCTTTTCTCAACAAGTCTGGAGTTTCCATTCAAAACCAGAGTTATACTTAATCTCCCAGTTGCATAGACCAAATGTATTGTTTAGGTAGTGATTCAGTGACAATATATACATTGATACAATATTCTGGAAAAATATTTTTCACTAAAAATTAATAAAAAAGTATGTTTTCAAGCACTGACATATAAGGAGCACTTCATTAAGCCAATGAGAAATGACTTTGTTTTAAGAACATTTAGTTATGCAACTTCACCTGGAATAAGTTACAGGATTTAATAGATGATCAGATGAATACATGTATAATTTCTAGTGGATTACCTATTAAAGAACAGATGCACTTAGCAGTTTAAATACATATACTGTGCTAAGAGCAGCTGGAGGGGTCTCTCCTGAAGAAGTAACCTAGGCTGAGGTATGGAGGAAGGAAACAGAATTGGAGCTAACAAGAGGGAAAGCCATGTTGAGAAGCAATGACACCAGAGAGAGGATGTATGATAAATAAGAAAGGGTGATTTGAATTACTTGGGGGAAGACACATAATTGCACATATATTTTTATTTAAGTGATTTATTTTTAAATTTAAAAATATTAAAAATTTTTTTTTAAATATTTCTGCAATGATTTTAGATTTTTGGGAAATTTTCAAGTCTAGTACAAAATGTCTCCATATATCTACCATGTAGCTTCATCTCATATTAATATCACAGATAATGGTAACATCTTGAATTACCAAAACTAATAAATGAACATAAGCATGATACTAAAACTAAAATGTGGACATTGTTCAGATTGCCAAAGTTTAATATTCATGTCTGGGTCCAATTCAAATTATCTGTTGCTTTTAATTGCCACCTCACCTTAGACTTCTCCTGCCTGAGGCAGATACTCTTGAGGGGATGTGTTGTATGCTTTTGAATCCTTTATCCTTTGGAAAAGTACTGATTAAGCTTGTAGACTTTTTATTTTTAGTTTTCTAAGAAAAGGTGCAGGCAAGAATGAAGATGAGTAAAGGCAGATAGGAAGAAAGAGAAACACTTATTTAGCTGTTCTTTTCAGTTGTTGCCTCTCGGTCCATGTCTCAAATCTAGGTCTTTGGAATGTATGTGGACTTACCCCCAGGCCTCTAGGACAGATCATTATAGTCTTGACATGACTTTGTTTACTGTTTTTCATGATTTGAAAGAAGTTATGAATTTTGGGAAAGACCAGCAAGAGTGTTTCCTTTTATCAAATCAAATCGAGCGCACAACAGCATGTCACATTACTATTGATGCCATTGGGGATCTCTTGGTGAAGGCAGTATGATCTAGGTGTCTCTCTTTAACTCTGTTCATTGAGTGACTCCTAAGTCTGCTCACATTCAAGAAAAGGAGGAACTAAGTTGCACATCTTGGGGAGGTGGATATAAAAAAATCTATGGGCTTATTTTTAAATTATCAGAATAATTAGTAAATATTTGGCAAAGATACTTTAAGACTACAAATATTGTGTCTCGCTTTAAACTTTCACCCATTAATGTCAGTATTCGTTTGTGGTTCTTGCCTGCAGCAACTATTGCTGGGGTATTTTAAAAGTGATTTCCTATTTCCCTTAGTCCTGCCACATTTATTAATTATAACACATTAAGGAAAATCTTCCTTAGGCAGATTTTTTGCTTGGTAATTTCCTGTGTAAAAGTTCTATCTGCATACATTACTCCTTCATAGACTCATGAAAATAGTGTATAATCTGTTATTTTCGGGTCTTTACTAACTGGAATTGATCCAACCAAGCCTTCTTCTGACCTTGGTGTAGAATAGGCAAGGTACTAGTATGTAAAGATAAGCATGATTTCCAACTAAAACAGTCCTGCACTTTGAGTAGAGACATCATTTTTTTTAAAGGAAAGGTGAAGCAGGAATGAAGGTGAACAGAGACAGGCAGGCATGAAGAGAGAGGAGAAAGCAGTTTATTTTATTTAGTTGTTCATCTTGGTTTTCCTCCTGGCCCCAGATGTGAACCCCAGTCCTTCGGATGTATGTGGACTGTGCCTAAACATTACTTCATTAGGGCGTGCCAAGACTTCCTCTTTTAATCTGCTTTCATTAGCAAGACTAAACAAAAATTGTCTCTTAAATGGCAGTATGATCAACCTCATATTAAAAGGAGCTAAATTGTCCAAATGTCGTAATGCCCACATTTGTTCCCATTGCATTATGAAGGAGATCCTGAGGTCAAAAGGAATGGAAGTTATGTCAACTCCCAGACTCCCAGAAGAATTCATGTCGTCTAGAACAAATTTTAATAGACTCTACCTGATTAATATAGGCATTAAACTACCAATAAAATCTCTCTATATATCTTTCTATTTGTTACAACAAAGGAAAGACTGAACTATCATTTTATTTTCTGTATAAAATGATATGGTAAAATTATCAAATAAAGGGATAAGTATATGAAGAAAAATGTAGAAAATTATTTAAAGTATTAAATATTTGATTAATAAAAATATAAGTATACATAGATTACATATCTACATTGAAATGTGTGTGTGTACAAGAGAATTCTCAAGGGCAATTGAAAGATAGAATGTCAAACCCTTGTCTTCCTACAAATTATGGAAGAAACTAAACTGTTATCACAACAACAATGCAACTATGAACACATGTCGTTTTCTACTTTGATTAAAAGTCATTTTTTCTTTTCACCTATTCTGAGTTGTGGAACAGTTTTATTAGATTAGTACACATTTTTCTCACAGATATCAGAAGATACAGTTCGATGCACATTTAAATTTGCCAGAATTCTAGAAGGGCTGCTCACTCTGGGACTGGGGTGAGGAGGAAAGAAAGCCAAAAAAATGGAGACCCTGTGCAAGGGGTGTCCGATTTTATTAGCAAGGGTAGGACACTGCGCCTCTGAAAGGGAGTGAATGTGGGGGTGCAGTGTGGGGAAACCATGGTGGGGGGCAGAGGGGCAAAGTGGGGGAGAGAGGGACATAAGAAATATAAAGAGAAGAAATTACAAGAAGATTTTTGATCAAGGAACAGGCAAATAGAGATAGGCCTTAGTCTCTTAGACTTTTGAGGTTAGACTGATGCTTCTTTGACTATAACTCTGTTCAAAAGAAAGAAGCAATCCAGTTTATGTGTAAAGATGAGTTTTCCTAAGAACCATTTAAGCTCGCCAGGAGCTCATAATAAAATGTTCCATTTTATTTATCTACAATCATCCTCTACCAGTTCCCAGTATGACTCTCCACTCCCTGTATGCTGGTTTCCTTGGGATTTTTTATACAAACACAGTTTTCTTTTTTGAGATACTTTCTGCTGTTTTTTTGTCTTTTTGTTTTTTTGACAATTCTTTTTAAGCATTCCTCAGAGGGGCCCTAAGCATGATAAAAGCAGATAACTTTCTTCCTCTTTGTTATATACTCTGTAGTGACTAGGAAAAGTCCTGGTTAGTCACAATACCTATCTAAATTCATTTGTTCAGTTGAAACTACGCTTTCCTCCTGAAGTCTTTTTTTAAAAGAATAACCTGTTCTACTTCATTTTACATTCTGTATTTGCAGAGAATTTGTTTCCATAAATTTTTTAACTCATATACTTTTAAATTATTGGAAATATATTTCTATATTGTATTATAAAGTAACCTGCTATGTAGTGATTATGACCTAGTAATTACTTTTTTAATGACTAATATGCATCACAGACTTGTAAGCAATATTTGTTTACTTGAATTGAAAATAAAACATTGACTGAGTTCAAACAGGTTATAAAAGAGAATTATTAATATACCTTAATATTCAAAAGTTATATGCCTTAAGTCCTAAAATTTTTCCAAGATGTTTTCAAATTTTGCTTTCTTGTTCCTCAATATGACAGTGTTTCCTCTCCTTAGATGCAGATTTCAAAATTGTTACAACAAATTATGAGTCATGAAAAGTATGAGTCATGGCTACTTCATATCACTAAAGGAAAGAAATTTTAGAGACTTTTACATAATGCTGTGTAAAAAATGTCCTCATTCTCCTGATTCATGAATTTGTTCATTCTTCCCCCATGATGCATAGAAAATAAATTTTTTTACCTCTGTTTTACCATATTTTAAAACTTGAATTCTCAATAATGCTACAGAAACAGCCCTCTCACTAGCTCTGATGTCCCATGTGTTGCCCTTTTCTGCCTGTAAAGCAAAGCTACTCCTGTCAAGTCCCTGATAATGTTGCCTGATATCTACCCATTTTGTTCTCAGGAAAGGTCATCCCAAGTATGGACCTGGGATTGACATTTACCTACAGATGGAAAAAAATCATTTACTTATTTGATACATATTGAGTAACTACTATATCCCAGACATTGCCAGACATACCATACCAACTATGCTAAGGCTTAGAGTTTAGTTGTTTGGATATTAATTTCTGTTATCTAGGGGCAACTTCCAGTCTTTATTTTCTTAATGAAGCACCTGCTTCACTGCGTGGTTGTGAGAGTTAAATCAGAAAATTGATGCAGAGAATTTAGCATCATTCTCGATACTATCAGAAGTTATTAACAAGTCTCCCATATTAGCAAAAAATAGAACTTTCCAAAATCAAGTGCAAATGATGAGGTATACATTTATATAGCAACACTTAAATTAGCATAAAAATAGTATAAGCTGTGAAAATATGTCATTCTCCCTTATAATTCATAAATTCAAAAAATTCCTTGTATAAAATACTTAAATATAGATGCAGAAACTTAAGTGTCCATATATTATATATGCCCCAAAGTAATGTAACATATGTAGATTATGTTTTTAATCTGTAGAAATAAGAAAATAAAACAAAAAGTGCCCTGGAATTATAACAATGTATATTTGATCTTGTAAAAAATTTTGCTTGATTCTGTTAGCTGTAATCTATCAGTCAACTTTCAGCCAAGAATATAAAAAATTCAAAGACTCACACTCCTGGGAGAGCCCTAGCATTATCAAGGGAGGACTACTTCTGCACGTGTGCCTTAAAAAACCTAAACATTAAGCAAGGCTTGCTTTCCATATTTTTTTAACATATCTTGGTATATATTTTCTCTCATTAGCACTGCATTAAGGCGTGCCCTGGCGAAGTAATGGTTAGGGCCATTGCCTCTGGCCAGGTGTAGTCCACATATATCCCAAGGATCTCATTCATGTTCTGGGACCGGGGAGAACAACCAAGCTGAACAACTAAGTAAAATGCTTTAAACAACAACAATGACAACACTGGCTTGAGATTTGTAAATCTAGAGGCAAAAATATTCAGTAAGTTCATGAATCTCAAGTTCTCAGCACAGAACTTGGAACTTACAGTGTTTTCTTGGCAAGTAGTATCTCCCTCTATCCAACAGGAAGGTTTCTTGACAGATATGACTCTAAAATAAAGATCATTGAAAACAATAAAATCATGACCAGGCTTGGCTGTAGAACAAAATAAAGTGAGTAGGCATGACTGAACAGCCTTCTAGTCACATTGAAGATGTGACTTCCTTATTTTGCATAAAAGCCATGCTTTTCAGTATTTAAGTATTGGTGGTATTTGGTGACAAAGACATTTTTCAATTAAACATCTGTTTATATTTTTCTCAAAGTTGAGTCTCTTTTAAATACATGCATCCAAGAAAGTGTTCAGATGCTTTGGGTTTTATGATCATCTGGTATTTATCTTTCACCTTCTGACTTATTTCACTTCGCATCATGCATGTTGCTGCCAGTGACACAATTTCATCTTTTCTAAGGGTAGTGTCGTATTCCATTGTGTAAACAGACCACATCTTCTTTATCCATTTATCAGATTATGGGCACTAAGGTTATTTCCAATTGTTGGATACTGTAAATAATGCTGCAATAAACATGGAGTGCATATATCTCTACAAATACATCTTTTTGTGTTTTGGGGTAATAGATATATTAGCTTTTAACTCAGTTACGTTTTACTTCCATCTAAGGCACTTCCACATGCCATGGGGTTCTTTGCTGTCCCTCATAGGAACCAAAGGAAGTTGAGAGATCTACTTCTAAAAGGCTATAGTCCTTATACATTTTACTCTGGTGCAGCCACTCTGAGTTACTACACAGCCAGCTGCACACAGGTCTTCTTCACTCAGCATTCCAGTTGAAGAGTCCAACAAAAGCTTTTTCTGCTTTTGGCTTCTTAATACTACCTAACAAATTCCATACACAAAAAACTCGTAGGGATTCTGGCCCAGGGCAAGGGAAATGAGAGTATTTATGGTAGAGTTTTGCTTCACAAGACTTCATCTCCCATCATTTTCCCATGTTCCTATAGCTGCTAGGTAAGATTTCTTGGTTAGTGCAGGGTAAGATTCTATCTTTTTTCTGTGTGGGAGGTTGAAGAGGAAAGTATTTTAATGAAGGACTAGATGCAGGAAGAGAATGAGAAGTACTGTTAAGGGAACATTCTTTTAAAAATATTGCAGCTTTTCAAAATATTATCATATATTATGCAAAGTGGTGGAAGAGAGTTCAAGTTATATAAAGATGGCCATGTGATTACAAAGAGACTTTGGATAGTAAAAGCTGATAGGGGACTGATAACATCGCTGTGTGGTCACTAACTTTCCATCCTAGTTCTGAATACTGACTATTTAAAAGCCAACTAAACAGTAAGCAAACAAACATATATAAATATAGTCAACCTGGAGACTTGTTATTTCTTTCAATAGTTATGTAATTCTTTTTTTTCGGTCGACCTACCAGTGGATAAAAAAGACCCATATAAAGAATTAACTCTTGCTTTATATGATGAGCTAGTCTTTATTATGTAGCGTACACAGCTACTAAAGGTCACAAAACTAATTAGTGGCAGGTTTATGACAAAAATCCAATTCTCCTGACTGACTAACCAGATATTTATTTCTAGGTAAAATTATTATTCTTTCTTTTTTTTTTTTAATTTCACTATATACAAGGTTTGAATTTTTTCACTTCAGTTAATTAAGCATCAAAGTACTTGGCTGCCTATAGATGAAGATTTTTACTTGGAAATCTAACTCCTATTAGATAAAGCCCTTATAGTGATAGCCCAGAAAGCTTTATTTTTCACTGCTCAATTAAATATAGTAATAGTAAATAAAACAATTTAGTTGCTTTATTTATATAATGATTTATATATGTTTGCTCTATTAAAGAACCAAGTTACATAAAGAATTTAATAAATACCTACTTCAAACTCAGTGACCTTTAGATATTTTTTCATAAATATGCAGAAAGATAACAGGTACTTTTTCAGATTAAGCTCCAGTATAGAGAACTCATTTTTAAAAATTAATAGTAACTATTACTGAATTTCAGACCATATATAGTATTTTATTTTGAAATAGTAAATTTATTTCTATGAACTAATTGTTAGAAGATAAAATGCCACTTTCATGTAACCATATATAAAATCGTATTTGTACAAAGAGAAGAAAAGGTGAAAAGAAAGTGTCTGATATTGTTGGATTAAATTAAAATATAATTATTATTTCATGTCTTCACAAAAGACATTTTGTAACATTTAAAATTTCTGCTAATTGCACAAGGTACATTATCATGCAAAAGAATGTTAGTGAAGGTTGAAAAGGACAAAGCAACTATTCTCGTACATCACCATAATTATGCAGCCCCATGTTTGAACAATTACATTTATGTAGACCCACTGTTAAAATCAATGTTACTTGTACAGCTAGTCCTTAATCAATGAAATCAGTCAATTTACCATGGTCACATCCTTCTTCTTAATTAAGACAGTGATATCTCTGGAGCGCAGGGTCTCAAAGAGATAAATAAGTACAGAGGTTGAGAAATGTCAAAGACATGACTCCCCGATTTTACTCCTGACGAACTTGAGAGGAAATAAGACAGTTCCTTCAGTTCAGGGAAGCAGCATAATCTTCTAAAGAGATGGCTTAGCATTCATTAGGAAAAGAGCAGGTAGTAGTGTCTGACAGAAATAGCACTAATGAGCAAAGAAGGTTTTCAACATGCATATCCTTCACAGTCAGTCTCTGAATTATGAAGGTTGTGCCACCTAAGCCAATTTTAATTAGAATGAGCATGGACCTCTTTGGACAGTTAGCCTTTCTTTCCAAAATCCATTTCAATATGGTGTCATTTTGTTGTCATAATCAAAATGGCAAAGTGATGGAATAACCTACTTAAAATGTCTGTGGTGTTAAAGCAGATATGGCAAACATCCTCTAATGACACATGTAATAAGGGTATTACCTGGAGGACGTTGACAGTATGCTCCATGTTGTCATTGGAGCGGGAATAATGATAGAGGTGACAACAGAGGTCTTCAAAGATCCACTTTCACTTCTCTGTCCCACCAATGGACTGTAAAAGTACCATTTATTGGAAAGAAAAGAAATAGAAGGGAAAAACACAGCTCTATTATAAATAGCAAATGTAGCTCTATGCCATTGGCATTTTTTGTTTCATAAGGCATACTCTTTCTGTACTCTCAGAATGGTATGCCATCTCCCTTTATCCTAGGAGAAGCCTTTTTCAGACCACATGAATATAAATTAAATAAAAAACAGTAAATGTAGAGCATTGCTATATTTCATGTAAAACCGATATGACCATTTTTTCTAACAATTTCAGTCTAGGTTAATCTCTATAAATAAGATAATTATTCAAGTCAAGGTACAAAAACATAATTAAAAACTATGTATGAACACAATGGAGTGATAATCTGTGTGTCCTCCGTAGGAAATAACACATTGTAGAAATATATAAGACAGTGTTGCAAATTTGGAACAAGTATCTTCTATTGTCACTTGTATCTTATCTTTACTAACATATTCCAAAAACAGTAAATACATAAATGTTACCATTGTATTATTTCCCTTTGTCTATTACAGTTCATACTTGAACAAGTATGTACATTTTTAAGTGCATGAAATAAGTTGCTCTTAAATATGAAAAATGTATTCATATCATGCTTCCTGTAAAACCTTTTTTAAATTTTAAAACAATAAGTATAAATATTAGAAAACTTAAAACCTTTTTAAAGTGTGTACATTGTTGGTTTAAAACTAGACGGACTTTGATTCTAAGTTATTTCCTAGATTATATAAAATGTAATTACAATTTAATTGTGGTATGAAGTACATGGGTATACATTTATTTAAGGAAATCATTGTCTCTGTTAGTTTCAAAAAACATTCAGAAGGAAAGAAATAACCAATTAGAAAAAATAGACATTTCTCCATAAGTGTATCAAGAGACCTTCCATGTTAATACCTAAATAGCGAAAGGGTGGTCTGTAGGATGAGTCTCTTTCTAGGTAAATAATTTCCTTGGACAACTCTGGTATAAGCTACAGAGGCACAAGGAAGATGGGAAAGATTAGAATGCACTTAGCACTGTGCACCTGAATGGAAAGAAGAAAGATACAAAAGAAGAGATGAACAATTTAGATTCATTGATTAAATAATTTAAGTTTTTAACATAGATAAAAGTAATTTACTTTTAAAAATGATTTTTAAAGTAATAGTGCATTGACATTATGTATTTAAGGTGTGCATCATTACTAATCAAGATCTGTATATAATACATTAAGTTCCCTCACTGAAAGTTACAGCCATTACCATATATTGAAACCCTTGTGCTAGTTTCCCATTGCTTTTCCATTCTGTTTCTGGTAAACACTTCCTTGGTTTTACAGATTAAAAAGTTAATTTTAATTTTATTTAGTTTATTGGTTTGGTTTCTTTAGATATCACATATGAGTGAAACCATATGGGGTTTGTTCTTCTGACTTACCTCAGTGAGCATAATACATGGTTGATTTTTCCTATTGTTACAAATGGAAGGATTTAATATTTTTAATAGCTAGCTGGTATTCTATTGTGTACGTACCACATCTTAGTTATGAGCTCATCCGTAGGTGGGACTTAGTTTATTATCAGTTACTGGTTGTTGTAAATAATGCTGCGATAAACATCAGGATGTGTATCTCTTCAAATTAGTCTTGTTTTTGTATTTTGGGGATAAACATGTAGAAGTGGGTGTAGCTGGACCATATGGAATTTCTACTAAGTTTTTGAAGAATCTCAATACTACTTTTCACACTGATTGCACCAATTTAGACTCCCACCAATAGTGCACAATGGTTCCTTTCTCCTCACAACTTTTTAATACCTGTTGTTTCTTGCATTTTGGGTTGGAATATCTCTAACAATAAAAGACAATGAACATCTTTTCATGTGCCTGTTGACCCTTCATATGTCTTCTTTGGATAAGTGTCTATTCATATCCTCTGCTGATTTTTCAACTGTTCGCTTATTTTTTATTATGGATTCTTAATGTATTTTGCATAGTAATGTACAATAATAGTAATGTACAAATATCTTGTCCCATAGAGTGAGCTATTCTTTTATTTTGATGATAGTTTCCTTTTGTTGTACAGAACTTTTTATTTTGATGCAGCTCCATGTGTTTGCTTTTGGCTTGTTTCACTAGCCACTGCATTGAGTCTCCAATGAGGAGCCCGTTGTCTGTTTTCTTCTATGTATTTTATGAGTTGAGAGTCTTACAACCAAGTCTTTAATTTGTTTGGATTTACTATTTTAGGCATGGTGTTAAATAGTGGTCTAGTGTCGTTCATTTGTATGTGACTGTCTAGGTGTCCCAGCACCATTTATTTAAGGGATTGTCCTAGCCCCATTGTATGTTCTTGGCTCTTTGGTCATAAATTAGTTGTCCATACATGTGTGGGTTTATTTCAGCGCTGCCAGTTTTGTTTTATTGATCCATGTATCTGTTTTTATTCTAATACTGTGCTGATTTGATTACTATTGCTTTGTAGTATAGTTTGAATTTGGGAAGCATGACACCTCCTTTTTTCTTTTTCTAAAGAGTGTTTTAGCTATTTGCTGTGTTTTATAGTTACAAATAAATTTCATGGTTTTATTTATACCTCTGTTAAGCATACTGTTAGAATTTTGATAGGAAACATGTTGAATCTGTATATTGCTTTAAGTAATGTGATCATTTTAACAATGCTAATTCTCCCTAACCATGAGCATGAGTGTTATTCCATTTCCTAGTGTCTTCTTCAATTACTTTTAACAATATCTTTTACACTTTTCAATATACAGATCTTTCACATATTTGGTTAAATAAATTTCATGGTATTTCATTCTTTTTGATGAAACTGTAATTGGAATGGTTTTCCTGATTTTCTTTCTGCTGGCTCATTATTTGTTTACTGAAGCACAATATATCTTTGTATAGTTTTTAAGGTTGCAACAGACACTATTTCCCCCACTTCTAAGCCTCAGTTTCTGGTCTGTGTGGTAGAGGGTATACAGGATAGTGGTGAGGTCCACAAGAAGGGTATCACAAAAACTCATGGTCTGGAATTCTCAAGGTACTTAGTAAATGGTAGACGAGCTCTGTAGGAATGTAGTAAAATTGTGAAAGGTCAAGAAAGCATCCTGAACAAGTAAATATTGTTGAATGTGAATTTTAAGAACTAGATGATCGATATTTGTGCAATTGGAAGTTCCTTTCTAAGTTCTTAATTATAAGATGTACTGCTTTCATTTTATAAGCAGGAAATTACTTTTTTATCGATCAGTCTGATTTTTTTTTTTAATTTATCGGGAGTCAAAACAATGAAATTTAAATTGATTTTTTCAAATCCAGCTTTTTAAGAGAATGGAAAATTAAAGTCATTGTAGAAAGAGGGAAGAAAAGACAAAATAGGTTTCAAAGTGCCACTGTTTAGGGTGGTGCTGGGTGCATTCAGCTATCTTTGTGAAAACGAAGAATACAAGTAGAATATATAATACACTTGTTTGGATAACATTTCTACAATGTATTGACAGGCTTTTAAAAAAACCCAAAATACTTTCTATCTATCATAAAAGATGATGAAGGAACCAGACTGAATTCACTTAAAGGAAAGATTCTCTTTGAGATTCATATTCAGTAGTGTGCTTAACTATTCTAAATCTATTTGCCCCAGTATTCAGAAGCTTTTGTGATAGGATCAGACACTGTGAAATGGAAATTGTAGTGATTTAATATTTGTAAAATTACAATAAATGTAAAAAATATTCAGAATATGTTTTCACAGTGCTTTCTGCAAAGAAAGAGAATTAAGAAGAAAAGCCAAAAAAGCTTCAGGGATTAGAGAAGATATTTTCTAAGTTGGAAAGCAGATGTTGTACCATATGTGCTTACCTGTTCTCTTTTTATTCGCTTTGGCTGGATCATTACCAACCTGTCTTGTTTTTAATCCAGTAGAGTCACTGACTGAATAACCAATTATTTTACCTCTTTATAATTCAGCTAACTATGACAGTGCTCCTGGAATAGATGATAGGAAAGAGAAGTAACGGCATAAATGTAAAAATAAGATAAACACACAGTGAATTCTCAATTTTTATACTATATATTTAAACTCATAAAATTAGTTCTTTACATTTTCCTATTTGACTTCACCTTACATTAACAGAAGTATTTATTCACATAAAGAGCTCATATATACTGAGTTTCCTCCTGTACTGATCGTGATGCATTGACAAGATTCATGCAGATAAAACTCGTAAGCAACCGATGGACAGTCCCAGTTGAAAATGTCATAAAGCCAGAGGCTTTTTCCCTTTTGAAAAACTACCTCTGCCATAGACTAACCTCAAGAAATAGTTAGGCCACAACCTCAATGTCACATCACTTTGTCAATACAGTAATGATTTCAAGGAAATAGAAACCACGTGACCCACAAGCAAAACACCCATCATAAAACACATGTGAAATAATTATTTCAGTTTTGTAATCAGCATTTTCATTAAAATGTAAAATGCAGGCCTACAAATGTACACTCCTAATTGTGCACTTGATGAATGCATGTTCATCCAAATGGATCAATACCCACCACCCTCAGTCCCTGAGTCACCTTGGCCTCCTTTGAGAGCCTTCCTCCATCTCGCCCCTGAAAAAAACCATCTTCCATATGAATCAATTCTGCCTGCTTTGTGACCAGGACATAGTTAGACTCACAGAGGATATTCTTTTGATATCTGACATTTTGAATGCAATATTATTTATTTTTAAGTTCAAATTTATCTCCTATTCCTCTAATGTCTCCCTTCATCTCCATTTAAGAAATTAGATTGAACTTTTGAATCATTACTAAAGCTTTTCATATTCAGAGTTGCTCATGTTTAAAATAGTTATTTCATGAGATAGAGCACAATTTCAAATAATTTTCAACTTAAAATCATTGTAAATCTCATATAATGAAAAAAATATATTTGGGTATATTTGAAAATGCAACTATGTGTATTATGTATTTGCAAGAGAACAGAATATCCAAACCACAGAAGAGATGTTTAAAATTGTAAAACAGACCAGCTCTTAAAATTAATTGATGATGAAAAACAAGGAGAACAAAAAAATCAGATATTTCTCTCTCCAAATAGTTCTCAAAGTATGGCCCAGGACTCCACAATAGCTGTTTCTTGTGGAACTTGTTAAAAACGTAAAGTTCTGGACCCTATCCCAGAACAAGTAAATGAGAAATCTGGAGTGAAGTACAGTCTTTCCAGGGTGTCTGACACTTAGCACGCTTTCAGAAACATGCTTCTGTTCTACTGTGTTCAATTCATCAGACATTTCTCTACCCGTCTGCAAGTTTTTCCTTAAGATTCTTTCTAACCAACATTTCTAAAACAGTGGGTTAATAATCTACATCCATGGCCTTTTAGCACACTCTGTCATTTTACTGTTCCTTAATTTATGCCTTTGGACATCACGTTCTGAAAGTTTTCTTTTATTCATCTAATATTTCTTTCCTTTCTTTCCGCTAGTCATTATGTGTCTCAATTTTCTATGACTGCTCTAACAAATTATCAAAAATTTAGTGATTTACAAACACAAAACTTCATTTACCTAAAATTCTGGAAATCAAAAATCTAAAATCAGTCTTGTTGACTGAAGTGATATGTGAACAGGACTAGTGTCTTTTGGAGACTCTGAGGGGAAAACAGCTTTTGTACTTTTTTCGCCTTCTGGAGGCAGCATTTCTTGGCTCCTTGAAGTATCTCAATCCCTTGCTTCCATTATGTTACATCTCTTATTAATTTCTTTTGATCTTGTTGCTTCCTTTTTATAAGAATTTTTTGATGGCAAGGTGGGGGGGAGCATTAGATAATCCAGGATAATCTGTCTCAAGATTATTAACCCACATATAAGGTCCCACTTGCCATGTAAGGTAAATTGTCATAAGTCTTGGGGTAGGCCATCAACATCTCATTGTGGGTCATCAATCCATCCATTTCACTATTTAAGTGAGCTTATGATCTGGAGAATAAGGGTCATTCAGGTTGTAATGACACACTCCTTTCATTTCAGTTCACTATCAAATTTGGTAAGCAATATTGACAGATTAATTTTCTTATAGCTGTATTTTAACTAAATGACAGTCTTGAGAAGTACAAAAATTACATTAAGACATTAATAATGGCATATCTAGACAGTGATTGCAGAGTGATAGTGACTTTAGAGTAGACAGTGATGGTACTATGCAGTGTATGGTTTCCTACAAAACTTAGTGGTTATGCGAGGTGGGACAGGAGTGTCCTTTTGAAATTAGAAAAGTAGGTGTGTGTTGTGGGAGTTCTGGTTAGCAGACCCGTTAGCCTCCCTGGAGTAATCTGAAACTGGGTGTCTCCATGAAGGGCAGGGAGCCTGGAGAGACAGACAGACCACTAGAAGCTGGCAGGTGCCAAATCTAAAAGTAAGTCAGAATTGCCTGATGGTGTTGAACTTAATGTGGTCTATGTAGATTACGATGTACAATGATGCATGTCTTAAACCTATAGAATGTTAGGATGCAATGTCCTCTAATAAAAATAATAAAAAATAATAAAAAGTAAGTCAGGTTTTTGGGGAAGGATATAATTGGACTTTTAGTTGTGAGCTAGTCTATATACCATTGCTGATGCTACACAATGAAGTTTATAAAATATAGCAATGAAATGTCAGTTCAGTAAGAAATTACGTATGAAGGAAAAAAAAGAATTTAGGCACAAGGCTTATCTTGGGCAGCTGCACGACCAGAAAATCTCCACACCTGCCCACCAGAATCTCAAATGTTTAGATACAGGCTTTAACTGGGTTCAGTCACTGGGTTTAGTTAACTGTCTATATGATCGCAATTACTCTTTCCAAGCTATGTCCTCGGGGCTGCTCCTACTCAGGCTGGCAAGCCAGTGTGCTCTCCAAGGATGGGAGGGTGCAGGGAGCCTTTGGCCAGGGCAGCCTTTAGGTTCCTGAGCAGTCACATCCCCTGATGATCCTCTACAACAGGAGCATTCAGGAGCATTCCAACTCTGGGGATGTCTGCTGCAGGAGTCTTGATGCTAGGAGTCCAATGCTGTAAGACTGTTGTGTGCTTGTGTGAATGGAGCATAGCAAGTAAGCTGGAAAGTGGCGAAATGATGCTGAAGAAATAAACAGTTGTCATAAAAAATGAGCCAGTAAAATGAATGAAGAAATGTGAACTTTAAGTTAAGCACTAAGGTGAGAATTTAAGCATGGGGGTGACATAGTGACATTTGCATTTCCTGTGGTATATACAGATGTTGATTTAGACTTATGCTCACTTCACACTCACATAACGTGATAATGCAATGTTGCTTCAATTTTTAAAAATGATAACTGACTCTTCTGGTTACCATTCTTCACGAAGATTGAAATGTGGCCGTTTTCAATGTGGATATATAGTCTAAGTGAGAGACAGAGGATGTCTGGACTATCACAGGCAAGGGGAAAATTAGATTGAAGCTTGTTGAGAAAAATAGACATTTGCCAGCTGAAAGTGACAACATTGTGTTTGATGGATTATGTGATGAAGAAGAAAAGTCAAAGGGAAAGTGTGGAATTCTCATCTCTGTGTCTGACTGGATACAGGATGATGTTATTAATATAAGCAGAGGAAAAGAAGATATTATGATATTCAGTTGTGTTTGGACATGTCCAACATATACTTTCTAATTGTAAATTTTCCTTGATATCTGGTAATTTTCCCTCCTTTGAACTTTCATTATTTGTTCTTTTATTTTATTAATTTCTGAATTTAAAAATTTATGCATAACTAGAATATAAGCTTCTTGAAAGCAGTATCTGTATTCAGTTCATATTTGAAATTCCATAATCCCTGCCCTAGAGTTTTATACCAAACAGGCAATGAAGGAATATTTAAATATATCATTTTATTTTCTTAATCAAGGGCTCAATAAAATCAGATAACAATATACAAGAGAAAAATTAGATTTTTTTTTTAAAGGAAAGGTACAGGCAGGAATGAAGGCAAGAAGATGCAGGCAGGCAGGAAGAGAGAGGAAGAAGAAGCCCTTTATTTAATTGTTCATCTTGGTTGCTCTACCCAGTGCTGGGACACAAAGCCCAGGTCCTTAGGATTTATGTGGACTGTGCCCAACCACTACTCCACCAGGAATATGGAAAACAATTAGACTTTGCACTCACATCAACTGCCAGTTGAAGAGTTTTGTTTCTATCACAGGTAGTCCCATAGACTACTTTTGAACACTGGAAGGGTTTAAAATTACTTTTGAACTCAAGAGAGTTCTATTTGTTGCTGTAACATTCTCGTCATTAGCGTTTCATGTTTTATATTTGAGGTATCACCTTAGCATAGAGATATCTGCATTGTTGTCAGACTCCTTCCCCATTTCAATTTCAAATGGAGCACAATCAAGACATTCCTGTCATTACACTTTCTGGCCCTTCATGTAAGGGAAGGATCAGACTCTTTGGAGCAAGGCAGAGCTGGGTTTAAATACTACTTTCCTGCTTATTAACAGTGTGACCTTCAGTGAATTCTCTGATCTCTCTGCACATGTTTCTTCACCCAAGAGAAGAAAGTAATACCTATCTCATAGGGTTATTATGAAAGTAAAATATATGAAATGTCTTGAATTGTGTTTCACAGATATCAACTGAGTGTTACAATATAATATCCATATATTTTTTTAATACTTGATACATCCCCCATAACAAAAACAACAACCAAACACTTCTCCCTGATTTATCTATGGAACACAGGAAAATTTTGGTAAAAAAAAAAGATGTAAATCCATAAAACTTGAATTGGATACTAATTTCCAATGATTAGATCATTTTTTTCTTAAATAATCTAATAGAAGTTGCAAAAATGACTGTCATCTGTATGTTTAAAAATCTTGGAAAAAGGAATAACCTGCTGTTTAAATACAACATCAGACTTTGCAGAAAAATAATAATACAAGAAGGCATTTAAAAAATCTATCAGGGTATAATTCTTAAAATTTTAGCTAACTTTACTTCTCTCACTCACACAGGTTATAATGTTCAAGGCTACAGTGTGATGTATTGCTGAGTTAGTAATGACAGTCAAGTTTGCCAACACAATCACTGCACTACATTATCTAAGTCATTGCTCTGTAAAGTGCTTTGGGATACCTTGAGTATGAAGGGCCATATATCAACTATATTATATTTTATTCTATATGGTAGCTGAGTTTTGGCAATGCATATTCAACAAGCTGAATAAAAAGACTTCTAGATGTACTTTATTAGCGTTTGTATGCATTCACTATAAGCAAGTGTGGACTTAGAGGGGAGAGGGAGAGAGAGAGAGGGAGAGAGAGTGAGGGAGGGAGAGAGGGAGGGAGGGAGAGAGGGAGGGAGGGAGGGAGAGAGAGACTGATTAAATATGCATCTCACTAGTATCCCTGACCTCAAAATTTGCCCACCTGTCACTCAGAAACCAAAATTGGTTTCCTTCCACGCAAAACTGATATGAGAGTGGGAAGCACATCAGAATTATTTATCACTGTTTTACCCTCAGTGGGCTCAAGTGAATGAATGAATCAAATAATGAATGAATGAACAAAATGTTTTCTGTTGGATTATATTTGATAGATATTTTAAAGTAGCATTTAAAATTTGGTAAGGAGATTTACCATATATTAGAAATATCTCAGTCCTTATCATGGTAACAGTTTTGCAAGAAGGAAATATTTCAGAGGATGACTGTGTAATAATTATATTTTCAACTCTTGCTATAGGATTTTCTTTCAAGAAAAGATAAATGTATTGTCCTTATAAGCACATTAAAATATATTCCTAATCTGAAGAGATATTAACTCTTTTTTGTAAGTTAGCCTTATACGTCATATAGAAAGGGACTGAATAGCAGGTTACATCCAAATACATGTACTTGCATACACAGAAACATAAATTTGCTGTAAAGTTAGCATATATAACTTAAGACATTAAGAATTATTCCTTTCATCTCATCTTTTGATTTTTTGACACATTATCTTTCTCTTTTACGAGTGCAGTATCTGGAAAATAGGATTTTTCACTTATGCATTGCAAAGATATTTGTTTAGTACCTCCTATATGCTATGCTCTGAAAATATGCAAGTAAGAAATTCTTTCCACCTTTTCTGTTATAGTGTTATGTGAATTATTCTAAGAATCTGTTTAATCAGTTGTGATAATTAAGTATGGTCTCAGAATATATTTATTTTGAAAATAATAGATGGTAAGAAAGATACTAATAAACAGTCTTACTAAACCATCATTTGTCCTCTGACCACTTTTACCTATTGATGAGCGCTAATCATTTACTCAGAAAAATAGAAGTTATAAATCACCATTCTTTAGACAAACTTAAACCTAATTGTGAAAATAAGGTATCTTCTTTGTTTAAATTTGCATTTCACGGACTATTTAAAAATTATCTTTTCAGTAACAGGTACATATCTGTCTGTTAAAAAAGAATGTTGACTCTGACCTCAAATAATACAGAAAAAGTATTTCAGATAAATTTTACAACTAAATGTGAATTGAACAACATTAAATTTTCTATAGTACAACATTAAGAGAAAAAAGATTTTATGACCCTGGGACTTGTTAAATTATGTAAACAATGTGCTATTTATTCCAAAGGGGGGAGAAAAAGCTAAATTGGACTACATTAAAATTAAGGACTTTTGCTCATCAAAAGATACCAATAAGTGTAAAAAAACAGACTTAGAGAAGATAGTTGCAATGTTCACAACTGATACAGAATGTATAATGATTTCTATGAATCAATTCAGGGAAATATTCTCATAACCCAACAGAAAAGTGGGCAAGAAGTACACAAGAATGTCACAAAAATGATTTTGCTATCATAATTAATCATGGTCATGTTATTAAAATTTAATATTCATTGACATGGCTAAAATGAAAGGCAGATGATACCAACTGTTGGAGTGCATGTAGGAAAAAGGAAACCTTCATTGACTATCAGTGAAGTATACATTTGTACCACCAGTCTGGCAAAACACAATTATTTGTAGAGCTGAATCACCATTGAACTTCTAGATATGAGCCTCAGAAAACTGGTTATATGTATTCTCCCAAATGCATATGAACAAATACATATAGCAACACTATGAACAAAAGTCCCAAACTGGGGACAATTCAAGTATCCAACCAAAATGTTAGTATATTTATATAATGATTGTACCTCATATGCTTCAGTGAGAATGAACAAAAATAATGAATCTCACAAATGCAGGGGCAAAAGAATCAAGAAAAAACATACCTATTCTAAAATTCCATTCAAGTAAAATTGGAAAACAAGACAAATGTATAATATTTTTGCTCACATGAGCAATTACACTCAGATGAGTGGTCTCCAAGAGAGACAGGACATGAATAGCCAAGGACTGGATCTCTTTTGTGTTCCATTCTGAGAATCTAGTTGGACACTTGGGATTTAAGCACTTTTATGTAAACATTACACTTTATTCAAATACAAAGACATACTGTATTGGAAATTTCTCAGGAGACTAGTGTATACTGAGTACTCAAACCTTGTGTTATGAAATCTGTTTATTTAACAAACATATAGTATAATCTTTTTACATGCCAGCTATAAATAATAACAATTTTCCTTTCAGTCTAGTGTGTAGTTAATACTTATTATTTTATAGACCATGAAAGTGAGGTAATAGGAAGATAAATGACTTGTGCAAGGCCAAACATCTAGTAAGTGGTAAAGCTAGAAATCAAATACAGTCAGTAAGGCATCAGATTGTATTATTATTACTTGTATTGAGTTGACTTTGATATACAAAACAACATAAATTTAAATGTGCAAGTTCACTATTCATCAAACACATGACACACTATGCCCACCACCAAAATACTAGAAGTCCTCCACCACTGTCCACTGAACCCCCACACCCCTTGTTCCTACCTCTTCCCTGCTGGTAACCTAAGTTCTACTGTCAATGACCTTGAGTGTGTTTTGGTTTTGTCTAATCATTTGCTTTCCTTATATTACACCTATGAGTGAGATCATACGGTATTTGTTTTTCTACTTCTGGCTTATTTCAGTTGGGATGATCCCCTCTAGTTCCAATCACACTTTCACAAATGGCAGGATTTCTTTTTTTAGGGCTGTGTAGTATTCCACTGTCTATCTAGACTACATCTTCTTTATCAAATAATCTATGGGCACCTAGTTTCCAGTTCTTGGCTCTTGTAAATAGTGCTACATTTAACACAGGATGCATATATCTCTGCAGGGCTATTGTTTTATATATATAAAATTATTCTTGAAGGATGGCCTTAGTTTCCCAGGGCTGATGTAATAAATTACCAAAAATTTGGTGGCTTTAAAACAAGAGAAATTTATTTTCTCATAGTTCTAGAGAACATAAGGTAGAATCAAGATCTGGATACATTTTTCCTTTTAGAGTCTCTGTGAGTAACTCTTGTCCATACCTTCTAGCTTCTTGTGGTTGCAGGCAATCATTACTACTTCCTGGTTTGTAGATTCATCACTCCATCTTCACATGGCCTTCTCTGTAGCTATTCCTCCAATCTTTTCTGCTCTCCCACTCTTACATCTGCCACTGGATAACGACCCAACCCCAGGTCAAGTTGATTTCACTTAAAATCCCTAATTATATCTGAAAATAACTCTTTTCCAGTCAGTTATCAACAAGGTCTAGAGCTACAGCATGGGCATTATGCTTCTCTGGACTACTATTCAACCCACTACTGAATGGAAAGAGCTGTGCAAATATCAAAAAAATAAAAAGTGGAGTACAGTACCTATAGAGGAAATAGAAAAGTGGATTAACAAATATAGGAATATTGGGACATTCATGATGTCTTAGTGAACCAAGAGTAGATATTATAATGAGGGTGAAGGAACACCTGTAATTCTTTAAATGTGGTTGTTCTATGTGAAAATCAATACTTAAAATGATTAATACTAATGGTAATTAATATAACTGCTTTATATTCATTCCTAAAAGAGAAAGATTAGGCAAATAAAAGAATTATCTCCAACTGAGTAATTATTTAATGTTAGAAGTAAATGCACATGGAAATTACGGGGGGTGGGGGTAGATAAGCTATAACTAAAAGTCAGAATCAGATAAGGAATGACTGTTGGTATAAGAATTTGTACTAAAATGTCTAGTATATTTTGTAAATCATTCTTCTTTATTACCCTCCCCACAACTGTCTAAACACTACCCAACAATAAGGACAAGTAACAGCAATTTGTGGTCTCTCAGTTGCAATCTAAGTAGAAATCATTAGGTGTCTGGTTTGTCCACATAACTATCTGGAATTAATGTACAGAATAATGGGAACAGAGTACAGAGTAGTTAGAGCGAATTAGATTTTCAAAGGCCAGAATAATTTCTCTCTCCTCTTCATTCCTTGTCTTTGATTTGAAAGTAACTTGCATAAATGTCCATTCCAGTGATCTAGTCAAATATATTTAAGCACTGGAAGTACAAAAGTAGCTATGATGGATGACTGAAAAAAATCAAAGTGAAATTAGAAATAATATTAACTAGCAATTACTAGGCACTCTGACAGAGCCTTATTTAATCCACATAAGACTCTTATGAAGTAGGGTGAATTATTGTCCTCAAATTACAGACCTGAGGAAATACAAGCTATTAAGGTCACTATCCCTTGGTCATATTAAAGAGTATGATATAGGTAGGATTTCCGTGTCGAGTATGGTTCAAATCTGAGTGTTTAACCACCACAATAGTAGTTCTTAATTGGAAGGTACAGAAATTTATTGTAGTTAGATTACTAGTAATGACATATTTTATATAAAAAATTGTGAAACTATGGTTTTGTTAGTTCTTTCCAGAGAATGACCACTTTGTGGAAGAAAAGTTGGGCTTTTTTCTGATTCTGGTGCATGTTGGTTTGTTTCTTCTTGCTCTTATGCATGACTGTAAGAAATGCATGTGAGGTCCCAGCCCATGATATTTCCCATTAGTGTCCAGGTAAGCAAGCCATTCCCCTGGAAGCCTGCAGGCATCTTAGCCTCAGCCTGACAGCACTCAGGAGGGGTGTTTCCTACTTGCCAATCCCAACTTTGGTTTTCTGCCTATCTGTACCTCAGAGTTGTTGTAGCAAGCCCAGTGATTAGGGACCAAGACTTTTCCACACATACAGAAAATTTCATCATGTAATGGGTTGCAACCCTACTTTCATAACAAGATGTGAATCCCAGGTATGAGGAGAGTTCTCCTCCAATTTGGTCCTCTTTGCGTATTCTCCTTCCAGCATAGTCAAGAGGCCAGAGTTCTCTTTACCCTCTATAAATTATTCCTTCTTAGAGTGAATAATTTTCATATTAGATGTTTGATATCCAAATTAGTATGTGGTTTCTACATTCTTATTGTACCATGACTGATATTAGGATAAATGAGAGGAAAGAATATTGATAATTATTATATATATGTAGTGATACTTATAGTTTCATAGCCCACTGTTAAATCAGACCTCCAACTGGAAGTCGGTAAATAAGAATACTATCTAGGTTTGAGAGTAAGAGACCAGACTGAATATTCTGTCTAAAGACCTGGTAAAAGAAAGTGTCATATCCAGGATGAGAGGGACTATGTGAAAATAGAAATGAGCTATTCTGAATCTACAATATCTCTGACATTTCCCACTGCAATGCATGACCTCCCTGGAAATGGCTCCCTGTGCCAAAGGTAGTAGAGGAAGATCACAGTTGTAATTCAGGTGATCCTGCTTAAATTTCATAGATTTATTTCCTGGACAATCACTGAAAAATCGGTGGCTTGTAACAAGAAAACATTTTAAAATGCAAACTAACTTTTATAAGGTCATAATATACATGAACATAGACTTCAACAACGCTGTGCTTTCAAATAAATGAAAATATAAAATTTTTATTTAAAAAATATTTTAAAGGAAAGGGGCAGGCCAAAATGAAGGCAAGTAGGCAGGCAGGCAGGAAGAGAAAGGAGGAAGAAGCACTTACTTTAACTGTTCATTTTGGTTGTCTCTCCAGCCCTGGGGTCTTGAATTGGGGACTTTGGGATTTATGTGGACTGATCTGGTGAACTAAACTGCTAGGCCATCAGGGCACACTAAAACTTTGATATTTTATTGGTAGATTTTACTCCCTTTTTTTTTTTCTTTCAAATATTTTTTCCTACAAGTTATTCCTATAAGTTTTTTAAATTACAGTATAACTTTATCTTGTAAGGTAAATGTAGAACTCATCAAAAGTTGTGCTCTGTCTCCTAAATGTATATTAAAATTTTTATCCTCTTTGTATAAATTTAGTTTATATGTTGATTCAGATGAGCTTTTTTAATGTATTTTATGAAAACAAAATCAGAGTTACAGGTATCAGATATCTCATTCCAGGATTTTTCTTTTTTTGCAACACCTTCTACGGAAATTTTATGAACAAGCAGAGAAAAAGTTTCCATGACCCTTACCATTGCCATTAATCAATATTTGATAACTCTACTTAATATATCTGACAGAAAATACTCATATACAATTTTAATTTCTTAGGTTAAATTTAGGGCTGTCTGATAAATTGAAAAAATAGGCCTTCAGAAATCACCCTGAGGAAATAAAATCAGATTCACTCTAAACTTAGCAGTGGTAAGTACATATCTTGAGTTAGGAGGCCATATTCATTGTTGTATTATAACTTTGTTAGAATTATGTTGACCTAGATAGATATATGCTCTGGAAGGAAACCTGTGGATTTCTGTCACCTGCCTGCCATCAGCAGTGTCAGGTACATGCCAATTGGTAAAGTATGGCCATGATCTCCAACTGAAAAAATAAGGGCTATGCCATCAATATATGAATTAGTATTAATTAAAAATGTTTTCCACAATATTTTTATAAAATGTAAGTTGAAAAGTACAAGGACAAATATGAAAAGAAATTCTAAAATTTTTCTTATGATCTCTGACACATTTATCCCCATTCTGAAGACCACTGATCTCTAGGCCTTATAAGAGTTGATGTTAACTTAGTTTTTAGAGTACTGCTATGTCATTGTGTGTGATTTAGGTTTATCTTCAATGATACATCTTCCTATTTGTCACCTTGTTTTACCTATTCCTTTTTCCTCTGTTCACTTATACACATACGTGAGCTGAAGATTTTAGTTCCAATGGCTACATCAAGAGAGGTCCATCCCTTAGAAATTTCTCATATGATGAATGATTATAGCAAAGATAAACAAGCTAGAATAACTACATTTTATTAGCTAAGGTATAAGTCAGAGATTCATCTCTGCAAGGGTTCAGATTAGCAAATACTAATATGTTTATTTGTACTGCATTTATGATTGAGTCAAGATATATATATATATATATATATATATGAAAGATATATGATACACATAAATGCTATATATGTGTGTGTTGGCATACACATCAGTGATCCTTAATGCAACTTATTTTGGTGTGCACTTGTTCATGTCTCGGTGTATTCCCATTGGGTCCTGTTTTAAGGTTCAGTCCGATATTTCAGCAGGAAAAGTCAGACATCGATCTTGTGCTGTGTTAATTGTAAGTTGAGCGGATGGCTGCACATCTTCAGTATCCCTTTTTTAATGTTGTCATGGGTGTCATCTCTGTTTCCAGCTTTTTGGTTTTATTGCAGTTTTATTTTCTGTAATTTTCTTGAAATGCGAAAGACATAGTTCTGCTATGATAAATGTGATGGGGAACCCATAGCTCAGTCACGAATTTGTTCATGGATTGACCATTGACTGTAAAGTATGTGATGCTAAGAACAATTTTGATGAGATTCATTGTTGAATGTGCAATGATTCATTCCTCTTTGGAAGCTGCTACCTTTATGTCTTAGTTCTGCATCATTTTTCATGTTTCTCTTTTAATAAGTATCTGGAAGGACAAAAATCTTCCCAAAATATAGCCTAGATGAAATTGAACACAAGTGAGTGATGTCAACTAAACATAGCAACAATACATATATGACAATATAGTTTAACCACCCATTTTTATAAACATTGACAATGTGAATTTTGTACAGAAAATGATTCTGTGTTGAACATCTATCACCCTTTGCTAAATTTTCATGACTCTAGAGAACTCCTTACCTTTGATAAACATAATATAAAAAAAATCAATATTAACTAACTACTCTGATTTTGTGCATAAGACACTAGTGATTTTTGGAAATGAAACAAGTGTACTTGGATAATTAATTTCCTTCCAAAGACCAAGATCACCTTTTCAATCCATTGTACTTCTCCAACAAATCTGACCTACTGAATTGAAGCTATCAATGGATCTATTGTCCAAAAGGAAAAGTAAAAAATGCCTCCCTCAATCAATTTATAACAAGGAAAAGAAGCAAATATTCATTGTATACATGAACATACAAATAGGCTAATTCCCAATTAATAGGGAAAAATGCAAGTGGTAGAAGACACTCTTTAAAAAGTAGCAGGAAGGAAAGTTGTTAAAAATTTGGGGATTCTTCCCCAGCACACACATATAGGCACAGGGGTCCCAGTATATGTGGAGGTAAAGACCGTGATGATAAATTGGGAGAGAGTATGCAGCTGGTATATACTGGTAGTTGGTATGATGAATGTTAATAAAGAAAGCTTGATTTACTCATGATATTTTTTAAATTGTAGTCAAACTTGCAGTTGTTTTATTTGAAAGCATAAAGACTTTCAATGATTTTTCTGAAAATTTGTTACAAATTAATTTTGAGAACCAGATAGTCTCTAAAAAGTAATATCTATAATGAATAGAAAAGCAAGAACACCTAGGATATTTCCTTTCACATTCTATTTAGTGTTTTCACCAATATTTTATACCTTAGAAATATTCGACTCTCTACTTCCTATGTCTTCTCTGCCACTATCCTGTACTCTTATACAGCTTTTCTTGTCTCCTCACTGTTTCACTATTCTGAAGAACTTTTACTCATTAAACCATTTTTATTTTTATCGGGAAACTTAATTACCTATTGAAATTTTAAATTCTATAATCAGCCTGGATAGACTATGAATCTATTTTCTTTGATTTGCAGGTCCTTGGTGATAATTAACATCCCATAAGGATGCTTCACTTATAATCTATAGTGGTCACAAAGTTATTTTCTTGCACTCTGAGTTTTCTTGCATTCTACTATTTTGAGAAACACTGACATGTCAGTAATTACAAAAAAAAATGTAAATACATCATTATATTTCAGTTATGAAATGATCCAATTTTATTTAAGTGTTTTGCATATAATCTCATTTTTAAATTCAGGTGTAATTCACATGACAGTCTATAAGTTTAGGATGCACAAGGTGTTCACTGACACATTTATATGATTCAGTATCACTGTAGTGCTAGTTCTTATCACCACTGTAGTGCTAGTTCTTATCACCATCACATTGCATGATTAACACTTCGTTTTGTGATCAGAAACACTTAAGACCTACTTTCTTAGCAACTTTAAAGTTCAGAATACAGATTTATCGACTATATTCAAAGTGTTGGGCATTAAAACTTCAAAACTTAACCCTCATAATCTATACAGTGTTCCATGTATTTAATTCCAGACATGGTTTGCAGATATTTTCTCCCACATATACATTACCTTTTCATTTTGTTGATTCTCCTTCAGTGCAGATCTCTTTGATGTCATCACACTTGGCTGATTTTTGTTTGTGTTGATTGTGCTTTTGGTGTCATATCCCCCCAAAATAGCTGAAAAGACCAGTATCAGGGAGCTTTTTCCAAACTGTCTAGGAATACACATTTCACATCTATTTCAAGTTATTTTGTTGTTATTAATGGTATAGAATAGAGGTCTATTTCATTTATCTGCTCCTTATATCCTGTTGTCCCACTAGCATTTGCTGAAGAAACTATCATTTCCCCACTGATGTTCCAGCATCCCTTTTCAATATTCATTGAGTGTATATATAGGGATCTATTTATGGGTTCTCAAATGTTACATTAGTGTATATATTTGTATGCCATTACCCTACTACTTTGATTACCATTGCTTTGCAATATAGCTTGAAATAATGAAGTGTGATGCCTCCAGACTTGGATATTTCCATTTATTTGAAAAATGTCATTGGAATTTTGTTATAGATTCCATATATCATTTTGAATATGGAAATTTTAGCAATGTTAATTCTTCCAATCCATAAACACAGGATATATTTCCATTTGTTTCTTTTCTATTTATTGTCTTACATTTCATTGCACAGATCATCACCATTTGGTTAAATTTATTCCTAATTGTTTTAAATGTCATTGTGAATGGGATTGTTTTCAAATATTTTATTATTAGTTTTGTTTCTGTAAACTGATTTGTGATTTTGTATCTTGCAACATTAATGAACTTGTTAGTCATTTTCTACAGCCTTTTGGTAGAACCTCTATGATTTTATGTATATATGTATATATAATGTCCTCTGCAAGTAATAATTTTACTCCTGGCTTTTAAAACTGGAAGCCTTTACTTTCTTTTGCCATATTGTATTAGTGAGGGCTTCTGTATTATTTAAATAGGAGTGATTAGAGTGGGCATGCATGTCTTATTCATGATCTTAGAGGCAAAGTTTTCAATCTTATTGTTCAGTGTTCTTTTAGCTGAGGGTTTGTCATATGTGGCCTTTATTAGGTTTGTGTGCCTTTTCTCAATATGTTGAAGTTTTTATCATAAAAGGATGTTCTGTCATGTTTTTTTCTGAATCGAGCAAAATTATATCTTTTCATGATGTCATATTATCTTGAGGTCTCAAGTTGCCTTGTATACTATTTTTATATGTGCACATGTAGTTATTTTACTTCCTTTTAAATGATCCCTGACTTAAAGAAATATCTGTATAACCTACTTAGACCTAATTAGACCTGAGCTGCTTTTATTTTTCCAGCAGGGGGTGATATGGCTTTATTTTAATGTTATTTTTGATTACTGCTGGCTGCTGTTGGTGATACTTCTATGTACCTGGGGTATGAAGCGGGCATAGAGAGAAGCAGCTGCTGATGTGGAAGTGTTTCCGGAAGCCTGCTTCATGTGCATGGCCCTGCTGTTAGCCCTCATGTTTTGGGTCCTAAATCTGAGACTTGGCAATCTCTCCACTGTTGGTGCCAGTACAGATTCCAAAAGTGGAGGGAGATGGAAAGAGAGAGGGAGGGACAGAATGGAGAGAGAGAGGAGTGGGGGAGAGAGGGGAGGGGAGAGAGAGAAAGGCAGAGAAGGGATAGATGGGGAGACAGAGGGGAGAGAGAGGAGAGAGAGAAGAGAGAGTAGCTTTGAAAGATTTATCTACTTATCTCTCCCAGACATTGGGGAGTAACTCAGCTCCTTCATTTGGGGCTTACCCAGGCTAAGGGCAATGACTCACAGTCTCTGTTCTCCCCTCTGCTTTCTGTGACATCAGTGGTTCGTTCTCTCCAGTGACCCTTTTAATGCAGTCTGTATGGATCTCTGTAGTGCACTGGGTGCTACAGCCTCACCCCAAGCTGTAGGGCCTCTTAATGGTGTTTCATTCCTGACTCACTGCTGTTTTTCTCTTGGGAGCATAGCCAGGTATGTCCTACAGCCCTCTAAGTAATATCATCTTTTGGGGAAAAAATCCCACTTAATCATGGTTTAATATTATGGTGTGTACTCATGGTGTATAATCATGGTGTAACATCTGTTTCTCAGAAATATGTATCTGTAACTTTCTTTTCTTGTGCTGTCTTTATCTGGGTAAGGCAGACCTCAACTTTTCATGTAAGAGTTTGAGAAGTTCTGGCATTCAACCGATTATTAGCATCACCAGTGAAATGATCTGGTCCTGGGCTTTTTCTGTTGGAAATTTTTGATAATTGATTCTATTTCATTATTATTATGTTCAAATTTTCTATTCAAATTCATTCTGGTAGCCTGCTTTCATGTTTCTGAGAATATATCCATTTTTTTCTTGGTTATCCAATTTGTTGGCATTTAATTATCCATGATACTCATAATCCTATTTTTGGTATCAGCTATGACTCCTAATTCATTTATGATTTTGAGTCCTTTTTTTTCTTAGTCTAGATAAAGGTTTGTCAGTTGTGTTAGCCTTTAACAAACTCATCTCTTAATTGATCTTTATTATTTTTTGTTCTGTGTGGGTTAAAGGAAAAATCTTCCATTTCTGAGGTTCTTCACAGACTCAACAAACATCAGGTATGATTAGTAAAAGAAAAGGCCAAATTTAGTAATATATGTATGGTGAATTTATATGCAGTAATTATGAGGTACTGGGGTAGTCCCATATTTATAACCCAAGCTGAGACCTAGAAAGGGGATCTGGGGTCTCAGAGGAGAGAGGAGGGGATCACTATTAGGCAAGGAGGGATGACTCATCCTTACTATGAAACTCTAAAGATAAATAACTCCCCTTTCCTACATTCTTCTAGAGAATAGGGACAAAAGATCATTTCTAGAGTAGAAGGTGGAGGCAAAGGGGTCAAAAATGACTTCTTTGAGAGAAGGCCTGAATGTTTAGAAATATGGGAGCTTCGCCTTTGTGGAGTTGTCCTCCACTGTCCTTGGTTCTTCATATGAGAGGGGTATGTACAGGAAATCAATACTGAGAGATGGGGAGTTACATCTTTGTCTCTTGGTTCTTTTTCATTTCTTGAAGAATAAAGTTGGCTGCTGAAGATCTTTTTTCCTAAAAGGTACTTTTATTTCTTTAACTTCCATTTTAGAACTGCTTTACTGTCTCCCATAGAGTTTGGTATGTTTCCATTTTCTTTCATTTTGCAATTTTTTAAATTTTCTTTTGATCTTTTCTTTGACCCATTGATTATTCAGTGTATGTTACCTTGGATGCAGCATATATTTGACTTAAATTCAATCACATAAGTGTCTCTACATTTCACTCTGTTTTTGATGTCAAAATATACCCTTCATATTGTCACAATTTACCTTTCATATAGTATATTCATAAACAAATTACAGTAGTTATGTTTAATATACTTCCTTTAATTTTTAGTAAAATGATAGTGTACCAGTATATTACAGAATTAGTTTTTAAACTCTAGATTTCTGAGTTCGTTGTATATTTTTATGTGTTCATGTTCCTACTTAGCATATTTTTGTTTCATCTTAAACTTTTCAAAGCATTAAGACACTTCTAATGGTGATGAATCTCTTCAGGTTTTGTTTGCCTGGAAAGTCTTTCTCCAACCTGTACTTCTGAAGGATAACTTTCCCAGTTAGAGAATTTCTGGCTGACATTTTGTCAGCTCTCTCTATATGTCATTCTACTCTATTTTTACCCATAAAGTTTCTGCTGAGAAATCTATTAATACCATAATAATGAGGGTTCCTTGTATGTTGTATTGTTTACTTTTGCTTATATTATTGTCTTTTGTCTTTAATTTTTCAGTTTCATTAAATGTGTCTTGGAGAAGATTGTTGTAAGTTGAAATAACAGGATAATATAGTCTTCATGAACTTGGACATCCAAAGTTCTTCCCAGGTTTGAGAAGTTCTTGATATAAACTTTCTTACCCCTCTTTTAGATTGTGTAGATATACTTATTCCATGATACTTACTCCTTGTGACTGATTTTCTTATGCTTATACTTCTTTGGGTCTTACAACTCACCAGGCCAGCTGTTGAAAACCTGTTTTCTGATGGTGACTCTACAGCATCAGTCTATAGTGTTTCCCTTGTTTTAGACTCTGGCTTGTTCCCTGCATACACTCTATATCTAATGAAGCTTTTTCTCACTTCTGTTTTCAGGAATATGAACAATGAACAAGTAACAGAGTGCGGGAGTGTTAAGAGTTTGGCACTTAGGGGGATCCTCGGGTACAGATTTTCTGTTAGCTACTGAGCAGGCTTCCTGATGGAATTACAAACGCATTAAACAGGAATCTTGTCTCTTTGATGTCCCCTGCTCTCCTCTGCCCTCACAGTCATAAAGATGCCACCAATTCTGAGTCCTATGGGAGAGGAATTGTTTCTCCAGTAATGCCACAGCTTAGCAGGGGAAGCTGGGCACTCACTCACCACTCACCCTCCCACCACAGGAAGGGTCACTATGAGTTAGTTTAGTACCACACAGGGGCCCCTTGGAATATAGTATGGAACTGGCAATATTTCTTAAAGTGTCCTGTAAAAATCTGTTGTTCATAAATATCTGTTCAAGTCAGTGTTCTCAAGATTCCCTGTCAGTTCCACAGCCCATACCAAGGTTCATCTCCATATTATTCAATACATAGGTGAACAAGATTACACCCGAGGCAGTTGGCAAATGGTTCTGGATCCTACAACTCCTACCAAGGCACTTTGGTCTTTGATGGATGCCGAAAGTTTAATTGTTAAAACTGAGGACACAAAAGGAGGGTATCTGATGTTACACCACTATCATTCTTCGTATTTCTCCATCAGAATGGCTGGTAGGTTAGAATTATTCAGCATCAATTCTTAAGTTTGGTATTTTGATACTTTACCATGATAATGATGAGAATTTTGAAGGAGGTAAGGTAATAGAAAATTTACTCTTGCATCTGTTTTTGACTTTTAGAGAGCTAGGTATAAGTGATAATAAATTATTGCCTAGTATTTATGTATTGATTTATAGAGAGTACATTTTCCCAGGCTCCAAACACTAAATAAGACTAACCTTCCTAGGATTTGATATTCACTGTATGGACTGAAAAAGATTCCCCCAGTATCCATATATTGAAGTTGTAGGCCCCAATGGTACTATATTTGGAGGGAGGTAATTAAGGTTAAATGAGGTCATAAATTGAGTACTCTAATCAAATAGCACATATATCCTTATAGAAAGATGGAGACACCAGGACTCTGCACAGAGAAATATGAGGACACAATCAGAAGGTGGCTATCTTAAAATTGTGAGGTCTCACCAGAAAATCAGGCTTGCATCTTGATGTTGGACTTCCAGTCTCCAGAAATGCAGGAAACACATTTTTTTAGTTTAAAACAGCCATTGTGAGGCATTTTGTTACAGAATAACCCCCCCCTCCACCTCCCGTAGACAAGTATACTTCCAACACAAGATTTAGGAGAGACCTACATTCATTACTCGTTAGTTCCAAATGAAAGGTCTATGCACTCATTCCACATTCCTCAACCATATACTTCTTAATCACTACCAGTTCCTCGGAAGAAACTAGTTAAAGTGATGAACAAACTTCCCCACAGACCCTCAGGACTATTCCATATGTATTTTGCCTCAGTTTCCCTCAAATATGTCTTTCATTCCAACCTTCAGCATCTGTTCGAATGTTCTTACATCTTCCCAGTCTCCTTTGTGCCTTGTAACTTACAATATCTCATCAGCTTAATCATTCTCTATATCAAATGATCATGACATAGTCCTTTCATGTTGTAGCTCTTAGGCCTCTCGGTCTTCCAAACTTAGTGATCTCTCATAGCCCTTTGAAAGACAGGCTTGTATTTTCCCACAAAGTATTAGTCATACATAAAGTAAAGTTAATATCTTTCTTACCACTTACAGACCACTCATTACCTCTTTCTGAAAAAAAACAGCAATAATTTTATTTGACTGCCATCCTTATAAACCACTTCCTTTCTTGTTTGTATACTTTCCTTCGAAACACATATTTATTAACGAAGATTACAGCATCTGGTCAACTTGTATGCATAGCTTTTATTGTTAGTCTAATTAGTGATTTTAATATCTACTCCCAGAGATCTTTCACACATCCCAGTCTCCCAGTTTTATGATCATCTTGCTTCAAATATTCACTTATTCTATGCACCTCAAATACTTAGTCATATGGTTAGATCCTGTTATTACCTAAGCTATTTTATATGGAATATTTAGGGAATATATTAACACAAATCATAACTGCATAACTATTTCTAGTACCCAATTTCCAGTAGCCACTTTTATTTCTCATTCTCTGTATCATTTTCATATTTATACTATCAACTGATGTTTTGAATCTAAAATCTTCCTTATAGTTGGAATTTTAACCCCTTTTTCCAATTATGTGGAACATTTAGTCATTTATATTTATTGTAATTCGTGATGAGATAGGACTCAACATTTGCTGTTTTGTTATTTTGTATATATGTCATCTTATTTGTTCATTATTTTATTCTTTTGTTTTAGGCATAATCTACATTTTAATTAAATTTTGTTTTATTTTCATAATGTAAAATAATTCAGGTGGAATATCTATTTAATTTAAATAAATATATATTTAATTTAAATACATCGAAATCCACAAAAAATAGTAAATAATGTGATATTTTGAGGCAAATGATTATATTCTTACCCCTATTGTTCTGAAGCCCTAGTAATTGAAAGCCTGCTTTGCTTCAGTTTTAACTATCATTTAAATACCTTGTATTTATAGACCCTATATACCTCACAGATCAATGTAATTTTGAACTGAGACTTCTATATTGAGCTCAAATATTATCTCCTGTATCTCAAACTTTGTTCTAATTCATCAGTCAAATCCTTTCCTTAGTAATATATAAATATACTTCATGTAAAATAATATACATTTTAAATTTTCTTGAAAGATTTAAGTACATGGTTATTTTAATAAAAATTAGTAAAATACATAGCAAATGTTGGAAATATACCAAATTTGTTGGAACTTTATATTTAGCATGATAGGCTTTGCTGTGATAAGACATATTAATTGCAACATATTAACTATGTGAATATTAAGAGATTTGAGACCTCTATAAGCATTACATATATACTGAAATTTTACCTCCTTTTCACTTCCCATGCTTTTTCATAACATCCCAAATTAATGTAAAAGCAGTGAATTTGGGTATTAAAAGGGAAGAAGAAAATTCACATATTTGATGACAAAAAGGCAATTATATGGCAAATATGGTGATAAGAACTTTTATACATTAATGTATCTGATCCATTCTTTTTTGGTCTTTTAGTCTGAATAGAGACTATAGGAATTAATAGTATTTTTTTTCTTAAAGGCAGGAAGAGAAAGAAGGAGGAAGCATTTTATTTAGTTATTCATCTTGGCCGTTACCCCTAGATTGTGACTTTTTTCTCATTAATCTTAGAAAACATGTATTCTTTTCCCTTCCTTTGAAAATTTCATCTACTATTTGTATACTTTCCCACTACCTTCAGCTCTCTTTTGTGAATAATCCTGACACTTTAAATCCAATTTCACATATAATAGTCTGGATTGATAATTATTTGAAACTAAAGAGCCATGAAATTATTAACTACTCATCTACCAATATAACTTTTGGATGTTGGTACTATAAGCAATCATGTTTGACATCAATATTTGTTAATCTAAACACTTGACTGTATTGTTTAATATTACTTACTCATCTTTTCACAAGCTAAGCTATTGCCTGGAATATGACTAATGTAGTGGTATATTTTAAATTATGAAATGTAGTATTTATGTCCAATGCACTATACATTACTTGTTGCTGAGATGACGAAATAGCATTATTTCTACCTCTCAGAGTCAATATATGAGGTAACTGATTTATGAAATTTCAGTAATATTGGTTATTTTAAACTTGACCAAAATGAAGTACATTTCACTGAATAATATAGAAAAAATAGCATTATATGTCAGGTGCAAGGAATGCTGGTTGGATTCTCTCAGTATACTTGTTGATAAAACAGATGATAATTTGAGATCTGTATGCATCCAAAGTCGCTGAATGAAAATATCCAGAGTAGATTCTCATCTGCCAACTTACATAGAAATAATGGAAGAAATGGCCAGCATGAAGTAGTTCTCTACATTGTATGCTACAGTCACATTTTGGCAAAAAGATTTAGATAAAGGAAGTCCAAGGACATATACTCTTCAGTCAGGGTAGACGATTGAGAGTGTCTCTTTTTTTTTTGACCTTCGCTTATTTATTCATCTTTGTTGTCTCCCTGATGCTGACTGGTGAACCTAGGTCCTTGGGATGTATGTGGAGAGGTGTCTTTTTTATATTGTTCAAAAGGATAGATAAGCAAAGTCCTCTAACATGTTGCAAATAAAATTTCTAGAAAGAACAGTATGTAAATATATACTATTTAAAACTTGTAGTTTTACATACACTGTTTAAATCACTGAAATAAATGATACCTACAAAATTAATGAAGGCATCACAAAGACAATGAAAAAGCACTAGAAACAATGAAATTTAAATTTTAAATATAGAAATTGAATTGAAACAAACAGGAAAACAAAACTTTCAATGTGAAAATGGTTCAAGTTAAAGTTTATTTAAAAATCAGTTATAAAAAACCCTCAGAATAACTAGGTTTGACTTAATCCAGTGGATTAACTAGTCATTAGATGTAGAAGTCCAGATGCTTTATTGTATGTCTCATTAAAGTCAAACTATCAGAATATTTTTAAAATACAGGAGACTCCAATAAAAACTATCCATGGGGCACAATCTGGATTTAAGTGTATCTCATACTACCATTGTGATAATAAGCATATTATTTAAAACATGTCACAGCTTTTACATTTGTAAAACGGTATTAAAGTACTCATCTTACCAATTTCCTTGTACATATTAAGTTAAATGATTCCTTTAAAATCCTAGAAAGTTGTATCCAAATTTCCAATATTTTTCTTTCTCTAACAGTTTTACTCTAGTTGGCAGTCACTATGCAATATTGAATGCAGAAACAATAGTAAGTATCATACTATGTAATTATTATCTGACTTTGTCAACATTTAAAAAAAATCCTGACTTGAGCAGTTTATTTTCAATATGCCAATAATTAACGCAATATTTTACATTCAGATGGTATGAGATAATGCTTCTTGAACAAGTGATTTTTATACAGGTATTTTAGTTTTAAATATATCTATACATTCTTAGAACTTGTCTTTACTTTCAAGACTAAATCACATCTAAATATTTACTTGCATGTTAATAACCAAGCCTTTTCATTTGTATTATCTCAGGCAACAGTAAGGTAGCCTGGGAAAAATATGTAGATCCTCTGGACTTAGCTGTAAAAGCACATCAATCATTAAGTTCACATCACAAATAACTGAGTATTCAACATATGCCCAGTAGATCTGAGTGTTCTATTAGTGTTACTATGCCTCATTATTCATATAGACTGGAATGTTGTATAAGTATGTATATATGTATACATATATATATATATACATACATATCATACCAAAGGAAAAGGAAAAGGTACCATATGGAATAGAAGAAAATATTTGAAAACCATGTATTCGATAAATAACATCTAAATTTTTTTCAAAAAAAACATCAAAGTGGCCAGTAGGGAAACTATTCAATATCATTAATCATCAGGGAAATTCTAATCAAAACTACAATGAGATATCCTCTCATGCTTATAATAATGACTGTCATCAAGAAGACAAGTGTTGGCACGAATGTGGAACCCATATGCACTTGCACAGCAGAAATGAACATGTGGAATTCAAAGTTTAAAACCCAATAGTATTTACATTATACTCCCAAAATGAAAAGCTTATAAATCAAGCAAAATATATGCAAATATATGAGGCAAACTAAAAATCTCTAAGAAAAACTAAAAAAAATGGAAAGACATTTCATGTTTAGGAACAGGAAAATTCAAATTGATCTATAAATACAATGCAATCCAATCAAAATACTAACAACATTTTTTTTGTGAATATCTGCAAACTGTTGAAAGAACAACAAAATTAGAATACTGATGCAACCCAACTTCAGGACTTATAATAAAAAAAATAGTTGGCATTGGCAAAAATAGAACAGAAAGTCCTGAAATACATTTCTTCAAACATAGTCACTTTATCTTTGGCAAGACATAGAATGTAATTTGGAGCAAAGATTGTCTGTTCAATAAATGCTGCTAGAAGAATTGGATATCCAGTGCCAAAAACTTACTCAAAATGGATCACATCTCAAGGGTGAAACTGAAATTCTGAGAAAAATCTAGAAAAACTTTGGGTATGGAAATGGTTTTTTTATATACAATATCAAAGGCATGATCCATAAAAGAAATGGATGATATATTAGACTTCATTAAAGTTAAAATCTTCAGTTATGTAAAAGAAAAATGTCAAAATAATGATAAACCACACAAAATATGTAAAGAACTCTTGAAGAATAAGAAACCAAGATTAAAAGAAAGAACTACTTTAGGAGACAGTTTCAAAGAAGATACAGAGTTGGCAAGTATATGAAAACATGTCCCATGTGATATCAGCAGATAAATACAAATGAAAATATGACACTACCACAGACCAACTGGCCTAGCCAGAACTTGGAACCCTGACAGTTTATGGTTTCTTATCAAACTAAAGGCAAGTTAACCACTGAATCTGGCAATCATGCTCCTGATTTGGAAACCAGTGTCTACATAAATACTTGTATGAGAGGTATGAAAAAGGGATTATAATGTTTAAGAAAGGGTTTATAATGTTCTAAAGTTTTATTCATAATTGTCAAAACCTGAAAGCACTATGATATATTTCATGGTGAACAGATAAGTAAACTGTGGAAAATCCAGACAATGGATTGTTATTTTGCACGAATAGGAAATGTGCTATCAAGCCATGAAAATAGACACAGAATCTTCAAAAGCATATTAGGTTAAAGAAGATAATATGAAAGGCAAAATACTCAAATACCAAATATCTGACACTCTGGAAAAGGCAAAACTGTGGAGAGAGCAAAATGATCAGTGGTGCTAGGGGTGGGGTAGGCAAAAAGATAAAGGATAAAAGATTTTGGTAGCAAAAATTCTCTGACAGCCTATTGCTACATATGTCATATACATTTATCAAAATCTATTGAATGTATAGCACCAACAGTGAGTCTTAATGTAAGTTATGGAGTATAGATGATTATAATGTGGCATTTCAGGCTCACCAATTGTAACAAATTTATCACACTTATGGGGATATGATAATGAGCCAGATATACCTTTATATAGATGAGGTAGATGGAAAATGTATCGTCTTCTTAAATTTACTGTGAACCTAAAACTGCTCTAAAAAAGGCTTACTATTATAATAACTGTAATACCTATGAACTAGAATAAAACACCTGTAAGTCACATGTCTGACAGCAGACTTATATCCCTAATAAATCCAGAACTCTTAAAAAACAGTATTAAGGCAATTAGAAAATGGTCAAATACATGAACCAAAATTTCAATGATAAAATATAGATCACCAACAAATAAAAAGGTGAGCAATATCACTAGCTATTAAGAAAATATAATTCAAATGATGAGATATCACACAATGACTATTTAAAATAGATAATTTGAGATATTCTGACCTTATTAAATGTTGGTGAGAATTCAGAGCAACTAGGTGACTTTCAAAAGTCAAATACATGTGACATGTGACCCAGCATCTTGCATAAGTCACCTACCATAGAGAAATGATATTTTTAATATGATATGAGTATAAAAAGTTCTACTCATAGTTTTCTAAAACAACTCAACTATATCTAATGACTGAATAAGCAAACTGTGGTATATCCATACAATGAACTACTACTCAGTAGATAAGTGAACAAACTACAGGTACACAAAATACTTTGGATGAATCTCAAGGGTGTTAAGTTGAATGGGAGAAAGCAAACTTAACAGGTTACATCTTTTAAGACTCATATGACTTTTTCAAAAATGTTAATCTCTAGGAATAGAGAACAAATTAGTGTTGGCAGAGTTTGGGGATGATAAGGGAATTTATGTAAATACTAAAACTATTCTATATCCTGATTATAATATTGGATCTACAAACTTACATATGTAATAAAGCTCAGAGGACTGCATGTCCAAAGAAAAAGAGAATATATTTAACTATATGTAAAACATATGGAAAGACACTGAAAATGATATTAAAAAGCATCAAGCTTAAACTTTTCAGTTTTTAAATGACCAAAGTCTCAAATAGTATCAACCATTTAGCTAAATTATATAATAATGTAAAAGTAAAATTGAGACTTCTATAATGTTCCGATTGATAATAAATGCTGAAGAAGTCTAAGCATTCCTAACACTGGATCAAATTATGTTTTCTCTATACTATATTAATAATGAAAAATAAAAGTCAACACTGTAACATACATATAATCTGATAATCTTTAAGAAGATAAATTAAAATTATCATCTCAACTCTTTCCTAAAACATATCAGATTTTTCAACTTTTCTCATATCATTGAGCAGAGAAAAAATATGAGCCTTTCCATGGAGTTCTGATTGATCATAAATGCTGGAACAATCTAGGGAAAGAAGAAGAATGACAACTGGAAATACCTCAACATCTCTAGAATTTGCCAAATGCTGAGTCAAAGATTCATGAAGGAAGAAATCATTTGATTCCTGCTCATGATGTGTGTCGTCTCCTGCTCAGTCAGCCATTTCGGAAAAGGAATTGCAACTAGGAGAGTCACAGAGCAGCTGGAAGTCAGTTTATCTTTGGGTGGTTAAAAATCAATTGTAGTGAAAAAGAAACAAGGACAAATAGAAAGCACTGGCCAAAGAGCAAAAGCAAGTAATAACTATAAAGTGTTTGCAAGGGAAGTAAAGAATGCAAACAAGACAGAGAGAAATAACTATTTAAAAGCAGAAGGAGATATAATTAAATCATTTATTTCTCTATAACTCAATAGCACAAAATCTTGACAGCCCTCTAGGGGAGAGACAAGACAAAAATATATATGTTGAGGAGAACTTAAATTTAAGGAAAATTTCAGTTTTATATCCATTCAGAAGTACTCAAGATTTAGGAAAATATCTGTTTTTAACTGCATTCATATATAAACTAATCAAAGTATTTCAGCAGCCTAAAAGTAAAATCCATGCAAGAAGCCGAATTAACCAATAAATTCTACTATGAATGAGGCAGTTTGGAACTTCATCTGGCTGTCTACTAATAGTCAAATCAAGCTAAGGTATTAAAATAGATCATTATTCTTCATTTACAATTTTCACATAGCACTTTGTGCCATAGGTTTCTCTGCCAATTAAAATATTGCTAGCTAAGTGTATGTATTCTTATATTTTTAGTTTATAAAAAGAAATAGAATGTAAACCCCATGAGTGTAGGGTTACTGCTTCCATTTACTGATATTACCCACATAGCAAATAAAGTGCTTAGCATATTCTAGGTATTTGAAAATAGTTGAAAGGAAAAGATATTTGGTGAATAATACTTTTAATGATGTATTACATAGTATAGGAACACAAGCCTAAATGTCTCTTTTTTCAGTAATTGGTAATACTGTTATAATAAAATTATTAAAATTATAATTTTCACAACATTTAAAAATATTTTAAGAGCATACAAGAATCTAAGAAATTATGAAACCAATATCTAGTTATAGATAGAAATTGAAGATAAGTAGAATACTGCAGTATTTTGTCTTGAAAGCATTTGCAGCTATACTAACAAGATCTTAGATTTAATGACGATCAAAGGGACACAAGACTGAAAACAAAGTCCAAAGAAATATTAGGCTACTCTTCTTGGTTAAGTTGCAACTCCAAAGGAGTCTCATGTTAGAATGAATTAAAAATAACCTGACATGGAGTACTGTGATTGGCTTGCAAAGGTTATGAAAGACACAAGTTGACACAAAGAAATCCACTGAAACCCAAGTAAGATAAAAAATGGAGGAAGGGTGGGGAGGAGGAAAGGAAAAAGGAATAAATTCTCCCCGTGATAGAGAAACTGCAGGGCAACAAGGATACCAGATTATACAAATTAATTTTCATGGAACAGCTAGATAGCCATTAATTGAATACAGTAATGTGTCAAAATACCTATTCTTATGAAATCAGGATTCCTGTCAGGATCTAAGGAATTCAAGATTTGCTTAACATTAGAAAACAATCCTGGAAAAGTACCCCTTTTAGCAAATTAAAGGAGAATGACTGTATAGGATCATTTTTAAAAGTACATTAAATGCATTTGGCAAAACTTGTTAAATTTTATGGTGGAATATGGATGTTTGCTATATAATCAGCCTTTATATTCTGTAAGATTACATTAATCACAAAACATTTCAATTAATCTCGTATTCCTAGCTATAACATATGACTTAAAATGGCAAAGCATTATTTGCTGTTTGACATGTATCTGTTCCCTTTTAGGTACCATCAATTTATTAACATAATACCTTCAAATAGGAGGAAAGTAAAAATGAAAGATTTGAGTTCAGGGAGATTAAGTTCTTGTGATACATTTTGTATAGTGGTCACATCCAGCCTCCCCAAGAGTTCCAGCACTACACTAACTTATTTTCCTGGTCACCAATTATGAGATGTTAATGCCTATCTCTAGATTAACCTTAGGGGATTAAGTATTAGTGAAGCATATTAGTCTATGTGATAACCACTAAATTAAGAAATTAATAAGCACAATACAATTTCACTGACTCCATCCAAGATGCTGATTCTCAGCATTTTTATCTGAGATGAAGTTTAAGGTTAACATACTTTATATACTTAGCAAACAAAGAAAATAGGTATTTTCAGTCCAAACAGGTGATAATCATAGCATCTTATACTTTTATTTTAAAACTTTAGCATAAATATTACCTTTCTTTTTATTTAGCTCACATACGCAATATATTGCTTATTTGGCACTCCCTGCTTTCTATTTCATATTTTTATATATCACAATATTCTATTTCCTTTGTGAAAAGAAAGCTGGGGGTAATATCTAATATGAATCTTAGAACTTACAAGTAATACTGGAATGGTTACCTACAATTGATAAGTACTAAGTATATAGTGATGGGTCAATCATGACCGTCAATACAAGAAAACTAAGATTGATATTTCGAAACTACAGATAGGCAGGAAAAAAAAAAATCTTTCCTGCCTTCTTAAAAGAGCTATTATGCCAATGTTTTTAAGAAGTCAATTCCAGGTATTTGAATTCAAGCCATACATAACAGGTCATAAACAGGCTCTAAGGAATCTTCTAAATCTCAGTCTTACATCTTCTAAATCTCAGTCTTACATCCCGCTAAGCTGATATAAATTGATGTTTTATCTTTATGTAGACTACAAATAGTAAGGCCACTTTTTATATATCATTAAGGGAAGGAAGATGACACAGTTATGAATCTGAAAGAATAAACCAAGTGGAAACTATCCTCATGCTTAAATCAAATGGATTGGAGTTCTCTGAACATTTTCCCCATTCATTTAAAAACTGCCTAACTGCAGTCTCTGCAGCGATGTTGCACCTGCTTGTGTCATACTGAATACCATATGCATATGAAAGCTCTCTTTAGTCTTCTCTCCTAAAATTGGTCATATTCCACCCTAGAGATAGAATGCTAGGGGAAAAGACCAAGAATAAGACATTTTCCTTATTTAAAAGCAGATGTGCTTTTCAAAAGGCAGTTTCTTTCTCATCATGCCTACGGCTATGCAATTAAATGAAATCTGGAATATGTTAAGGGGAGAACATACACATTATAAACATCAAAACTGTTTTAACTAACTAATCATAGAGAAGTACAACTAGAGACCTCAGTAGCCTCTGTAGAAACTAGAGGATGTCCCAGAACTTGAAAATATAGTCCAATCCTGAGGATGCACAGCCATCACATATCAATATGTAATGAAAAAAAAATTTGTTATAACTCCTTTTTCTCTTGTGCCCTAGAACTTAGAACTGGGTTCATTTCAGGAATACATAATCTGAATGGACAGATAAGAAGTAAGGAAACAAAAAGTAATTAACTGTCTCCCCCAAAATGACAGCCCAGGACCAAATGGTTCCATGAGTGAATTTTACCAACTGCTCAAAGAAGAATTTGTAACAATACTTCTCAAACTCTTCCAGAAACTGAAAAAGGCAAGCTTCCAAACATATATTTTGAATCTAACATGCCCTTGATTCCACAATAAGACATCACCAAAAAATGTATATACATATATGTATATATATATATATATATATATACACACACACTAATATTACTAATTAACATAGGAGCAAACTGAATTCAACTCAATTTATACACCATGATCAAGTGGGGCTTATTCCAGAAATGTAAGGATGGCTCTATATATACAAATAATAAATATGACACATACCACATCAACAAAAGGATAGAAATCATATGATCATGTCAATATAGGCACAGAAAGCTTGTGATAAGACTTAATAATCTTTATGTTAAAATCCTCAAAAAAGGAGTATAGAGAGAATGTTCTCAACATAATAAAAGCTATCTGTGACAAACCCAGAGCCAACATCATACTTAAGAGGGAGAAATTGAAGGTTTTTCCTTTAAGAACAGGAACAATTTACTATTTATTAAACAGCAAATGAAGAGAATGGGGTAGAAAGAAATTAAAGGAAAAGTTTTCAAAACATAGGCAAAATTTTCTGATGTTACCTCAGAATGAAATATATTTTCTTTCCTTTCAGATAGTCTTTCATTTTTATTGCTTGATCCCATCTCTTTATATATTTTATCTTGTCCAATGTTGTATGAATATCTTCTCCCATTGAGTTTATATATATATATAGATATGTAGATATAAAATTCAGTCACTACTCTCAAGAGGATATGTACTATATAATTTTGCAAATAATGTTTATATCCTTGATATTTTTAGGATTGAGGAATTGATGAGACTTATACAGATAAATTTACTCTTACATTGCCTTATATTTCCTTGCTTTTATTTTAGTAGAAGTCTATTTCCGCTTCTTTACTTATTAAAGCAAAACAAAAAGAATTTTCGTAATAACGATACTTTTCAAAATATAAATTATTTATATAATTATATAAAATAATTATAATAAAAATAATTATATAATTTTCTAATTTTCAGAATCGAGTCTCCTCTGGTGAACACTGAGGAAATTAGCAAGTCATTTTTATACCTTATAAAAGTGACAGTAAATGCAACATTAATTGTAGAAAAGGTAGACAGCATTAACTGACATGCCCTGACTTTTGATATAATGGAAAGTGCATTTTCTGTTATTTTTCAATCTTCCCCCTTTCTCCAATATTGTATATCAGTGTGTATCTGGCTCACTTTAATATTTAGTGTATGAATTTTAGAGTGTCTGTGTGAAGTCATGAAAGATAAAAGAAAAATACATCACACTTAAAGAGCTCAGAAGCTGAACTGAAGAGATTGAAGACATGGATTTCTTTGGGCAAGAAATGATACTAACTTTTAAAAATATGTCATAAGCACAATCTTTCTGTCCTTTCTTAATACTCTGAAATATTTTCTTTTTCCTCTAACAATCAAAGCCCTCAGTTCTCTCTTATTGCTGGAACCTCCCTCATCTTAGTAGGTAGACTTAGAAGCTTAGATATCTTTGAAGCTAAAATCACAGTATTCTTTGAATCTAATTATTAACCTAAAATCTATCAATTATATAAACCTCTAAATTTTTATGTGCAACAACAGTGTTTATAGAAATTCATTCCATTTATGGTCACAGAAGTTGGAGAAGTAGTATCTATTTTTTGAGATGTGTGGCTTCAGGTCTGGCAAGAGTTTTCAAAAGCCGAAGTCAGCTGCACTGCAGAGGATTTTGGTCATAGGATCTGTTCTTATTAATAACAGTACTAATGTATTTGAAGCAAGTATAGAAAATGTGTCCATTACTTAAAATGAATTTTACCAGGATACATGTATTTTCATTCTGTTTACCACTTACATTCTGGCAAGCATTTGATTTTGTCAGAAATACAGGATTTCTTCCATTACAGGATCACTTTGATCACTGTCATCATTTAAACATCAGTATAAAAGGCCCTTGTTTTTCTTTTTTTTAAATCTGGTTACATGAACAAATATAAGATGAAAGAAATACAAATTATGATATAAAACTCAACTGATAAAAATCTGTATTTAGAAAATTAAAGTGTATTTCTGTGCCTGCTAGGTAAGAGACAATGATTCCTTTGGTTTTCCTGCTTTCTTGAAATACAGAGGAAACACCTTTGACGGTTGAAGGATTGAATACTAGATATCAAAGTTGTTTTTTTCCTTGTATATTTCCTCTAGTGAAGTGACCATATGTGACAGAGCAACCAAAAACTGATTTTAATAATTTAACTTGTAATAAATCATTGTCATTTTTAAAGATGGAGTTGACTGTTAAATATATCTAGATATAGACTAGCCAAATATATTCTTACTTTTTAATTTGGCAAGCACATTATATTAGGTTCTATACTAAGATTTTACAGTTATTTCATTTAATCTTTATAATAGCTCTGTAAGGTAGAAAATATTTGTATCTGCATTTGCAGATAAGGAAATGGAGGCACAGGAAAAAAGGAAAAAACTATCAATCTGTCATCCAATATGCACATAGTGTTTATATCTCTAGCAACTATGTTCTTAAACTTAACAGCAAGCCTGAAAGTACCATGAGGATGTGCCAAAAATTTATCAAATCCTTAATAATTGAATTACTGTCTTTATTTCCCTCAGAACATCAGGAAACTCTGGTTTTCTAAAAAGAGAGGACCTCATAGACTTCAATAGACCTCCTTTTATAATAGCTTATATTTGAGTAACTTTGGAAATCATTGTAATATAGTTTCTAACTTCATCCCTTCCTACTATTTTCACAGGAACTGGTTAATTAAACACCAGGTGTTTTTAAGCTCATGTCATCTAAATTATCCAGTCAATTTTCCTCTTAATACAATGCCCTGATATTTCAAAACTCTGTTCTAATTGTTATAGAAATAATTCTAACTTAATATTTGTCATATTTGGAACAACATAGATTCTAATTCTGTTTCTTTTCCAAACCCTGTAAAAATGGACATCATTTTTCTTATCTCTGTATATGTGTGTGTGTGTGTATTTTCAGATTTTGAATTGTATTTGTCTCTACAGATAAGTTTTATTGTTAATTAGAGCCACAATGTCATCCAATAGCCTTCTAATTCTTTATGCTCATTATACTGTTTAGTACTATGGCTACTGGTACCTTAAAGCTTTGCCTTCCAGAGGCACTTTATTATTGTTGATCAAAGATACTAATTGTACTACTGATACTGTTTCAAAAATGTGAGCTGCTTTGGTAGCATTTTTTGTACTATTAACTACAATCTTACAGATTTCCATTTTCTGTTGCCTCTATAAATCCTGAATCATTTTTTATAGTTGCAAAACCCATACAGCTCTGCTTTTAGTCATAAAACTTTCATTCTAATATTTTTAAATAACTTTCAGAATATAGATTCATCATGTAGAATCCCTTTAACATGGACATCTATAGATAAAGATATACATAAAGTATTCAACAATATAGTCATTAGAAAATTTTATTTAACTTCTGAAATCTAATACTTGGAGTTTACTTTTAAGGGAAATTATGTATTGAAGTTATTGCATAAATTGCAATAAATTGTATTTTCTAACACAAACATCTCTTTGAAGTCTTCTTTCCAGTAAGTTTTTGCTAAACACAAGAATTACAGGCTTATGCCATTTTATTTCTCTGTATGTGAAGATCACATTAAAATAAATCAAAGAATGTTATTCAGCATTTTGGAGATGTCTCTATAGACAATACATGTATGTCCAAGAAATTTTAATTCTAATCTGTTCTAGATTTCAGTCACAATAAAAGCAGATTGTTAAAACATCAATGGTCAAGTAAAGGCATTTATTTTTATGACTTTGATATTTACTATTATCTCAATAATGACTGCATTATTATATTTATATGTCCATTAGGTATGCCATGGTGATATGTTAATAAGAGATGAATATGAAAATTAAGAGATAATAAAATAACTCATGTTGACTTTTAAAAATATTTAGTAACAGCTTTCTTTGGTAAATATCATTTTTGCATTTAATTATATCTCATTAAGTAGTGATTATGATGTGTAGCTCCTTTTGGAAAATAAATGACTTCAAATGACCTACTTTAATTGTATTCATTATCTCTAACTGTTATTAAAACCTGTATTTGACATATATGAATATTATTTGATCTTTTCAAACCACATTCATTCTCATTAAGAAAGCCCCAAGACATTTTCTTTCAGACTTTTTTTCAAATATTCTGAGATTTTACAAGTTATGTGAAATGTGACAGCACTTTCAAGTTCTTTATTATGATTTCCTTCTACAGCAAGAACCAATTATTCCACACATATTAGTGCCTGGTTTTGAACTCCACATTTAAGCAACTAGTATCTTTATCGATAAATTAATACATTTATATTCTTAATGTAGTTTTAATCATACAAAATGAATAGAAACTGTCTTGTGGATGCATTCATGTTAAAGGTAAAGACTGTTTATTTGATGTTGAAGCTCAATTAAACTACAGTTTGGGAAGTGAAGTTTTTGGCATTCTTATGGATGATTCTAATTTCTAGTTCTCCATGAAACAAGATAACTAAAGCAGCATTTCTCTTACCTTTCAAAGGGAAAATGTCTATTTTAGACAAATTGTACTTGTTTTCATATTTTTATACCCAGTAATTGCTGACAAAGATGTTCACATAATGACACCTAATCCACTAAAATTATTTGAACTTTAGTATAAGCCCTTTAACTTTGAATTAAGTAATATGCTCAACTGTGAAAAGTGTTTTTCAGCACTGGCAAATATTTCTCTATCAGTATAGACAGATTCATGCACTTCTGATTATGCTATGATAGATAAAGAAATTATTTTTAAAAAAATATGTCTTCTAGTAACATCTGGAAAATACTGCTGCTATCCTTGAGCTATGTATTTGATACCTATTTGAAAGAAAATGCTATTACAATTTTAAAACCATGTAACAGCTTTGATGGAAATGAAAATTAATTTCACATTGTTTTCTATATGATTGTCTCATACAGTAATAAAAGCATTTCATACATCCAGGTTCATATTTACATTTGATATTTAAGATGAATTAGGTAGCTCCACTTAATATTTTTATACTAAATGCAAGTACACATGTTGTTTAAGCTTAATGGGCAGGAAAAGAGGAAGGACCATGTTAGAGAACATGCCACACTTTCCAAACAGGAAACTGTTCACAGGACAGGCCATCCTAGCTACTCTACAGTGATCCCATGATTCTGGTCAGATACACCCCTCTCCTGAGGAGTAGTAAAGTCATTCAGCCTTCCCAGGAAATAGGTGAGTGTGACACTATGCAGATAGATCCCTAGCAAACTTGAGCATCCTGTGAGATAGACCTGAAGGGAAAAGTCACTGTTAAACCAACAAACAAAAAGCCTGAGGGATCACAAAACTCCATAAGCCCCTCCCTCATGTAGGTCACAGTGACATTTTAAATCTACAATATCAATGCCCAGTAATGCTCAAGAATTATTATTTCCCCTTAACCAATCTACAGTCAATGTTCAGGTTCCTTAGGAATGACAAAGGATTATTGACAATATACATTTTTAGAATTGCAAAAACTTTATTCAAAATTACCAGGCCACTCATATTCAAGGAGTTCTAATCTGTGAACTAGAGTTTGCCTCATATTTACTGCAAAAATACCCATCATAAGATACGTTTGAATATCTTACTTCATGAATTCTCTTTAGCATTCCAATCTTTCTAAATCTTTTGATACCCTCCACTATAATATACAAGAGAAATGTGGGCATTTCAACTTCATGTAATATAGATTACTGTTTGGTCAATCATTACTGTATCAAACAGGTTTTAATCAGGGTCTAATTTCAAGGAGAAGAATTTGCCAGAACCTTATCCCAGCTGGGAATAATGCCATCTATTATATACCTCTCTAACTTTGTCTCACCAAAAGTGTATTTTGGGGGTTGTAGTAACATAATAACCAGAGGTTTTCAGGCATACTCAACATGTCTTCAAGGAAACTGGGGAAATTGCAGCTAATTATGAGAATAAAAGGCAGGATGGGATGAGAAAGCTGTATCACTAGAGAAACACACAAGGGAACAACCCCAATCATAGACCCACTCATCAGTGAGACTGAATTGTGAGATTGTCAGCTGTTCTCCCTCTTCCAGATCAAAAATGAAATCGGGACTTCAGAATAATAACAGTGGACTCTTGCTGAAAGAAATGCTAGACATATAATCTTATATGACAATTTAGTGAAGTCCTATTCAACAGATAGGAAAAAATAAGGAAAGTAGGGGATTTTAAAGTCTCCGGCACATATAATCAGAGCAAAAATTAAACACAGATCAATTCCTAATTATATAAACAAATTCTCATACTAACATCCCATTTAATTCAGTACCTATTATCCAAAGCAACATTTCTGCCTTTCAGTAGAAAATTACAAGTTATATCAAAAGGCAGTAAAAGTAAAGTCTTAATGGACAACAAAGGCATTAAAACCAGACTTAGGTATGACAAAAATATTGTAAGTATTATTCAAGACATTAAAAACTGCTATGCTTAATATGTTAAATGTTAAATGTATAATGGAAAATTAGACGGAAATTAAGAAGATAGTTCACATTTTGCCATGTATATCACACACCCACGTTTTTAGTTCAAGCTTTCAGGAAAGAGTATCTATGGTCCTTTTTTCATTTAAATTTAATTTATATTTAGGTACTTGTTTTCATATTATAAAGGGGTTTTTTTTTTAGCATTTTTAACATATGGTACAAGAAATTTTGTGAAACAAATTTTAAAAACAAGAACAGATACAAGGTGCAAGAAATAAACATCTAAAACATTTATATAAATACAGAATTAGTACTACCCATGTATAATGCACATCCCTATTTTCCCTCACAAAATGGGCAAAAATGGAGTGCACTATACATGGAAAAATATGGTTATATAGCCTAGAGATGGAAACTTTAAGAAGAAATCAAAAGGAAACATTGTAACAAAAATTTTAGACACATTTTACAGGTTCATTAGTATACTTGACCAGAATAAGGAAAGAATTATGGAGCTGGAAGCTTTGTTAACAAATGTTCTTCTACCTGAAGGGAGATAGAATATAGAATAAAACCAAACCACAGCATCCAAGGAATGAAGAATGATTTGAAAAGGTATACAGAACACAGATAATTAAATGGCAAGGAGGAGAAGCAAAAAACAGAAAAAACATTTCAAATGACAATGGCCAAAAATTTTGTAAAATGACAGACATCAAACCACACATTCAAGAAGCTAAAAATACACCAACCAGAATACATACCAAAATAATTAAAAAATCTAAACTCTAACCACATTATAAGTAAACCACAGATGATCAAATTCACAGAGAAAATCTTGAAAGAAGTCAGAAAAGAAACAATCATATTTTTACATAGGAAAGTGGATAAAAATTACAATAGATTTATTATCAGAAAAGCAAGAGGATCGAGGATAATTTGAAATGGAAAAGTCATCAACCTTGAATTCTATAATTAAAAGGTGAAATTATCCTTCAGCAATGAAGGAGAGATGAAGACTTCCTTAGAAAAACAAAAGTTGAGGAAATTCAACAGCAACAAACCTATCCTGCAAAAATAATGTTAAACAAAATTATTCTGCACAAAGAAAAATGATTAAATCATAAAGTTGGATCTACATGAAAACATGAATGTCAGAGACAGACTAAAAGATCAAAATATATTTACCTTGTCCTTAATCTAAAAAAATTATTTATAAAAGCAATAATATGTTAGATGACAATAGCATAGGGATAAGTGAAATGAATTAGAGCATTTTCACAAGGGGTAGAATAAAGTTATTGGGAATATTATTTTGTAAGGTACAGGCAATACACATGAAGAAGTACATTTAAAGGCTGACTGTGATTAGAGTAAAATGTATATTATAGCTTTTCTTCCTCCCCCCACTGCTTACTTGCCTTCATTTCTGCCTGTTTTCTTTCGTCTTAAGAAAGTATATTATAAACACTAGAGAAAATACTAAAATACTGAATTGATATGCTAAGTGAGTACATAAAATGGAAATATATGAAACACTATTACTACGAGATAAAAAATTCTGGAGAAAGTAATAAAGAATAAATTTTAAGAACAGGAAAAATACACAAAGTATGTTAGATATGAATCCAACAATATTAATAATTACTTTGAATGTGAATTGTCTATAAATACTAATTAAAACAAATTTCAAAATTGGTTTTAAAAAACTATAGTTTTTCAACAAAAATACATTACAAATATAAACACACAGATGGTTAAAATAAAGGGCTGGTGAAAAATACAACATGACAATGGTAATCAAAAGAAAGCTGTAATAGCTTTATTGATTTCAGACAATGAAGACCTTAAAACAAGAAGTATTTCAGAAACAGAGTGCTACATGACAATAAATATGACAATTCTCCAAGAATTCACAGAAATCCAAAATGTATGTACCTAATGACAGTCTCAAAATATAGGAGACAAAAATTAGATATGAAAGTATATATATATAGAAATCAACTATCATATTTTGACTTAAAACCATTCTATCATAATTACACAAAAGAAAAGGGAATCCAATAATATCAACAAACAAAAGGTGTTCAGCAAGTAAGGAAAAGAAAATTAAAACACTAAAAGAAAACAAAATCATTCTTTATCAATAAAAAATTTAAATAAAGTTATTGAACACTAGTGTCAAGATGTAAGTTGGTGAATGGATGAAAAATAAGACCTAATTAAATACTCTGTATAAGAAACACACTATATTTAAGAACAAAACATAAGCTGGGAGTGAGTGGATAGGAAAAGTTATTCCATTAAGTGGCAACCAATGCAAAACAAGGTAGTTAAAGACAAAACAGCCTTCAAGACAAGTTACTGTCACAAGACAAAAAAATGACATAATAAAAAATCATTCTATCAGGATTGCATACAATTATCTATTAATATATACATACATACATATGTACATACATCATACATATACACTCAACATCAGAGCACCTAAATATATAAACAAACATTGACAAAACTTAAGGGAGAAATAGACAACACAATAATAGCAGACTGCCATTTGCCACTTTCAATAATGGACAGAACTTTCAGTCAGAATATCAATAAGTAAAAGGGCCTTAAATAATACAGGCCTAGTGAACCTCAGACTTAAAAGAACTCTACCTAATAGCAGCAAAATATACAGTCTTCTCAGATGCACACAAAACTTCCACCAAAATGGATTGCACATTAGGTCACAAAAACAAATCTTAGCAAATTTAAGAATATTGACGTCATTTGAGCTTTTTCAGCAGACCATAGTGAGATAAAACTAGAAATTAATAGAATATTCACAAATTTAGAGATCAGACAATACACTCCAAATAAGCATTGGCTCAAAGAAGAAATCAAAAAGGAAATAAAAATACAAGATAAAAATAAAAGCACAAATACAAATTTTGTAATCATACTAGTTGATGCAAAAGAGGCATTTTATAAAATCCAATACCATTCATCACAAAAAATTTAAAACCTCTCAGTAAACCATTAATGGGAGAAAAAATATCCATTGGATAACTACTCTCTGCAAAAACAAACGAACAACAAAAACCCTCGTTAACATTATAATCAATAGTGCCCTTAACCTAAAATCTAAACAAGCAAGGGAATATTCTCATACCTCTAAGCAGTCAGCTTTACAGTGGAAATACTAGCTAATGCAATGAAGTATGAGGGAATTGTTTTATCACTTGAAGAGTTGACATACTGTTTTCCAAAGGGGATTCACTATTTTTCATTCTACCAGCAATGTATGAGAGGTACAGCTTCTCTACATCTTTGCCAAAATTTGCATTTTCTATTTTTAAAATTATAGCCATTGTAGTGATTATAAATTGGTACCTCACTGTTGGTATGATTTTCATTTTCCTAGCACTGGTGATGTTGAGCACATTTCCATGTGCTTTTTAGCCATTACTTTATCTTCTTTGGAAAAAGTATTATTGAGGTGCTCATCTTTTTGCTGTTGAGCTTTATGAGTTATTTACATATTCTGGTTACTGGACCCTTATCATTTGATTTGAAAATCAAGTGATTATGATTTGAAAATATTTTGACCAATTTGTAGACTTCTTTGTTGATTCCTTGAAAATCCTTTTGATGCACAAAATTTTTGTAATTATGATGAGCTTTTTTTCTTTAACTTGTGTTTTTGGTATCAGGTCTAAGAAAGTATTGCAGAAATCAAGTTCATAAAGATCTATCCCTTTGTTTTCTTCTAAATGTTCTCTGATGTTAGCTATTACACTTAAGTCATAGGCCATTTTGAGTTTATTTTGTATAGTGTGTAAGGTTAAAGATCCAACTTCATTCTTTTGTGTATAACTATCCAGTTGGTCCACCATCAGTTTTAATGTTGAATTATTTTGGAATCCTTGTTGAAAATCAGTTGACCATAATTGCATGGATTGATTTCTCAAGTCTATTGCATTGATCTGTTGTTTTATTCTTATGCCAGTCTCACATTGTTTTTACTGCAGTTGTTTCATACTAGGTCTTGAAATTAGATAGTGTTCTTTCCACTTAATTCTGCTTTATCAGGATTAGTTTGACATTTCTGGGTCCCTTAAGATTTTGATATATTTTTAGAATCAGTTTGTCAATTTCTACAACTAAGTCAACTTGGATTATGTTAGGGATTGTGATGAATCTGTAGGTCAGGTTTGAAAGTAATGCTGACTTGACAATATCAAGTCTGTTTTTCAATCAATAAGCTTAGTTGTCCTTTCATTAATTTAGGTCTTGTTTCAACAATAATTTGTAGTTTTCAGAGTATAGTTTTTACTTCTATTTGTTAAATATTATTTGTTTTGGTGCTATTTTGGGTGAACTTACATCATAAGCTTCGTTTTTGAATGATTGATGGCAGTTATGTAGAAATAAAATAGACTTCATATGCTTACTTATTAGGTCTACTTTTCACAGTGGAATATATATGTATACACACACACACACACACACACACACACACACACATATATATATATATATATATATATATACCTTTTCTCTTCATAAAGAACCATGTCACCTATATAGAAATTTTCCCTTTCCAGTTTATATGCCTTTCATTTATTTTGCTTATATAATTGCTCTATTTAGAATCTCCAGTAGAATATTAAATAGAGTGGCAAAAGTATACATCCATAGCTTGTTCCTGATCTAAAGGGGAAATTATCTAGTCTTTCATCATTATATATGATATCATTAATGAAATTAATATGCTACATTAGAAAGTGTCCACTCAGTGCAAAAGAAAATATGAAAGAGGAACAGAGGAACAAAGAGGACACGAAAACAAAAAAAAACAAAAAGCAAAATGGTACTCTTGAATTTATATATATAGACAATAGCATTAAGTGTGAATGAATCAAACAATTTAATCTAATCAAAAGGCAGTGATTGCCAGCCAGGAAGAGACTAGACTTTAAAAATGTGACCAGAGATAAAAAGGAATATTTTATAACGATAAAGGGGTTTATAGATCTGGAAGTTACAGCAATTACAAACATTATGCAGCCAGTAACAATGAGCCAAGATACATTAAGCAACACTGACCATACTCTCACTCAAAAGGGAAGAAACAGAATTCAACAATAGTACTTGGAGACTTTAAGATTTCACATTTTTTTTTTAGAGAACATGTAGACAGAGATGAAGGTGAGTAGGCAGGTAGGCAGAAAGAAAGAGGGGGAAGAAGAATCTTTCTGTTTTCATTTAGTTATTCACACTGGTTGTCTCCCCCTGGATCTGGGACTTGACCCAGGTACATGGCTTGCTCCTTCACTAGGACACAATCAAGATTCCACTTTTAATAATGGATAATAAACAAGTTCTAACAGATATTTATGGAACACTATATTCAAGAACAGACAATACATTCTTCTCATTTGCACATGGAGCATACTTCAAGACACACCATAAATTAGGCTATAAAATAAACCTTGATAAATTTAAAATAATATAAATAATACAAAGTATAGTTCCAAGCCTAACAGAATTAAATTGGAAAAAGTTGGGAAGAAAAAAAATAAGCGAATATTAAGCAATACATTCTTAAATAATCACTGGATAAAAAAATCTAAAAGGAAATAAAAAAACTTAGTAATGAATGAAAATGAAGATACAGCATATCAGACCTTATGGGATACAACTAAAGGATTGTTTAGACAAAAATGTATAGCTGCAAATACCTATATGACTAAAGAAGATCTCAAAGCATTAACCTACTCTATTAAAATAATGAAAAACATAATAGCAGGAAATCAAAACTAAAGAAGGAAACAATAAAGACTGATGGGTAAATTAATAAAATAGTTAACAGAAGATAGATGATTCTAAAAGATGCTTCTTTGAAAATATAAAAAGAAATAACCCTATAGCTATTTTTATATAAAAAGAATCAATAGAATACAAATTAAACACATAACAGTACTACTAACCTTACAGAAATAAAAAGTTTAACATAAAGGAAAACAATGAAAAATTACCTACAAACAAATTACATAACTTAAGAACAAATTCTCAGATAATTCCAAATACTGAAACAGATTCTGGAAGAAATATATAGTTAGGCTACATCTGTAACAAGCGAAGAGACTGAGGCAGTAATCAAAATAACTACTCACAAAGAGCAGAGACTCAGATGGTTTTACTGCTGAATTATATCAAACATTCAAAGAATTAATTCTGCCTCTTCATATTTTTTCCTCCAAAAAGAAGAGGAACAAATACTACTAAACTTTTTAAAGAAGCCAATATGTCTCCAAAAACCAGGCTATTATTTTATTTACACCATTCCTTTTGTGTTACCACTAAAACCAGACATCACAAGAAAACTACAAAATATAACCTTTTATGATTATAGATACAAAAATTCCCACTGCAATGTTAGTAAACTAAACTGACAAATGTATAGAATAACTATACACCATGAACAAATGGAATTTAGCAAAGAATTTTTGGTTGTTGGTTTAACATCCACAAAATCAATTAACATAAAATCAATGAACTAAAGAACAAAAACTACATAAGTCTCTCAAGAGGTACAATAATGCTTTTGACAAAAATCTAATACTCTTTCATGAGAAAAAGACACAATGAACCAAGAATAGAGGCCAATTTCCTCCATCTGATAAGAATGTCTAGAATAAAATCACAGCTAAATATAATTAATTAAATATAGAACATCTTGAATGTCAGAAAGTAAATAAATACTGAAAAAAGGTAGAATCATATTGTTTGGGGTATGTCAAAGGGACACGGGTCAAATGAAAGTGCTCCTGATAGTAAAATCTCTAATTATTTGAGTAAAATATAAATAAAATATTGAATAACAGCGAAACATTTTATAGATAAGATTATATGGCTAAACAAATAACAAGCTAGATGCCATGTTGATAAGATTTGATGAGAATGGCATTGTACCTCTGTGTGGTCTTCCTGACCAAATCTCATAAGCCATGTAATCTTGGAAAAAACCCTACGGCATTTGACCAACCTTCTGAACAAAATCATCACTTATTGAAAAATAAATGTATGAGAAACTATCACAGCCAAGCAGAGACAAAACCGTGATGTGGCAACTGTGTAATGAGGTACTATGGTGGAAATCTGGAACCTAAAAAAGACAGGTGAAAACTAAGAAATTCTGAATGAACAATGGACTTAACACTCAACATAGGTTTACTAATTATGACAAATGTACAACAGTAAGATAATGTGCTAATAATAGGAGAAATTGTCTGAGGGGTATATGGGAACTCTACTATCACAAAACATTTTTCTATAAATTTTAAATTATTCTAAATATTAAAAACAAAATCCTGTATATTAAAAGAAATTGTTACTGACCTATGAGAACCAAGGAGAAGAAATGGGGGTAGATCCTGAGGATGACCAGCAAAGCTCTGAAGGTGATTGCTTCATTTAATCTCCTTAAGAGTTTCTTAAAGTAAGGATGATTTGAATTCATTAGGCAGGGGTGAGATGACTACTTTCCCTGCAAAGAAGACTTGGCGAAATTTAAGTGTTCAGGTTCCCTAGCTTCATTAAAATCTGCCTAAGTCCATATCCTGATTTTGGGGAGCCTGTCAGTCCATTCATGTGCAGTTTTCTTCCATCACCTTCCAGAATTGCAGAACACTTTTAACCAATCATGCCATTCACCTTAGCCATGTACGTATTTATACCTATCATATCTCTATCTCCAAATAAAATAACCAAAGGCGCTACTCTTATCTCCATCTACTGTTTGACTTTCTCTTCACAGTTGTCCTCATAATACTTGAGAGGTTGCAATGGTTCACTTCCAACTGTAAATCTTATTCTGCTTTTTGACATATATCTTACTAGCACATGTAAGATATGTCCTGTTCACCAGATAGAATTAGCATTATGCCATAAAAATAGTGGATATGCATGATATTCTGTGGAATTTAAGATAATCAAAGGTCTCTGTGAACCATATTTTAACAGAGAGCAAGAAAGTTAATACAACCCTAAGGGTAAGACAGTAAATGAGTAAGTACTGCTGTCTCTGGCGTGTAAAAGTATAATGTATTTTATCATCCCAATTGATGAAGATTTTAAATAAGAAGTGTGCTCAGCCATGCTCTCTGCCAATCCCAGAGAATCAAGAATGTGGAAAAGAGGAAAGATTTGGAAAGAAATGTCAGCCAGCACAAGAGATTCAGTTATGAGGTCACCCTCAGCTTTGTAACAAGCTGATTTCTTGGTTTCACATGTTATTTTTAAAAAGATAACAAATGCACTACATTTTTAAAGTGAAGTAGTGTGAGAATCATTTATCTACTTGTTTTTTGTTTTGTTTTTTTCAAATGATCACAAAGCTCACCTCTCAAGGATCTACCATTCTGCATTTCTGCACTATGTATGTTTGTGGCAAGCAGTCATTGTCTTGGACCTCAACAGCAACAAGAAAGATCCAGGAAAGGAAGCAAATGTTGATATTAGCTGGGAGTGAGGAAAGACACTGTCAAACAATGAATGAGCACTACAGGGACAGAAGCCATGGCTGTACTTGGCTCTTTGAGTGATAGCAGTTAGTACCAGTTACTTTCCAGTGTGACTCCAAGACTGTGGACCCATTTCTAAGGCTGTTTGGACCAGAGACCCAGGCAAGTATGTTTAGCTGTTGTAGTTTATGAGCTGAGTCTCTTGTACCAAGTTCTCATTTTGCAATGAGTTAGTGGTAAGACCAGATTCTAACTTCATTTGAAAGGTGGGAATAACCATTCCTTCATTTGGTCCTCAGTTTTGCTCTTATTTAATGGCACACAATGGAACCATTATCCCCAGAATTCTCAAGTCAGAAAAATATAAGTCTTTTAACTCACTCATGTCTAGTTAAGCATCAAGAAGGAATTATGCTTAGTGAGGTATGATTTCACTCCCATGTGGGGTAGAGAGAAACGAAATCAACGAATACATCAAATCAAAGAAAAATAAACTTAGTTTGGAACCAAATTAGAATAAAAGGGCAGTGGGGGAGAAAGGTATGAAAAATGGGTTATAAGGGTCAATGATGTGGTGAAAGAGAGAACGGGATTGTTGGTGTTAAATTCACTGTACTATATACAAACTTCGGTATGTGATGATGCACATTTTATACCTCTATGTAATGATGTAACAATGCATTCAAGAAGTATTTTTAAATGAATAGCTAGTGTTACCAGGCCCCAGATTACTGGATTCTAGTATGGCCAGCCTATTCTCCAGTACCTTTCTACATTTATTTTCATCTATGAAATTAAATCCAAAATATGAAACAAAATCAAGTCTTCCTAAATTTCTTAACTATTTCTGAAATGAATCCACATTTCTCCACCTTCACTATTTCCACATTACCAACGACATATAACCAAAAGCCTCCTGAATAATCTATTAATTTCCACACTTTAACCCCTCCTATATATGTTTTTAGAACAATAGTAAAAAACACATAGAGGCACTAAATCCCACATAGGTGAAAATCCACATATAACCTTCGATGCCACAAAAATTAATTGCTAATAGCCTTCTATTGACCAGATAACATAAAGAGTTGATGCACACATATTTTGTATTTATATATATTGATTAGGAATGTTTTTGCTCTGCTATATTTATTTACCAATACCTTAAGTTTACATCATCTATTTACAAGAAAATCCATGTAGAAGTGAACATGCATCGTTTAGACTTGCATTGTTCAAAGGTCAAGCAAGTACATTTTTTTAAAGGAATAAAATCATAGGACAACATTCATACTTTTAAAACTGGGTCTCATAAGTGATTTTCTAAATATATATATATATATATATATACATACATATAATGTTTTATTTTTGAATACATTACTTTAGGAGATGGGTAAAGAGAGAGGGATTGCAGATTTGTAAGGCTAATGTAGGAAAAACATTTTTAAAACACTGAACAGTTGATTTTCATTACCAGTGAAGGAATAAATCAGCTGACTATTTTTTGCTTCTTTAAAGAAATAATTTCGATTTTGTCACTTTGATATCTAAAGAGCTTGATTTGGGCAATTTTCTCTGAAATAGTGTCTAATCCTAACTACCAATCTTGTGGCACTCAGCTGTGACTGTATCAGGACATAGTATATATTTATATGTACTATTATACTATATATAAATAAATATATATGTAAGTATACTGTATACACAAGAAACAGATGATAGTAAAAAATAAGAAAAAAGGTGACAACAGAAATGATGATAAAGCAACAACAATCATTTTGAAAGATATCCTAATCCCAGGCCCTAAAGGCAAACTTACAGACTGAACACACACACAAAATTGTGGTTTGTGTCACTCAATACCTAACCACATTCTTAAAAGTGGTAACTCCCCAAGTACATTTTCAAATATGTTAAAAAATATTAACTACCAAAAAGAAGGAAACACATCTTATATGAACATTGTAAAGTAGAAAAGATTCATTTAGTTACAATTTAATGTAGCAATAACCTAGCAAGCATAAAACACAATTCAAGCTAAATTCAAAAACCACAGGGCTGTGAATTCAGTCATTCAGAGAGTCATATGCCATGCTTATAATCTCCAAATAGAAATTCTTAGTATTCTATTAAGGGCTACTATAAAATTCATAGTGTTTCCTTAAAGAGAAACAAACTTTTCTTCCTTTTTAATTCTTTGCATTTCTTTATTTTTCCATTTCATGGTCATTTAAAAAATTTCTTTATTTTCTGATTAGAATTCACAGAATTTTATCATGTTCATCATTTTTCTATATTTCTCTCTGATATATCATTTTCTCCTAAATAATATCTCACCAGATAGTGAGCAGTAACAATATATTTAAATACATTTATTTTTTCCACATCTCAGGGGGCTTTTTCTTTTTCAGGAGGACATTTTTTCTACAGTTCCCAAACTCCAAATAAAGATCCTGATATGTTTGTATATGAATAAAAATTGTATGCTATCTCACAAGTATTGTGAAGGTTTTCATAAACCTTTCATAAAAGATTCCAGAAATTTCATCATACTTTGCATGGAGAAATTCCCTTCCAGCTAGCAAAAATGACTGTTTCCCCTTATATTGCATCATAAAATATGAATTAATTTATAATTCTTTAAAACTAAATTCTTATTTACTGAATTATCGCCATTTAAAGATATACTAAAAGTGTGTGTGTGTGTTGGGAAAAGAACACAAGAAAAATTATTCATTTTGCTCTTTCTCAATTTATGCCAAATAAATCTACCTAGTCTGACAATTACTGCAAAATAAAATGTGAAAGAATGATCATATTTTCCTCTTCTTCACCTGTTGACACCATTCTCCAGAGCAATTCTTATTAAACCATCCCTTATCTAGTGTTACAAAGCCCTCAGTATAAAAATAATGATGGCAACAATAAAAGGGAGTGAGCCTAACATCTGTCCAATATACATACCACACATTTTGAAAATGCAGGCAGTCCATGGAATTAAGATCCTGATGCACAGTGAGACGTTATTATTACTTTTGTGACCTTTTCTAACTGTTATCATTAGCTTACTTTTTTATGTAAGTTACCTTGACCTGGCCCACAAATAGTTACATAGAAGATAAATTATTTTCAATTTCTCGAATAACCAGTAAGCAGCCTGCTCTTGTCTAAAAATAAAATGTGATTTTATACCTACAGTGCACATGTCATCTATCTGAGAAGTTATCAGCTGACAACTTAAAGCATGCATTTTGTGTTTCATTATTTAAATTTGAAGTTTTTGACTCCTGCTTGTACTTTTGACACAAATTGCACTAAATGCTGTGCCTTGTAACCATATATCATTCTTTTAGATTTTATTTATTTTTTTACTTTTAAGTAACTGGTTAGCCAAAACAAAACAAAAAAGTATGGTTTCTATGGCATCTTGCAAAATGTGGTTATTTTAGCAAAAAGTTTTTTTCCTATTCAAATGTTTTTAACATATTTAAAACATTATTATAGAACATTCATGGTCCAATAAATCAAAACTATTCACAAGAATTCATAAGTATCTCATGGATCAATCTTTCTAAATGTGAAAGGAATATGGAAACAATCTCCCTATGCAATCGGGAGAGAGATTCAGTCTCTTATGGAGGCAAACACTCCACCACACTGATGCTGCTACACAGCGAACCAGAATGATATTCTAATTTTTGATACTGTAAGAAAATTATGCATCCACAAGGATTTTTAATAGGGAAACCCCATGTATCTTTTCCTGATTTCTCGCCAACGGTTTACATCTTACATAACTATGCTACAATATCACACCAGTACAAGATACAGAACATTTCCATCAGCACAAAGATGGTGTGCTTTTATAACCGTACCCATAGCCTTCACGTCCCCAAGTTCTGCTTAACCTCTAACACCCACCATCCTCTTCTCAATGTCTATAATTATATCATTTGAGAATGCTACATAAACAGAATCAAACAGTATAACTTTGGGGATTTTGTTTACACTAAACATTATTCTCTGAAAATTCATCTAGGTTGTCGCATGCATTTGCTCCTTTTTAGTAAATAGATGTTTCTGTTATATCATAGTTTGTTATTCACATTGAAAGATAAAAGAATTATTTCCTATTTGCGGGCCATTATGAAAAAAAAATGTTATAAAGTTTCCTATATAGATTTTTGCCATAAACAGAAGTTTTCATTTACCTAGGATATATCCCCAGAAGTACAATGGTGGGAATGTACATTGATTGCAAGTTGACTTTACTAAGAAATTACCACATTGTTTTTGACAGCTGGCTGTGCTATTTTACATTACAGTCAGCAATATGTGAAAGATTCAAAGATTCAGTTTCTCTGAATCCTCACCAATACTTAGTGTTGTCTTTTTGTTTTGTTTTGTTTTGTTTTTATTGTTTTACTCCTAATCAAGATATTATGCAAAGAAGATGGACCACAATAATAAACTGTATAGCAGTGGAGGTTGATAATTAAAAGAAAATAAAGTGTCCACACAGATGGGTGTCATTTACAATAAGATTGCTATGGTAGCCCTCACTAAGAATACTAAATATAAAAGCTGAATAGGATGAAGGAACAAGTCACATAACTTTGCCCAGAATGGTACCAGACAGAAGAAAAACTTGTCCAATAGTTCTAGAGTGAGCATGCCATCTATTTCTTCTAGGATATCTGAGGTAGTCAGTGCAGCTAGACAAAGGAAGCATTGAAAATAGTAAGAAATATCATTAGAGATTTAACAAGGGTCCAAATCATTTTGGTCTATATAGGTCATAGTGAGCACCTAAATGGTGTTTCTTTGTGAAAGTGGCGATGGGAAGGTTTTGAATAGAGGAGAGACTGCAGAATGGCAGGATAAAAAGAGAAATATCATTGAAGAGAATCTTACAATAAATACTTCAGATGACTGAAACAGCTGGCTAAGAATAATGCTGGAGGAAAAGTTATTGGGGTTCTTTGGAATGGGAAATAAAGAAAGCAATTGGGAATGCAAAGGGGAAAAAAGAGTCATCAGT